>JAOTAY010000009.1:4146805-4184061 GCA_025629805.1 Erythroxylum baracoense | reverse complement strand
TTATTTATTTTCAAAAATTAAATATTTTTATTAATACTTTATTAATAAATATGATATGATATAAAATATTAAAATAAAAATTATTTTTTATTTTTATTTAATGTATAATTATTATTAGTAATAAAATATTTATTTTATTTTTAAAATAAAATTTACAATAAAAGTTTAACTAAAATATTAAAAAATATTTGAAAAAAGAAATGGGGGGTGGAATGAAAGGCGGCAGAGAGGAGAGGGAATTTTTAAAAAATTTTTTGATTTTTTTTAATTTTTTAAATTAAAATTTAAAAATTTTACAATTTAGTTCCTATATTTTTTAAAATTTTTAGTACTGGTCGGTACCGATCGGTATTTAAATCGAGTACCGAAATTAATATTTCAGTACCATTTTTTAACCGAAACGGTACGTACTGACCGGTACTAACCGATACGATACGATATTCGTATCTATGGACTGGGGACGAACGACCGGTGGTGGTTGACGATAGACAAAAACTTAGGTTCTGAGAAAACGTTGGGGGTCGTGTATAATTTGGGGAGAGCGTCTATTTTAGATGGCATGCGCCAGTCAATCGTTCTTGTTGACTCGTGCCTGACAGAAAGAATTTTCCTATTCGTTTTTAATATGATTTTTATTCTTTTTAAAGCTTTAATTTCAATTAAATTAGTTTAATTAAGATTAAACTAGTTTAAGTCCCTAACAAATTTAGAAGAGTGCTTTCTAATTATTTTCAAAGGTTGTTTTTATTACGTACACTTTGGAACTTAGTTTAATTTTTTAACGAGTTTAATTATTAAATTAAATAAATTATCAAATCAATAATTATAATCAAGCAAATATTTAAAAGAGTTATCTCTCATAATTAGGTTATGTTAGATAACCAATATAATGAGATTATACTAATTAAGATGAGATCTTAATTCTGAATTAAAGTAATTATTTTTTGTAATATAATTAAGATTAATAATTATATTGATTCCTAATTAAGTTTAGAAAGGTAGTTTCTAAAATAAGAATTAATTAGTTTCAATTAGATTGAAATTAATTAATTAGACTCTATAAAATTAAGAAAAGTATTTTCTTAAGTGATTAAAGAAGGTGCTTCTTAATTAAATTTATTTATTTCAATTTAATTGAGATAAATTAAATTTATGACTTTATTTATTTAGAGAATTATTGTTCAATTTATTTAGAAATCATTTCTTTATTTATGAATAGTAAGTTTCTTAATTTTTTAGAAAAAGTATTTTTTTGTTTAATTTTGAAAATTGTTTTCATTTAATAATTAAGAAAAATGAACTTCCTTAAGATTTTTGAAAATAATTTTCTAACTTATTAAAGAAAGATTTTCTAATTAATTAAGAAATCAATCTTAAATAAATAATATAAAGGACTTTCTTAATCAAATATGTAAGGTGTTTTATTTAATTTTGAAAGTGGTTACCTTTTAATATTAGAAAATAGTTTTCTAATTAAGGAAAAAATTTCTAATGAGATTAAAAATAGTTTTCTAATTGGATTAAAAAGTGTTGCTTTTATAATTTTTTAAAAAAGAGTTTTTTAAAATTATAATAAGTAAGTAGAATAGTTTGTTGAAAATTGTTTTCAATTAAATTTTATTAAAGGAGTCAAGATAGATTGGAAATATTTTCCAATTGGATTTGAAAATTGTTTTAAAATCAAATTAAATTTTCATTTAGAATAGGAATTTAATATATTTAGGAATCAATAAGTTTAATCTAATTTAATTTTTTCAAAGAGTTGGAAATATTATTTTAGATTATGAAGATCAATAACTTGAATCAAATAAAGCTTGATGTTTTATACATATAATTTGGTTAAGAGTACATAAGTTACCTACTTTATTTATATGGTTGATATATATATATTGGATGCATATTAAATTGTATGTTTTATATGTGTGATATTTTAAATCCAATTTTATGTTTAATGAGACCAACAAAAGTAAATCCCTCATCAAAATATAAAGTTCACGTTGAGAACGTGATTGTTGCCTTCTATAATTATAAGAATAAACTAGAGTTTTGTTTATTGTAGGCTTGTTGAGTAAACATAAGGTCACTTTAACCTAAACATGTTTAGTCTTATGACAGTGAGTTCTACTTAACTAAATTTGTGTGATTTAGATGAGCAAACTGATAATCACATGAATTTAGAGGCAAGGTCAGTAATAATGTATAAGATATGTTTTTGTAAGAGTTGTTACCTAATAGATCTAGCAGTCACATGAGATGTGATTGATAAAGTTGTTATCTACCTAATTTACGTTTAGTTGGTTTGTTCAGCAAACTCAAGATTAACTATATTTGAATGGGGCCCACTAGAAAGATTATAGTAATATTTTTGAATAGTAGTGAGGGTTATTATTTTGATTAAAATAGTGGGAGTAACCAAATGCATGATTAAAATCCTAATCTCATTTGGTAGTCATGACATATAATTGATTATTTTCTTTATTACATGTATTTTGTTCTGAGTGAAATTTACCTTGTTTAGTATAGTTGATACTTATAGTTAGTGAACCAAATTTCTTAGACATAAGTTATGTTTGAGAAGAGTTAGATAGAAAATTGTATATCCATTATGTTATTTTTCTATAATCCCTGTTGAGAATTTGGTAATAAAGTTTTAGAGATATGTCAAAATCAGATAGATAACAAAATGTATTGACGTTATGAGTTGACTAATGCTTCATAAACTTTGATGACAGTATGTAAGATATATGTCAACACTATGATAGCAAGATGCAAGAGTTTGCATAGAGTAGAGATAAAAGATATAGTACCTTGTTGGAATTGTTTCACTTAATTTAGCCTACTAAAAGCATAATTTTGAATTACATTTAAAGGCATTTGCTATAGAATTATAATATTTATCATTACAAGAAAATGATTGCATGAATTTTCTTGCTTGTATGAGATATGATAGAGATTATATGTATTTCTAGTTTATGCTTATAAGTATTTGATATTGAGTTTAGATTCGACATTATTATAATGCTAAATATGATAAGAAATAGATAGTTAAGTAAAAGTAGTTAATTCAATTTTATACAAATAGTTTGTATCTATTGAATCAAAGGAGACTTATGCTTAGCATAAATGACAAGAATACAAATTTAGATAATCGAGACTATTCTTTTATGCCATATTGGTTAAATTAACAATAAAACGAGAATCATAAAGTTACATACATGGATATATGTATCCTTACGATTATAAATTGTATGAAACTTGTAAAGTTGAAGAATAACCAAATCAACCTTTGGTGAAAGGATGACGATAGTATTGAATTGTTAAATCTTATACATGTGATGTATTGGATGGAATTCATAAAAGAATGATACTTATATTTTATTATATTACTATTGACTTTATATGATATAATCATATTTATTAAATGAAAAGTTGATTTAAAATTTTGAAAAGTTTAAATTGTTTAAATTTAAGTAGAAATTAAGTATTGATAATGCTGAAGCATTTTGATGAGATTGATTTGGTGATTTTTAGATTTTTGGTTATCTATAGGGAACGAGATTCTCCAGTGAATACCTTCATAACTAAATTCACAAGAGTGTGGAATTATGTAAGGATGAAAATACAATATAAAATATTGTATGATGCGATATTATTTCTTCTATAGTTATGCCAAGTATAATGACTTACCTTTAATAGTTCCAAGTGAATCAATTACTAAGATTTCATATTAGATATGAAATGCTAAGTCTTTGAAAGAGTCAAAGTTAATGATTCAAGGATGTGACGCTTGGTTGAACCATCTAATAAAAGGTTATGAGATATCCAAAATGTTGGATATAATTTTACAGACCTATTAAACAAATTGTTTGTTTCAATGTATGCTTACAAGAGAATGGTTCTTTAGATAAGTAGTGGGAGGAAGATGAAATTTGAAAAGCTTAAATCTTATGACAAAACATCCAATTAAAACTTTTGCCTTTATTGATACATTTGATGTATAATTGAAAGGCTACAAGATGTTGAAAGAAGTTACTTTCATGATAAATTCAAATAGTTTGTTTTTAGGATGATTGTTATTTTATCATGTCTATAAGAAGGTTAGTGGGAGTGTAGTTATCTTCTTCAGTGGGAGTATGTAGGGACATATTACTCACAGAGAATAATAATTCTAATTTTTAATTGTTGAAAACATAATTGTTTACGAACAACTGTTACTGGATATGAAAAGGTAACATTTTGATTCTAGGAATTAGATTTGTAGAGATAGGTTAGAAATTGTTCACCTATTCTAAGTCCAAGTATATAGATAACATACTAAAGATGTTCAATATTTGAGATATCAGATACTTGTCAAGTATTAAAGATATCTATTATTCTATGTATGAGTTGATATTTGAGTTTAAGATAATAAGGATATAAATTTAGAAGTAAATCCTAATTAAAGTCTATTTTACTTAAGAACATTATTGTGCAAGATTCGAAAGGTTCTAATGTAGCAATGGTTGTTAATTAAGCCATAATGCAATTTTCATTTGGGGAAAATGATTAGTTGGATCAATAAGTTCTTTAGTGAATTTGATGTAGTTCCTTACATTTTTTATGATAGTAATGTACTGTAGAATGTTTGAGCCATTATGTACGCAAAAGGAGCTAAGGTCTCACCAAAGATCCAAGTATGTATTTAGGCAAAATTTCTTAATTATGATGATAATTGAGATGGAAGTTGTAAGATTTAGGCAAGTACTCACTATAGAGAATCTTGTAGAATTTTCTTATTAACCCACTATCCCAGTAGTAGTATAATCGTCATATGGTAATATGGTATGAGATACTTAAACAATTGACTTAGTGCAAGTAGGAGAATATTGGCTTATGCCTTACAGCCAATCGCTTTTGTAGTTTTGTAACAAAATATTTATTAGCATTCTTTACCTTGTCCATGTTTAGATGTATATGATAAAGTACATAAGATAATTCTACATTGCAAATGAAATTATAATGAGATTATAATTATTAGATTTATATTAAATTTATGTATTATCCTAAATTGTTCCTAGTTATTGTTCTATTAAGTCTGGACATTAAGAGCACACGTTTTGTTTTTCCTTATGAAGGAAGTAATTGATCTCATAGGCTAAAGTATGGAGATACTTAAACAAACATATGGGTGCTTGTTAGAGAAAAAGTTTTCTAAATATACTCGATAAGAGAAATCCATTTGGAACATTACTTGTATGTCTATGGAATTCTCATTGTGATGGTTATATAAGTGATCTTTTGGCTTAAGGTCAACAAAGTTATCTTTTATAGGGATTGCTATGTTTTGATACTACTTATAACCTACTTAATCATAACTAGGTCAATCGGTAGTCATTGGATGTAGCATGAACTATATGGAGTTAGTTGTGTGATCAAGATAAGATTTATCACCTTAAAGTAATTAGGGAGAATGTTCCATTATTCTCCATTAATATTGATTTGGAAAATTCTTGGCCAAGGTGGAATGACACTTTGTAAATAGCTAATGGCAGAGAACTAATATGATTAGACTCAAAATATAGTAGCCATTAATTCTATGCTCTATGTCTAATCAGAACATTGTATGATGACATGATTTAGTTACACAAAAAAATCATGCACGAAAAAGTTAGTCAAAACCACTTTAACATTCCTAAATATTTAGGTGGTCATGATGCGTTGCTAAATGCCAATCTTAATCTATGATTATAACTTGTTTAGTTAGAGAATTAAAGATAAATTAAAAGGACTTTTAATTTATCTAATTCCAATTATAAATTAGAATTAGAATTTATAATTATTGTCAACGTATTTGGAAACCTAATAGGTCTCACATAAAGAATGGGTTGTTGAGAGCAAAGATAATTTAATAGAGTTAGACTTGATTATAAAGTTTGAGAAACTTTATGATTAAATATGAGATATTGGATCTTTTTTTAGGCATAATTGGTATTTAATTAAAATTATTCGTAATTCTAATTAAAGTTTAATTGAAATTAGAATTTAATTTCAATTAAATTATTAATGTCCAAAACCTATTATAAATAGGCTTAAACTCTATGGAGCTAACACTTCTTGCTTAACCCTCTCTATAAGATTTATAGAATTCTCTCAACCTATTTTGTAGATACCATTCGATGTTGGATATTTGTGCAGCTATGGTGGTTGAGACTGATCGGTTTCAAAAACGGTTAGAGAGATACAACAAGATATGGATCAAGCTTCACAATAAGGTATGAATTAAGATTCCACTTTATTATGATTCACGTGTTAATCATTTTATAGAATTAAAGAGATCTTGTTTTTTAGGAAATTAATTTGTAAAAAAGTTTCGTAATTATTCTATTGTGATCGAGATAGGATTCCTAACAAAAACCACCTAAAAATGATTAAAAATAATATAAAGGAGGTTTTTTTTAATAAAAAATGATGTACTAAGCATAACCATACTTAAGCATAAGCACAAAAATAGAAATCACTTATTAAAGATCAAAGAGCACAGTAAACATAAAATACTTGCTAGTGTTACCACAAATGTCATTGTTTTAATTGATGATTTAGAGTATCGAGATTGTAAAGTGACCAAAACTCATTAGAAAAAATCTTATTCAAATATTTTAATCCCTGCTATAAAAACATCCACAATCATCCAATAATATTTCCTTGATCACAATAAAGTGGCAGATAAAAAAATCATTCATCCAAGTTTAAAAAATTTCCAATTTAACAAAACAATATATTAAGAAAAATCATACTTATATTTTTCATCCCTTTTCTTACACATTTCTTATAGTATTAAATCTATTATATCTAACATTCAAATAGATAAAGCAAATCCATATAAAGAATATAGAACAATAATCGATAGAGAAGAGAAGACAATACATAAAAGAGACGATGACAGGTGATAGTAAGGTAGAAGGGAGACAATAGTAATATTAAGTGTTCCAAAAAGTAATTCATAAGGATGAGTGTGAGGCTCCTCTTTCTCTCTTACTTTCACGTTCGTCTTCGTGGACTCTTTCTTTCCAGCTTCTATTTTTGTTGTTAAACTAGTCCACCCTCCTCCATCACTCTTTCTAACTTTAGATTTAGTTGTTGATCTACTCTACCCTCCTTTATATTCCCATCGCATCGCACTACTGTTTCTCAGAATCTTTCTTGCTCCCTTTCTCTCCTTTTATGATCTGTTGGTTATTTCTCTTTAGGGTTAACTTGATATTTCCCACCCTTAGTTTATTTACCATTTTTGGCAACGATTTTCCAACTTTTACATACCTATCATTTATAGAATACCTTAAATAGCTTGATGGAGTTGGAGTCAGACTTTCCTCCTTTACCCTGCTTTCCTACCTCTCCTCCATCTTCCTCACTTCTATTAGATCCAGCTAAATCCTTCCAGTAAGACTTCCCTCTTTTGCTCTCCTTTCCTACCTCTCCTCCATCTTCCTCACTTCTACTAGATCTAGCTAAATCCTTCCCCTCCCTTTCCAAGCTGCCTCAACCTTCTTCCATTCCCTAAGCCTCCACCCCACCTAACTTGACATAAACTGTGAACTTGGTTCAGAAATTTTTTTAAAACTAGAAAAACCTAGAAACAGATTATTGGGGACAGCTTAGGTTCTTCATTGCGTTATTACGCTCCTGTTAAATAAGGGGAACCTTATGGTGGCTTGAAGTATCTACCATCTGATTTACTAAGGAACTTTTCAATTCCTTAATACTTGTACACTGGGGAAAAAGATGCCTATCTCTTGTATAGATTTCCTATTACAGAACTTACTATGAGGAAAACTAAGGAATTTTTGTATGGTTCAGCTACAAGAGTAGAATGGTGCTAGATGGTTTGGAGTAAAGCTCTCAAACCGAATTCTAGCTTCTTGTTTTAGTTAGATATAATGAACAAACTAAGCATAATGGATAGATTAGGATTTATATCTTTAAATAAAGTGTATGTGTTATGCAACGTGGGGGAAGAGAGCATGGACCATCTATTTTTCAATTGTATACTACAAGTTGATGAAATTGTTCTTTCTTGATTGTTATATTCCCCCGCATAAGCCATTAATAGGTGAAGCAATCAATCATATAGGTATGGGAATAAACAAATACCCTTATTATGCCTGGCTATTTAAGGGAAAAGGTATAAAAATTTGGTAGTTTCTTAACTACTGTTTTTCCACTCATAGGTTAATGAAGGAGCTTTTACTCTCAATATTCTTTTTGGCTGGGCAATGCCTATTTAAACTAGTGTTGTCTTCAATTTAGAGAAGGCAAAGTTGAAGATTTTATAAGACAAATGTAGGTGGTTTCCTCAATCTGTTTTTTGATTTGCTCCATTTTGATTTTTATGTCTCTTTGTGTTGATGTCAAAGGCAAGCATTCACTAGTTAACCCACAAACTTAAGTCGATGTTTTATCCAAAAAAATCCACTAGACTAGTAGAATTCCACATCTGTCTAACTGAATAATAAATTTGATTATATGATTTAAGTTCGAAGGGCTTTTTAGGACTGAATAGCTGCTTATTCCTCTCCCTATTTTCCTAACCTCTCCTTAACAGAAATTTTAAAGATAAGCAACTTCTTTCATAAACAAGTATCTTCATTCAAAAATTGTTTCTACAGTTAAGATATGTAAACTGGTTATTTGAGTTAAAAGGGCCTTCGAAATTTGTTTAAGTAAGGTAGCTAATGTAATCTTTTAATTTTTGAGAACATGAAGAAACCAAATTGACTTTTAAACAAAGCGTTGGTTATAGGGAAATTAAATAAATTAAATAACAATAACTTACAACTTGAAAAATATTGTAGAATATTCCAAAAAAAGGGACTTTAAGTCACTCATAGTTGTGCATGCTAACTGCTTGGAATTAGATGCTCTTCTAATTGGTTGAACTGATAGACCTACTACTCACTTTAGGCTGTGTTTGGATCTACGGTGCAATGGAGATAAGTGCTTATCCACTGCTGTTTTTAAACGTAGTCACATGTTTGGATCTACAGGGAGCAACCGGAGGTTGGAGAAAAGTGCGATGCCACCGCATAAATTGATAAACAGAAAAAGGGTTGCATTAGGAAACTGCTTCTGCGGTAGAAATTTTACTTCCATTAATAACTTTAAGATAATAATTATTTTCCATTATACCCCTTAATTAATAGAAGGAAGTTCAATGTATGTGCCTCCCTGACTCTTGCCAAGCCGACTCCTATATCTCCCCGACTCCTTCCCATCCAAGTAAACTCCTCCCTCCATCTTCCTTAAATATCTGTCCATCTTCCTCAATAAAGCTGGCAAAATGATCTTGGACAAGCGAGACAGAGACAAAGCCTCATCAGATTCCCCAGGATATTGTGAAGTTTCTGTCCCTCTTTGTCGTCAGCTTTCCTAGCCATAAGGTGAGAAATATAACGACCCTAAACTCTGCAACTTTTTTCATTATTTGCACGACATTGGTATAGAGCAAGAAGATAGCCAGAGACTTGAATATTTCAATTTTGTACATTTGCGAACACTGCATATGGAAGTTAAGAGATTAGAAAAAATACACTCAATAAACCACACAAATAAAGCAATTGTTCAGGCATTTATAACTTCTTATTCTTGAAGTCCGAACACATTTGTATTCATATTGAGAAGAAGACAAAACCTACAAAAGCACAAATGAAAAGAAAGGGACAAAAGTCGAAATAGTGTGCCGACTTGAACTAGCAATAGAGGCTATTATCTGATAACTACATATAAATATAGGTATTTTTTCTTGTGGTTCACTTATGTGAATGCTAAGAAAACCAAAGTCTACAATGAGTAGAGGAAAAGTATACTAGTGTGACTGACAGACATGTAGGTAAGTAATTTATAAGTTATTCCTGCATTCTCATCTCCATCTGACATCCACAGTAGAACATTAGCATAAATATCTTGTCGACGCTAAACTTGGTGATATCAGTCAATTCCATATTCAACTAGTTCAATTATAACTCAATATGTTAATTATTAAAATTTAGAAATTGTGATTTGGAAAAGGTTTAGTAATTACTTACACAGGCGCATGTTGATTGCACTTATATTACGTGATATACTTGCCAGGTTATGTTTCTTATTGATTATTGGTAGGCTGTAAGTGGGGGCTGTTTATATTTTGTAACTCTTTGCATCAGAACTTCCCAGTCCCTACCTATACATATATTGCAAGTTTTGGAGACTTTTGTTAAACTATTTTTTTCTTTTTTTATTGCAGTAGCTTTTATATTTTAATTTGGTATGGAGTTTATGTAATAACTACTTGTTACAGTAGCTTTTATATTGCTTTATGATAGTTGCACCACACCAATTATTATCATTCTAATTAATTTTTCACTTGTTATTTGTAGATGGAGAGTCAAAAGAATCTTACACATCCAAAAAAAGCTCAATGGGATAGTCGTCTCACAAAAATTTTCATAGATGCATGTAAAGTTCAAGTAGAAGCAGGTAATCGCCTACCTCACACTTCAATAGGATTGGGTGGGTCAATCTAGTTACCAATTTTAATGCAGCAACAAACAAGATCTGTGACAAAACTCATATGAAAAATAAATGGGATGAACTCAAAAAGAATTGAAAGTTATGGAAGGAACTCAAGGGAAGAGAAACAGGTCTTAGCTGGGATCCTGAAAAACAGACAATTGCTGCATCTCCTGAATGGTGGGAGGAAAGGCTGAAGGTACATTGTACACTAGATAATATATATATTTATTACTATAACTATAATATTGAATTTACTGATTTATAGTAACATACTAAATTTTGTAGGTAGTTCCCCAAGTAGCAAAATTTCGCAACCGAGGCTTGAAATTTGAAGATGATTTAGGCATATTATTTATGGCTGTGGTTGCCACAGGTGATTCTGTATAGTCACCGTCTATTGGGGTGTTACCATCTCAAAATTCTTAGGAGCCAATTAATTTAAGTGAAGATAACAATGACCTGGAAGAACTAGATTTCGATGATCCTACTTTCAAGGTAACCAACAAAGGAATAAGAAAAGATCTGTATCCCAGTTTCAAGTTGTAAGAGAGGGTAAACGAAAAGTTTCTAATAGTAAACAAGTGTCTCATTCAATAGATTCTCTCATGGAGATCTTGAAGAGTAGAAATGAAGAAAGAAAAGCATCTAGAATGGTGAAAATGGATCCTCCAAGTTGTAGTTGGGTAGAAGTGATCGCATAATTAAATGCCTTGACAAAAATTGAACGAGGCAGTGATTTATATTATTTTACCCTTGAGCTTTTTGAAGAAAAAACTAAGCGAGAGTGCTTTGGAGCATTGCCGGATGCTGCTATAAAGTTGGTTAGCTTCAAAGGCAACAATTGAAGAAATCGAGTGGCTCTTTTATGTCTATGATGTCTAATTTGGGGCCATGATGTTTTTAGGTGGTTCTTTGTTATAGGAATTGGTACTTCAAAAACATGGATAGCATTAGAACTTTTAATTTTATATTAGACTTCTTACTTATTATTGGATTTCTTATTTTCTTATTTCAAACTTTTGACTTATTTAATATTATCAATCTTTTCACTATTTTTATCATTTTTCCTTGGTTTGTATGACTTATGGATACTGTTATAATATGTAGTATTCATCGTTGCAGGTATGGTATATCAAAGTGATTCTGATGAAGAATTTGAGCATGATGTAATTTTAAATGTAGCCAGTTGTATGAACATAGATTGATATAATCGGCATATATGTAAGGAAACATGTATGGTTTCTTCTTATTCGGGAAGTAGCAAAATTAATGAAATCCTAGGTGACAATGGGCGAAGGTGTTTGAATATGTTTAGGATGGATAAAAGAGTATTTATGATGTTATGCCATGAGCTGCAACTCAAACGTAATTTTAAAGGCATATGGATATTGGTCTTATAGAGTTATTAGGGATGTTCTTATATACACTCGGACGTGGAGTAAGTAATAGAAATGTTTAAGAAACTTTTCAACATTCTGGCGAGACTGTCTCTAGAAATTTTGCATCTGTATTGGATATTGTAGTCACTATGGCCATAGGCATCATAAATCGACCTAATCCAGAATTCAAAACAGTTCCTTTGAAGATAAAAAATGACTCTCGCTATTGGCCTCACTTTAAGGTAAATTCTTTTCAATTTTATAGAGTTCATATTTATGAAAAGTTTTAACTAACATTTTTGCATATATCTTTTTTTCTTATATGTTCATAATTGCATTGGTGCTATCGATGAAACTCATGTAAAGCAACTCTACCACCTTCCTACAAGTACCTTACATTGGACGAAAAGGCCAACCTACTCAAAATGTAATGGTAGTATGCAATTTTGATATGTTATTTACATTTGTTTGGGCTAGTTGGGAAGGGTCTGCACATGATGCTTGCGTATTCAATAATGCCCTTAATTCACATTGCGTAAAATTTCCAAAACCTCCCCAAGATAAAAGTTATACATATGTCGACAATTTATATGATTACTATGTATATATGACTTTAAGTTCATTCCTTGAAAACATTTCTTCGTTGTACACCTCTAATAGGCATTACATATTACAGGTAAATATTACCTAGTAGATATTGGATATCCAAATAGAAATAGTTATTTAGGCCCTTATAGAAACCAAAAGTATCATCTCCCAAAATTCCGTCGTGGCAGTGCACTGAGTGGACTAGATGAGACTTTTAATCATATCCATTCATCATTGAGGAGCGTGATTGAAAGGACCTTTGGCGTATGGAAGAAGAAGTGGCGCATACTTGAAACAATGCCGGGATATCCATTTGATAAGCAAGTGAAAATTGTGGTTGCGACTATGGTACTTCACAACTATATCCGTTATCATTCTCAAGATGATCCTCATTTCAAAAAGTATGACGTGGATGGAGAGCTTAATTTCTGCGATGAAGATGATGTAATACATGATGATATTTGCTCTTCTGGTCAAGTAGACAAAATGGTTAGTATTCATGATGCTATTACTATGAGCATGATGAATGTCTAAATTTCATTTGCGTTTACATTAACATGAACAATTATATTTTATCAAATAGTTTATTACCAATTTTTATTTTCTTTATTTTAATTTAATATTTTGCTATTTATAATTTTAATTATATAATATTAAAGGTACCTAAATTTATGAAATATCCCAAGGACATACCATGGAATTGTTATTTAAATTATCATTTTTATTTATTATATTTATATTTTTCTTATTTTAATTTAATAATTTAATATTTATAATTTGAATTTATATGACTAATAATATATTTTATGAAGTATTATATTTATTATATTTATATTTTTTTATTTTAATTTAATATTTAATATTTATAATTTTAAATTTATATAACTAATAATATATTTTTAAATTATTTATACAACAATTAATAGTTTATTAAATCAATGGACTTTTTAGATATTTTATCTCTTTTCAGCAACTGCAACCGTATTTACCAAACACCTATTTTCACGTTTTAGCAATTAACAAAATAGTAATCCCAAATATATAGGTACTTATCATTTCAGCAGGTTGTCAACCGCCACCGCTCCCCCAACCGCTCCCCTAAAGTAAACCATAGTATCATGGGATGAGGCGGGCGAATAAGCTTAGAGCTATACTTGATGGAGAAAAGAGTCATGGAAGCTGCACAAATTTGCTGTAACAATTCTCAAACCCAGCTTTGTACCCTGAAAACAAGCCGAAATCAACGCAGTTGGTCTTGCTTTGTAAGGGAACACCTTTCCCGAGGCTCGCCTGGAGAAGCTCTTTTCGCATACAAACAAATTCGCCAGAAAAGACCCTGCATTTTGGGCTTAATCCCCTTGATTCTCAAGGCATGCGCCGCTGTTCCCATGCTTGCATTTGGCAAGTCTTTGCACGCAGAGGCAATCAAGATAGGAGCCAATTTGGATGTCCTCATCGGGACGTCGTTGATTGCTATGTATGCCAAATGCGGCGATGTTTTTGAGTCACGTAGAGTGTTTGATAGTATGTCTGAAAAGAACGTTGTGTCGTGGAATGCCATGATTGGTGGTTATTTTGGAAACGGAGATGCAAAATCTGCTTTAAGATTATTTGAGAAGATGCCGACCAAAACTGCAGTCACTTGGAATGAGATGATTGCTGGGTTTGCTAAGTGTGGAGATTTGGTGACAGCTAGGAATATGTTCAACCAAGTACCGTCTGAGTTGAAGAATGTCGTCACATGGACAGTCATGGTTGATGGATACGCGAGTAAGGGGGAGATGGCTGCAGCAAGATCACTTTTTAAGGAGATGCCAGAGAGGAACTTTTTTGTGTGGTCATCAATGATTTCTGGGTACTGCAAGATAGGAGCCGTTAGGGAGGCCAGAGTTATTTTTGATCGAATTCCAGTTAGAAACTTGGTTAATTGGAATGCTTTGATTTGTGGGTATGTACAAAATGGGTTCTGCGAAGAAGGTTTGGAAGCTCTTCGGAACATGCAAGCTGAGGGTTTTCAGCCTGATGAAGTTACGGTGGTGAGCGTCTTGTCTGCGTGTGCTCAGTTGGGGCTATTGGACTTTGGTAAAGATATTCACCAGCTGATATACAATAAAAGAATAAAGATGAACCAGTTTGTTATGAATGCATTAGTCGACATGTATGCAAAATGTGGGGATTTGAAAAATGCCAGATTGATATTTGAAATAATTCCCAATAAAAACATTTCCTGTTGGAATACAATAATTTCAGGTTTAGCTGTCCACGGGCAGTGTGAAGAGGCTCTTAAGTTTTTCAGGAGAATGGAGGAGTCAAACGTAAAACCTGACGAGATAACATTTTTATCCGTTCTCTCAGCTTGTGCACATGGGGGGCTTGCAAACGAAGGCTTAGAGACTTTGTTTAAGATGGACAAGTATGGCTTGACAGCGAGCATCAAGCATTATGGATGCGTTGTTGATCTTTTGGGACGTGCAGGAAGGCTACAAGACGCCTATAATTTAACAAAGCAAATGCCAATAAGACCAAATGATGCAGTTTGGGGTGCTTTACTTGGAGCTTGCCGAATTCACATGGATAGAGGAGACTTGGTGGAGCGAGTGAGGGAAGAAGCAAGTGCAGCTGATCTTAGTTGCTATCCACATTATGTGCTGCTGTCAAATATTTATGCTGCTGCTAATAGTTGGGTGAAGGCTGAAAGTATGAGGATGCTAATGGTCAGCAAAGGGCTTCAAAAAATTCCTGGACGAAGTTCAATTATGCTTGCTGATACAGGGAAGTTATGTCTTCCACGTACTGTATGAAATCAGGACGACTGGGTGAAGACCAATTTGCTACTAAGAGACTAGAAATTGGCAGCTACTACTAAAAGAATATAAGATCAACGCTCCATGACAGTTTTCTGTTTGCCCAGCAATGTAGTGGTAGTGCGTGGTTGCCAGTATGCAAATGTTATATAATCGTTGATTATCCATCCAACTATATAGTTGAGTGTAATCCCTTACTGCACTACAGTAGATGCATGTGGGCTAATAAACCTGTTTTAACCTATGAAAACCACGCGAGATCTTTCATCAGAGTTTCAGTCCCATGTTTCAAGAAACAGGTAGCTAGCTTGCTGCACTGAATACATTCTCTTCTGTTATAATGACGCTTTTCTCATTTAACTTCTAAATTATGATGTTAACAGTACATTCTTGTAGTTTAAAATCTACTATGTGTTTCTTAGTCTGGAACATTGTGCAGTGCACTGTGGGAAAAAGTGCTACTTCAAGGCTGGTATGGGCAATCAAATGGTGCTGCACTACACAACACGGAAGGAGTCAGCTATCCTCTTTAAATCATTGTAGTGCCTCTTCCACTGAAGGCCTACAAATTATACCACCAAATGCAATTACATCAGCAGTTCGTATGCTTATGCAACATTTGTTTGTGAGACAAATACAGTATTCATTCCTTACCATTTCCTGTTACACCGAATAAGTAGAGCCGATTTCCAGCAGCAGTTGCTGTAATGAGCACATGAGGTGGTTCTAACTCATATTGATAATATGTTCTTCCAGAATGTTCGATTACATTAATGCTTAGAACCTTCCCTTCCACATTTTCTCCTATGACTTCAGGTCCAAATGCATTGATCACCTTATCTGGAGGTCCAATCTGTTGAATTGTAGCATTACTACCAAGATCTGCATGAATCAAGATAGTATTTCAATACTAGTTAGGCTTGGTGTAAGTTTTGGAACAATCAAAATACAAGGAAAGAAAATTAGGCAGAAAGAACAAGAACCATCAGCAAATCTTAAAACAGGAGCAACAATGACAAACAGACGTCCTTCTTTGGAGCTATTGAATCTCAAATCAATCTCTGTGCCGCCTAGATCAGCTATGGACACTGGAACCTGTTAAATAGACAGAAGAAAGTGAATTGTAACGGATACAAGACTCAAGAGTTGGGAAACAGGCATATAACAACGGATCAAAGTCTGAAAGCAATCATATAATCTGGACCAGTGATTGAATCCAGATATTAATCTTTGACGACTTAAATTCTGAGGCTTTTGTACAGAAACTTCAATGCTATCTAAAAGATCTATACCTCTTCCCAATCTCCTGGCACTGAAAATATGTAAGGGATGATTGGACTCCATCCAACACCGTGTCCTCCAGACTTCTCATCTGGCCTTCGGTATGTCCTCCAACCTGTCTGATGAAGTTGTGGCTAATGAAGTTGATCATTCACTTTCATTCATTTTAGGAAGAATAAAGAAAAATCGCATCTGATAGATGAGGAGCATCTAAGTGAGGAACGCATTGAGATGATTTATATCTTTGTTTCTCAAGAAGTGTTATACCAAGACAATTGTCTCGTCTTGCCGTGCTATCTTTTGGTAAAGCAACCAAGCAAATTTCATCCACAAGCTGAAAAGAAGAGTAGGCGCAGAAAAGCTGATGGTAGTAACAAGAAATTTGTTTATTCGAACTGTTTTTCACATGAATATTTTCAAAGTCTGAACTGTGATTCTACAGAAATGAATATCTTGTTTCCCTCCATCAACTAAAACATGTTGACTTGGGAATTGAGCGACTGTACTGAGAAATGGGGATTGCTTCTTTAATCCTGTGAGATTATGATTCTCCTCTACATTTTAAGGGCTACCAACAATTTTTATGGTCATTCAACCTTGCACGCTGATTTTATAAAGAAAAGAAACCAAGGAAAAGAAAAAGTGAACGGAACTCTGAAAACCAACCTTTCTCATCCGGTTCGGATAATCCAGGTACCCTGCCCGCAAGAAGGCCTTGTTTCACCACTGCCAATCCTTGCCCTGGAAATCCAAAGTCTCCTGTAGAGGCTAGAGAAATCCCGGAAAACAAAATGGACCTTCTATGCAAAAACCCTGATTTCTCATCTTCACCATTAAGTACATAGGTTTCCCTCGAGTTCGCTGCTGCTTTAGGATTAGGCGTCGATATTCTACTTTCTTTTAGAGAATGATGATAATAATGAGGAATTACTGGGTTGTGATGACAACTCCAGGAAAAGTTGCAGATAGTAAACGAAAGGGTTCCCATCTTTCCAGAGCCTATAGAACTTGCGGAGAAATGGCGGATCCAACTTCCCTTTTTGTTTAACGGACCAAACAACAGAAATCTAGTCGGTTTTGTGATCGAGTATTACGCAGCTGAATGCTGATGCCGCCTCGAAAGCGCTGGAACTTGACAGTATGCTTTAGCGTCAGTTGTTTGTGGACGTGGTACAATAAGTGTGCATAGGTTGGGATTTCTTTTTGATAAAAGTCGGGACTCAGGGGATTTTTGTCTCAACACGTGTCTAGGTTTTATCTTGGACTCGGTATTTTAGAACCTAAAGAAAATGTCTTGATTCCCCTGACGAGCTTACGAGTTTTCACTTTTCAGTTGGCGTCGGGGAAAAACCCACTGCAAATCGGACATCCTTAAATTTTGCGTGCGTTTGTTTCTCTTTTCACCATTAACTCTGAAAGTCCACTAAACAATAACGAAACATCTCAGTACACTGTTGTAAGAAAATGTTATAAATTAATTTATACCAAACAGAGCCTGCAGGAAGGTGTCATGAGGAAGAATACAATGTACATAATAGACTCGCAAATGTATCCTTTTAAGTAGCACGAGACGAGACTCGCACTTGCTATACAGTGCGTGTATACATGTTATAAAAGGAGATGTGGGACAACCTAAGAACTAATTCACCTCGGATATCATAGGCCACAAAAATTTGATAAGATAATTGAGGGGATTCAGAGTATTTTGCACGAGACAAACGAAAACAATTGTGAAAACATTTAACAACGATCAGGGCAAAGACAGGGGCGGCTTCCAGCTTGAGAACTCCACAAAGTTTCTATCCACTATAGTTCGATTGTGCAGCCAGAATGTCTCTGCCGATTGATGAAAATGTCTTACTTTTCTTTGAAGCTCCCACATTATTCCTTGCATTGCAGAGCATGGCTCAGACTCTGGAGCATATACCCATAAGCATCGAATCTGTCTACCCTTAACTATCATTCTCTCTATATCTACATCTGAAAAATCAAAATCCTAAAGTGTAATTACGTAATCCTGAAAGGTTGATTAAGTGATTAAATCGACAAAAGAATGTTATTTATAACCTGATATAGACTCCAGGTACTCCAATAGTTCAGGACCTATCCGAGTAGATGGCCATTTGATTGATATCTCAGTGTAATCAATCACATTTTGAAAAGGGAACTCCGCTTGATCCGATAATATAATAGGTACGCACTCCTATTAAGAAAAAAAATTTAACAACATTTCAACATGCTAATGTTTGTGCATATGGTTTGTAAACACACACACAGAGAGAAAGAGAGAGAGACCACAAAAAAGGACTCGTAGAAGCGAAGTGTCCAAGAAGATTCTCCTCGTGGAGCAAGGCAAAACTTAGCGTTGCCGAGATGTTGAAAATATTCCAGCCTTCCAAGTTTATCAGGCCCGCTGAACTTCAAGTCTGGAGATTCCAGCTGTTTATAATGTTAGAATGCATCTTCTCGATATTTACTTATAGACAAGTAGGTACTTTCACAACACTAAATTACAGCATTATGTGGCTATAATGTTCTCAATTTGATACAACAACAACAAGAACCATAGCCTTGTGGCTCCCCGTTTTGCAATATCGGAGGTGAGACATCAATTGTATGCAATATTCTCTTTGTATTTTACAAAGAAGTTGTTTCTGTGACTCAAGCCCGTGACCTTTGGTCACAGAGAAGTAACCTTACCACTTGTTTCAAGGCTCACCTTCAATATTCTCAATTTGATAGGGAATGACAAATTTCAAGTTACAGTTTCAACAGTAAATGCATAAAGTACATAATTTGGGAATGCCAACTTTTTAGCCTCTCATCATGTGTATAATATGTCAAACATGAGAACATTTCCACGTTATTGCACAACACTCGTAGTCAAGGCAGTTCCAATGACATCATAATGAATACATTCAAATTAAGCTTCCTACGAAAAAACATATTCAGAAGAAAATATAAAGCTACATATTTTCACATGCCAGTAAAGTAATGCTTATCATTTGTCCTTGTATAGGATCTGATGAAGATAATTATCTAACAGCCAGGTTTCACATCAAAAATAAGAAACTGAATTACAAATTTTATGACATGCACTTCTGAGGAAAAAAAAAAAAAGCACATAGCATCGCAATTACATTACATTTGTGCTTTAACATATGTTCATATCAAGATCAAGAACAATAGTTCATCAACCATTAATTATTGTAGATATCAAAAAGAGTAATTCAAATAATAGAAAAAGAAAATTTACCTTATCTGGATATTGCTTTGAGAGCTCTATTAACTTGAGACGACCAACTTTTCCCTGTGCACGGCCTAAATAATTAGCCAAATACTTCCTCTTTGACAAGGGCAACGGGCGGACAGTGGTATCAACACCTCTGGTCATTCCATCGTCAACATTCCCAGGAATGATGATATCTTTCCAAGTATTAAAGGCACTTGTGTCTTTTTTGTCAGTTCGATCCCCCTATTAACACCAAATTCCACATTCTATATTGGGAAGTGTGTGATAAAAACAGAACAGCTATACTAGTCCAAGATTTGGAGAAGTGTGTGAGAGGAGCTGAATCATATATTTTAGTGACATTGAGAAGCAAGTAGGTTAGGCACCTCAGGAGTAAGAATAATGGAACGGTTTATAAATGTTGACCACGATCTAAACAAGTGAGCTCCGGCGCCACTGTTTGACAAGATCAAAGGAAAGGAAAGGTTATTGTTTTTGCACTTTCCTCCGAAAGTATTGCAAGAAATCAACTAAATGTCAAATCAAACATGAATGATCATGCACCTGGGGAAAACAAATATGTGGTCGCGGCCTCCAGATCGCCTAAAGTATGGCATTTGGCTTAAGACCTTCGAAACTTTTCAAAATTAAATCAAAGAAACATAAATAATAATGGATTCAGAATTAGAAGCTTACCTTGACATAAGTGTGGTTAATCTCTTTATCATTAAGACCTCCCATCATCCTTACACATTTGACATAGGCCGGAACAAAGAACAGATCAGCCTCCTTTTTGTCTTTCGTTCTATATCTCGATTCCAGAAGCAGTTTGTGTATTTTAACCTACCAATTGTTAAGATTGTCAAGCCTAAAACCTCCAACTGATTGGTGAATAAACAAACAAACAAAACTTATTACCTGAGTGCCCCACTGACCTTTGAGGCAATGAGCGGGAGAGATTTTGCGGTCTCTACCGCTCATGAGCTCTTTCAATCCATCAATCTCCTTCTCATCGTAGACGTAGATCTTGAGGGAAGGGATGTCTGGGTTGGTGGCGTAGAGAGATCCTGCGTCGTGCCTTAGATGAAGGTAAGGAGTACAAAATGAGTGGTGGAAAATGGTGGTGAGGAAGAAGGTGGCGGCGACTAAGAGGAGAGCTCCGATCTGGTGGGTGCGGGTACAAGTCGGAGAATGGTGGTGGTGAGAAGAAGTGAAGAAGCTTCTGGGTTTGTTCATTGGTCTTCTTCGTCAAGTTGTTTGTTCGTGGAAAAAAAATAACCAAAATTTAAAGAAACACAAAAGCCCAGGACCAGGAGCCTGTGCAAGCGGAAGAGTTCGATAAAAAGTGACCACTAGTGCACTTTCTAGTCTACTTTAGAGTTGTATAAATACTGGGATGCCGTTTCCCAAAATTATTTATCACCTTGTATCTGAATATAAATGTTGGATATGTTTCTTCCCTTCCTACAGTTAGCTTTATACAATGAAAACTTCCATTCATCCGGATACGAAGTACATCCACTATTCGAGTTTTTTCTTTTAATTTGTGCTTTATGCAATTTTTGCTATACATCTTCCATTTCTTTTAGTTCCAAGCCGGTGCTACTGATTTTTAGTCACATATTTATGTGAATACTGTATAAATGTGTGAATAAAAATTAATAAAATAAGATTAAAACAGGTTTATAAGAATAAATGATTTGTTTCCATTTCTTTCTCGTGCGATCTCCAATTTTAATGAAGTTTTCAGCAAATTGGATAGTTTATAAATCAATTAACCCTAGACAATTCGTATGATAATGGAGTGACTTAAAAAGGGATAAACGTGTAGTATAAAGTGTCCAAAATGTTGCAAAACACCAACCTCTCAATTTTGGTGGAAATTTAGCACATAAGTTGTTTGGTGAATTTCCAAGACATTGGGTCACATTTGAAGCATGGTGTTGACAAAAATAATAATAATAGGTGTTGGAATGTGGCAACAAATGGAAAAGACAAAATAAAATACTTAACTCTTTACGAATTATATTTGTTATTTGTTATCCTTTTGTCGATAATTATGTTTGTTATTTGTTACATTTATGAAAGTTATGTGTTAGACTAAGTGACATCTTAATTTATAATTTTGAAGATAAAAAAATTTGTTGACATTAATTTATTTACTTTTTGTGATACTAATAATTCAATTATAAAAGAATCTAGTAATATATAAAAACAAACCGACAAAATAAATAAATGAGTCAATTGAATTAATTGAGCAATCATATAATAAACAACATGAGGAGACTACACTATAGAAGCAACTCAAACAAACTTTAAGGTAATACAAGTGAATATTAAGATAAAAGAATCAAACGCTTCACTTGTAATTCAATTATGATCTGTTTGATTCAAGGAATGAAATAGATAAGTAATAGAATATTTATTCTTAGGAATAGAAAAGATGAGGAATAAGATATAATGAGTATTACTTTGTTTGGTTCAAGGAATGAAACAGATAAAAAATTTCTATGCAGTGTTTGAATTGAAAATATAAACTTGGAATGACAAAGGATAACTAACAAAAAGACTATAATAATAATAATAATAATAATAATAATAATAATAATAATAATAATAATAATATTATTATTATTATTATTGTTATTATTAAATTATATTTATTTTATTTTTATTAAATTCATTATTATTATTAATTTTATTTATTATTATTGTTATTAATAAATTCCTTATTATTATTATTATTTTATTATTCTTATTATTATTTATTATTATCATTATTAATTTTCTACTTATTATTCTTATTCTTATTATTATTAATTTTAATATTTTTATTAATTATATTTATTATTATTAAATTCCTTATTAATATTAATTTTCTTCTTTTTATTATTAATTTTATTATTCTTATTATTATTAATTTTGTACTTACTGTTAAAAATTATTATTATTATTATTATTATTTATTATTATTATTATTATTATTATTATTATTATTCTACTTATTATTATTAATTTTATTAATCCATTTTATTGTTTTAGATCAACAAATTCAATACTTCAAAATTAGATATTGATAATAGAGGTTTACATAAATTGTAAAGAAATCAGCTAACGGAGGCACCAAAAACAGGCTCTTTGTTGGCCAATTGCTAGAAAATAAGAAAGCTTTTTTTCAGAAACATTGCACTATACCAGATCCAAAAGAGCTGGGTAACGATACGCATTATAGTGGAACATAAACTAAAGAGCAAACGATCCTTGAATAGGCACATCTAATATGGTAGCAGAAGGGATCGTCTATTTTGGTTTTACCATATGCTTGAGTTCGTCATTATATATGAGCATTCTACTCAAATCAATTTGGAAAGAAAATAAGGAGACTACTTCCCAATAAATAGACATATTTCACCATTTTGATCCATCAGGAAAAAGGTTCCAATGCATCTTTCTTCCTATTAACATAGAACTCCACAATTGCTTTCATTTGCGAGAGCTTATTAGAATGGTAATTTACATGAACAATAACTGGCATGAGCTTGCTTAGGTTAGAATCTTTCCTCACAGTCTTGAAGAGGACTTTACTGTTTATAAACAGATATATATATCCATAGTTCTTTTGGCAGCATGGAGCCCATCAAATCCTAGACGAGAAGGGAAAAAGAGTTCCTCATTAAAAAGAGTCTGATCCCAGCCACCCCTACCATTTAGCCGAGTTGCCACACGATCCAAAAGCTCAATTGAAAATTGTAAGCCCATATTCGCATTATATGAGCATAATGAGCCCAACCCATAGTAGGTTCATTGAACACAATGTTGTAACCATAAGCTGTCATATTACTGTGGCCATCACTCATTGACTCTACGTTTGAATCCCGGTAAAGATGATTAAAAGGGTTCTACAGATATACTATGTCAACATCTGAGAGGAGAACACTATATCCCAGCACTAAGAATTCCCTCAAAATACGGAACTTCAATGCAGAAATAACATGGTTTCCTCTTGTCTTTCCAATTGAATCAATCCCCACATCGGGGTCTCTTTTGTACACGGGAACATTATTTGATTCACAAAATTGGGCAATCTAATCGTCTAAAGCAACAACTATATAATTATGTATACCCACTCACTTGATGCTAGAAAGCCAAACTTCTACCATTTCTTTCATATTTGAATTTTGCTAAGGCAACTATAATTTCTCTCTCCATAGTAACCTTTTCTAATATCTTTGCCAATCTTGGGTTCACAGATTCATCTGGGATGACTGTTGGATTTGTCCTTAAGCTTTTAACTATGCCAAATGGTCCAGCTTTATGCGCTTCACCCATTACCATCACTTGTTTCTGCGCTAGATCTTTACCCTGTTCAGCTTGTTTGAGCCTCTCAATCAGTTCTTTAACTTGTTTTTTCAACTCAACATTTTTGTTAGAAGCTGCAACTATCTCTGATTTCAAAAAGTTCACTTTATCATATGATTCACAGGAACTTGATAAAACCTAACATGAACATTAACATCCATGAATAGAAATCAGAAAAATGATCAAGAGTCTTACAGAGCATGCATAATTCCCAAAAAGTAACTAAATATAGAGATTATCCTAGTTAGCTATCTAAATATGGATACATTCAAAAAAATTGCCAAGCTAATCTTTTGGGGTTAACCATAAAAAACTAACATATTAGCTACGATCACGATGTACAATCTAAGGTATGAAATGTAGATCATGGCTTCTGTACCAATGTGGAAAATTGTCATCTCAACCTGAAGTAAAGCTAAACAACATCAACATGACAAACTTAAATAGTGGTAAGAAGCTTGAGGATCCTAAAAGGAGCCCATTCAGAATGAGTTAAAAGAAGAAGGAGATCCCTCATCTAGTTCAAAGTTAAATTCTAAATCTCCTAATGTGATTAAGACTAACCCCCACCTTTTCTAAGTAGGTTAGTGATCTAAAATAAGGAGGAAAAGGATAAGGGGATCTTGAAAAATTTTCAAAATTTGGAAGTATATGCCTTTTCTAAACGCAATCAAGTAGGTTCCAAGTTATGCAAATTCCTTAAGAAATTATATGCCAATAAGAGCAAGATGAAAGGTAATGAGAAAGATATGATGGGTGAGAATGTTTATGCAGTCTTTTAGAAGAAATTTACCAATAAAAGACAGTCAAGAGGTAATAAGAACATTATGATGGGTGAGGTTGTTTATACAATCTTTAAAAGAAATTACCACAAAAGTGTAAGGATCCACTTATATTAAATATTCCATGTAAGATTGGTAACACTATAAATAAGATAGCCATGTTAGATTTAGGAGCATCGATCAATGTTATGCTTCATTCTATTTATTCTTCTTTAGATAATTGTGTTAATGCTTACCCAGATAGAGTGGTTGAGGGTGTCCTAGTGCAGGTGAGTGAATTAATGTTTCTTTTAGATTTTTATCTAGTAGATATAGATGATGATATTTTCTTTAGGCCCAAACCTATATTATTAGGGAGACCATTCCTTAACACTACCCTAACTAAGATAGATGCTTATGAGGGCATCCTCATAATAGAATTTGATGGGGGCAGTGATTTAATTTAATATTTTTGATGCATGAAACATACTCAAAATTATTATTTTATTTTTTTATTAATATGGTTAATCCTTTAGTGTAGGAAGTTTTAAGTTCAATTGTTAAAGACAAATTAAGTAGTTTTAACCAAGCATCTAAAGTTAGAAGTTACTAATAACGTTGAGTTAGGAGATGAGATAATTGTGATGTCAGTTACCTTACATTCCTTAAAACTAGCTCCTAAGAGGAATGAACTTGCTGCTTTTATTCAATTACCTAAATCGTACTAGAGGTTATTACCTTTTCACGTTCAAGTACCTAATATGGAGTTAAAACCACCACCCTCTAACTTGAAATATGCAGACTTTTCCAATAATTATTTTAGTAGAGTTGACATCTAATCAGGAAGATAAATTAGTTCATATGTTAAGGAAGCACAAGAATGCCATTTGGTGGACAATTACAGACATTAAAGGAATAAGCCCTTATATGTGCCTGTATTGGATTTTGCTTAAGGAGGGTGCTAAGTCAACTATACAAACCCAATGTAAGCAATATCCTCTAATAATAGAAGTTTTGAGAAAGAAAGTATTAACGCTTTATGATAATGGATTTCTTTATCTTATTTTAAATAGTAAGTGAGTCAGTCTAATGCAAGTGGTTCCAAAGAAATATGGGATCATAATAGTAATAAATTAGGATGGTTAGTTGGTTCAAACTCATGTGCAAATAGGGTGAAAAGTTTGCACTGATTATAGGAAGTTGCATTTTATAACTTATAAAGACCAATTTCCCTTTCTAATTACTAATCAATTGCTTGGGAGTCTTACTGTACATTATTATTATTACTTTCTAGATGGCATTTGAGGTTGTTTTCATATTTCTATTACACAAGGGGATCAAGAAAAGACGACCTTCACATGCTCATTTGATACATTTGCTTACTAAAATATGCCATTTAGTTTGTTCAATGTGGTCGATACTATACATAGTGAGCATATTTTCTGAGTATGTTAAAAAGATAATAGAGGTATTTATAGACAATTTTAGCATATATGATTCTGTTTTTGATAATTGCTTAGAAAATATTACACTTATTTTGGAAAGATGTATTGAAACTAACCTTATACTTAATTAGGAAAAATATCATTTTATGGTTGATTAAGGTATAACCTTAGGGCATGTTTTATCTTCTAGGGGCATAAAATTGACAAATCTAAGGTTGATCTTATTTTTGTTTTGCTTTGCCCCTCAAATGTGTTGGAAGTTCATTATTTTCTTATCCATGTAGGTTTCCATAGTAGGTTCATTAGGGATTTCTCGATGACAACCTCTCTTTTACATGAGTTATTATAATAAAATGAAACTTTTGAGTTTGATGACAAGTGCAAGGAGACATCTGATAAGCTTAGGAGCTCCTGACATCCACTGATATGTGTTTAATTTTGATACATTTAATCATTTGCACTTAGTGATTAATGACATGAAATTGCTTAACATACTCAATTTAATTCATATATGATTTTATTTACAATTTGGAAGTAAAGAAATTAAAGTGAGTCAAAAGCACTACATATGTGTCATTTTTTGAAGATCAATACTCACTTGTCTTCATGGAGTGAGACAGAGAAAATTAGAGCAAGAAGAAGACAGGGAAAAATCCCAATTGCTCATGGGTAAAGAAGTAAAAAAGAGAAGCTCACCATGGAAATTGCATGTGCCATGCACATCTAATTAATGGAGCAACAGGTAGAAAAAAAAGGGGAAACAAGTTAAGCATAAAACGACAGCCTATGAGGAGGAAGCCAGTATTAAAACGGCAATGTTAGGAGAACGTTGGACCAAGCAAGGAGAACGTTGGACCAAGCAAGGAGCAACAAATAACAAGTAGAAATGACCATGCATAGCAAGTAGGACGCAAGAGAAGAAACATAGACGTAGGCAGCATAACGTTTTGCTCAAAACATTGCACTGCCTACGTCTGCGTTTCTTCTCTTACATCCAACCTGCTATGTGTGGTCATTTCTACTTGTTATTTCAAAATGCACATCACGGGTTAAGTGAGGAATGAACAGTATACAGTGGACCAAAAACCCTTGAGTGTAATTATCCCATCAAGCTAAAGTGGAGGCTACCGGTAAAAGAAACAAAAGGATAGAAACGAAGAGAAGAGTGGTGATAGAAAAACAACAGAGTATGCGGCGGAGAGAAGAACGAAAGGAGGAATGAATAGTAGGTGGTCCATTGATATTAAATTTTCACATAAGTGAATAGTGTAGTAAATAGTGAGTAAAGAAGATAATTACGGCAGTGAAGAAGAAACAAAGCGGTTTCAGTTAGGAATGGAAATAGGGGCTAAGCTTTATCTTTTTGGGAGACCTATGGAAGGCTAAACATCCCAACATCAGTTCGGAGGCGACATCGATGCTGACAACCTAAGTTAAGCAATTTTTTATTATTTTGTTGTTTCTTTCTTTGATTAGGAATTGGTTATGTTATCTTGTGTTTATTGGAATGGTTATTGAATGATGATGATTTTAATGCTCTATTGAATCATTTCTTCATGAAAACCCATTGCTATAATCGTATGAAATACGTAATTGTTGTATTTTCAATTCATGTGTAGCGACAAATGGCTTCGAATCATTAAAGATAACATAATATAGGTTAAATAATCTGAGCTTGTGTGATTATTGCCTAGATTGGTCTATTTTTTTTATTCATAATGCAATTGTCTGGATAAACTTAGAGAGCTTATTTTAGGTTTCCCGATAGCTAGGGATAATTAACGAGTGCTAATCGAGATTGACAGAGCTTGTTTTTAATCTACGACTGATAATTGTCAAGAGAGATAAAAGAACAACAAAACAATGAATTATGCTTAATTGGGGTGTAGGTCATGTTTAAACCAAAGAACCAGGTCCTTACCAAATTCCCCACTTTTATCATTTTTCGCATATTTTCATTAATTTGTTTTCATTAGGTTTATTTTATTTTATTTTATTATTAAATCAAAATTTTTTCACGTTAGGAAAAGAAGGAGTCGAGCTAGCGACCCTAAACTAAGGTATTTCTTGGGAGGCAACCTAAGGAAAGTATATTTCTTTGCTTTTAAATTTTTGCACTTATTATTATTATTATTATTATTATTATTATTATTATTATTATTATTTATGCATGTATGTTCCTTTGTTGATTTATTTTTGCTTGTTTTTAAGTTTTCAATCAAAATGCGAGAATGAATAAAACAAACAAAGAAACATTTGCTTGTTTTCTATTGCTTCTAGGATTATTTAATCATGATTAAAGTGTAAATTGACTAGAGAATTTCATGGCAACTTTGGCATGTACTTTTGCTCTTGTGATTAGTTAATGTGCATTATCTTTAGAAGAGTAGTGACTAATGGTAGATAAAGCCGGTGAGATTTTGAACCTTATTATACCGAAACATCCATATCAGTCTCATTGTCTTTTGATAATGTGTGACCTTCATGACATGTACATCCCAATTTTGCTTTGAATTTCTATTCGAGACCACAATTTTATCACATGCATTAATATGAAAATGATTAGGCATCTTTGTTTTTTGAACTACATGAGCCAAATAGCCTACCCATTATATGATTTTTCTTTGATAAAACCCTTTGAGTTTTATACTTTTTCTCTATGTACTAACCACATTACATGCTTTATACTTACCAAAATTTCCTCCCAAGCCATAAGCTAATAGAGCATTTGTGATTGTTGAGTTTATGGATGTACAAAATTCTAAGTGTAGGGTTGTCCATATGTGTTGCTTTGTTATGATATTGGGATGTTTTGTAATTGAAATTCCCACGTTAATGTAGTTTCTCTTAATGTTTTAAAAAGAAAAAAATAAGAGAAAAAAGAAAGAAAAAGAAAAAGAATGAAAAAATATGTTCAAATAAATGTATCTAGGAGCAAGTGCATATATAATGAAAAATTGTTTATGATTAATGCATTCTCCTAAAGATGTGATGAATGGGTTATTTGAGTATATTGGATATGAGGTAGATGTTGGCTTGGAAGGTTCACTCTTGTGGTTTCAATGTATGTTGGTATCAATTGTATGAGTGATTCATTCGGATTGATATATGCTTCAGGTGGTTTGTGTGTTAGAGTTGAATGGGGTTGTGAAATATAATTTTTGCATTCATTATAGCTGACGATACTCAGTTTTTAATGAGTATTGCTTTGTTTCACTAGCTTAATGGCTTTCATGCTAGTTGACCCAAATACATCTCACCTTACCTTTTCCCACATTACAACCTTAAAAAGTCCTTTGATTCATGATTTTGTATTTGAATTATAGTGGTGGAGAAATGACATGATATGCAAAGTTATGGATTGTTATGATCATGAATGGTGTTGAGTGTACCTGTCGAAATATTTTAGTTAAACACATTTTTCGAGTCTACCATTAGATTACTCAGGTTTCAAAGATGATGCTTGTTGATTGGTCATGAGTAGAAGCAATGAAAGTTGAATTCTTGCTATAATTTTTTAAAGTCATTCATCTTTGGTTATGATTATATAGTCTTAGAAAATATGAGAATTGAGTGAGCTTAATTTGGATGTTTTGCCCGAGGACGGCCAAAAGCTAAGTGTGAGGAAAATTGATATATGTCTAATTGTTGATACATTTAATCATTTACACTTTAGTGATTAATGAAATGAAATTGCTTAAGATATTCACTTTAATTCATATATGATTTTAGGTGTAATTTGGAAGTAAAGAAATTAAAATGAGTCGAAAGCACTACATATGGGTCATTTTCTGAAGATCAATACTCATTTGTCTTCATGGAGCGAGATAGAGAAAATTAGAGCAAGAAGAAGACAAGAAAAAAAATCCTAATTGCTTACGGCAAAGAAGTAAAAAAGAGAAGCTCAGCATAGAAATTGCATATCCCATGCACGTCTAACTAATGGAGCAACAGACAAAGAAAAAGGGGAAACAAGTTAAGCATAGAATGACAGCCCATAAGGGGGAAGCCAACATTAAAACGACAACATCAGGAGAACGTTAGACCAAGCAAGGAGAAGCAAATAACAAGCAAAATCGACGACGTATAGCAGGTTGGACGCAAGAGAAGAAGTGCAGACGTAGGCAGCGCAACATTTTGCTCAAAACGCATATTGAATGATGATGATTTTAATGCTCTATTGAATCATTTTTTCATGAAAACCTATTTCTAGAATCAAAAGCAATATGTAATTGTTGTATTTCTGATTCATGTGTGGCGACTAATGGTTCCGAATCATTAGAGATAACATAATATAGGCTAAATAATCTGAGCTTGTATGATTATTATCTAGATTGGTCTATTTTTCTGATTCATAATGCAGTTGTCCGGATAAACTTAAAGAGATTATTCTAGATTTCCTGATAGCTAGGGTTAATTAACGAGTGCTTTGTGATTAACTAAGATCTAAGGGAAAATCAAGATTAACAGAGCTTACTGTTAATCTATGATCGATAATTGCTAAGAGAGATAAAAGAACAACAAATTAATGAATTATGCTTAACTAGGGTGTAGACTGAGATTGAACTAAAGAACCGGATCCCTACCGAATTCGTCACTTTTATCATTTTTCACATGTTTTCATTAGGTTTATTTTATTTTATTTTCTTATTAAATCAAACCCCCATTACCTAAACATCGATTAATTTCATTTCATAGGCTAATCGAACACTCCTTGTAGGATCGACCTAGACTCACCACTACTACTACAGTAGTAGTCTAGTTATTTTATTTTGACTAGCGTCATGACGCGCCGGTCATCCACACTAGTGATTCAGCCTCTAAACTGAAGCCTTACCTTTGAGATTATGTGTGATGCTAATGGTTATGCAATGGTGACAATTATAAGACAAAGAGTGGGAAAGGCTACACATGTCATCTATTATGCTTCAAAAACTTTGAATTTATCCCAATTTAATTATTTTACAATAAAAAACAAGCTTTTATTTGTTTTTATTTGCTTTAAAAAAAATTCATACTTTTTGGTTGCTAAAGTTATTATTGTTTTTTGATCATGCAACGTTAAAGTAGTTACTCATTAAGAAAGAAGCACAGGTGAGTTTAATCAGATGGATTCTCCTTCATAAGGAGTTTGATTTAGAAATAAGAGATAAAAAGGGGGTAAAGAATATGGTTACTGATCACCTAATTGGTCTTAGTGGAAGATGATATCCCTTTGAGGAAAGCATTTCTAGATAAACAAAATGTTTCTGCCAATTTGACACCTCTATGTTATGTAGATATTATGGATTTTTTAGTTACTGATAAGTTACGTACATATTTGTTAAAGGCTTAAAGGGACAAGTTAAAGAGTGAAGCTAAGTACTATATTTGGGATAACCCCTATCTCTAGAGGCATTATATAGACTAAGTAATAAGAAGGTGTGCTCCTAAGAGTAAGTCTCTTTTCATTTTGACCTTATGTCACACTAAAGCTTGTAAAGAGCATTTTGGAGCAACAAGGAATACCAATGAGGTTTTGGAAAGTGACTTTTATTGGTTGTTATTTTTTAAGTATGTATATGTCTTTTATAAGTCATACAATAGGTGCCAACAGACATGTAAATTATCCTATAAAAATTAAATGCAATAAACTCTCATTCTTTTTAATGAAATCTTCGTTTATTAGGGCATTGATTTCATGGGACAATTTCCTTCATCTTTTTGGTATTAATATATTTACTTATAGTTAATTATGTTATCAATACTAATGATGCTAAAGTTGTTGCATTTTTGTTAGGTTTAATATGTTCTCTAGGTTTGGGATGCCAAGAGCCATCATAAGTGATAGGGGAATGCACTTTTGTAATAGGGTGATGGAGCTTTATTTAAGAAATACCATATCACACATAAGGTTTCCACTTCCTTCCATCATGAAAAAAGTGGCCATGCTAAGGTGTCCAATAGAGAATTCAAGTCGATCTTAGAGAAAATAATTCAACCTAATAGGAAAGATTGGGGCTTAAGATTGGAAGATGCATTATAGGCTTATATCATAGCTTATAAAACACCGATTGTTTTGTACCTATATAGATTGATATTTAGAAAGCAATGTCATATTTTTTTGGAGCTACATAATAAGATCCAATTGTTGCAACATGAATTATTATGATGCAGGAGTGTATAGAAAGTTGCAACTTTAAGAGCTTGAAGAGATGCAGCATGACTCCTATGAGAACACAATGATCTACAAGGAATAAAGCTTTCTATTATATTATGATCTTAAAGATAAGCTTTATTATTGGTCAAAAATTACTTCATTATCATTATAAACTTAAACTATTTTTAGGAAAGTTGTATTCTCATTAGGTTGTTCCTTTTGTGGTTTTTAATGTTTTTCTATATGGTGCAATAGAGATAAAGAGTTTGAAAACAAGTAAGATACTTAAGGTGAATGGTCATCACTTGAAGTCCTAATATGAAGGATTTAAAGTAGAGAATATGGAAGTGATGATCTTTGAAGACCCAAATGATATTACACGAGGAAGAAAGCAAGAAGCTGATCCAATGGTAGTAAACAAAGGCACTACTTGAGAGACAACTCAAGGGGAGTTTGTTCGTTTTCTTTTACAACTTTCCTTTTTTGTTTTTATTGAATGCTCTATCTCTTACATTTAATGTTACATTGGAAACAATGTAAGCTTTAAATATGGGGGATGGGAACTTGGTTTTTATGTGTCTTTTTAAGTTCATTTAGAATATTGTTAATAGAAAAAACATTATCTCTTTTTTTATTACTTCTAGGACTTTACAGTAATAATCAGAGAGTCAAAATAATTAAAAAATAAATGGAAACTTAGGCATGTATTTTTACTCTTGTAGTTGGTTAATGTACTTTTCCTTTAGAAGAGTAGTGATTAATGGGTAGACATAAGCCATTGAGATTTTAACCCTCTTATGCTGATATATACATGTCAGTTTTATTACCATTATTTAATGTGTGACCTTCTTGACACGTACTTCCTAAATTTTCCTTGATTTTCTATTTAAGACCACAGATTTGTCACATGCATTAACATGAAAAAGATATAGACATTCTTTATTTGGCAAGCTACATTAGCCAAACAGCTTACCTAAAGATATGATTTTTCCTATTGTTAAGCATCTTTAAGCTTTATTAGCCTTTTCTTTTTTTTGTTAATCACATTATAAGCTCATATTTACAGGTTGGTTATAATTGATGGAATGTGATCTTTACTTCTTATCAATCAGCTCCAGTACTGATGAAGTTTCTTTTTATCTTTGTATTTAAGAAAAATAATAAAGAAAAAGATAATTATAAGAAAAAACGTTATCAAGGACAAAAATCATTTGTTTTATAAGTAATTCATATTAATATTTCCTCTTAAAGTTGTAACAAATAAATGGCTTGATTGTTATGTAAATAAAAGAGAAGTTATTATGAATGGTCTTTCTTTATGGTTATCATTGATTTTCCATCATTATTCTTATGGATGATTTCTTCTACTTCTTTATGGTTATTCTGTTTCTTAGTATGAAGGCTTGAATCTAAGTTCTGGAACAAAGTTTTGGTATCCATTATAGTTGATGATACCTAAATTTAATTAGATGTTAATTTTTTCACTCAATATTCTATTTAGTTTTTTTCCTACTTCACTAGTTTTTGTGACTTTTGAACTACAAGCCTTAAATGTTTATCACCTTAACATTTTGCCCTATTGTAACCTTAAAAAGCATTTTGATTCATGTTATGCTTGTGAATCTTTACTGGTGGACAACTGAAAAGATATGTGAAGTCATGGAATGTCTTAATCATGAAAGATGTTTGAGTGTACCTATCTTATTTTTAAACACGCTTGTCAAAGTCTATCCTTAGATTGCTTAATTTTTAAGGGAAATGGTTGTCGATTAATCACAAAGAAAAACCTCAAATGTTCAATTTTTACTATAGGTTTTGGAAGTTATTCGTCTTTTCTTGTGACTATCTATTATTAGGAAATAGGGTTGAAAAGGAAGTATTTTTTATTTTAATCATTAGTTTTGCTCGGTGATGGCCAAAAGCTAAGTATAGAGGAACTTAATAAGTGCTCGATTGATTATCTATTTATTCCTTAATTCTTACTGATTAACATTTATGTTGCATCTAAGATACTTATCCTGGTTTAAATTTTGCTTTACTTACAAGTTAGAGGAAAAAAGAAACCACAATAAGCTTGGTGCAATTATACTGATATTTGATCTTATTTTCCTTTGTGGAGTGAAAGGAAATGAGTTAGGGTGAAAATGGGACAATTTGAGTCAATATAACTTACACGCCCATGTATGTGACTAATATGACTATGAATGGGACTGTGTAAGTCTAAAAATATGTACAAATTCAAAGACATTATTTTAACTTGTATGCATGACTTACATAGCTTTGTGGAAACCTACACACCTATGCAAAAGAGTTATATAGTATTATACCTTACTCATTTATCTATTTGTACATGTGTATCTTCATGAATTATGGAAAATTAACATACACAGTCACTTACACACCTTTGTAGCAAGTTGAATATAATCACACCACCCTTATTTTTAAGTATAAAACAATAATTAAGAGGAAAATTAAAGTTGAGATAGATTATGGACACCAAGGGATTTACATTCCTCACCTTTGATGCATACTTTAAAGAGCCATGATCAGCTAACCTTCCTCCTTCCAGTTTGATGGGGATATCGAAGCTAGAGAGAATATTTGGGCATTTATCAATCGTAGTGACTCTTTTTTGGAGTTGATTATGTTATTTTATGTTTAAAGTTTAGGATTTATGTAGGAAAAATTTAGATAAGGCCTTTTTTATCATTCTTGTATGGCTTTCTTGCCATAATCAAGATTACAATTCTTATTTTTTGTTTATCTAATTTTATTAAGGTAAACGCAGGATAACATTTTATAATTTAAATAATCTAAGCTTGTATGATTATTTCTTAGATTAACATGTTTTCCTAATCATTAATATGAATGTCACACTAAATCCATAAAAGTTGTTCTAGGTTATTTAATAGTTAGACATAATTAAAGAACTTATTTTAATTTGTTACAATCTAAGGGAAAATTAGGATTAACAGATCTTGTTGTTTATCCATGGCTAATAGTTTCAAAGAGAGGACAAAAAGCAATGCTGTAATTAATTATGCAATTCATGTGATGGTTGAGATTAAACTGTGAATTAAACTTAAACCTATGACTTCTAGTAAATTTTTGTTGTTTACTTTAATTTGTCTTCTGCAATATAATTTTATCAATTGAATTCATCCAAATCCCCAAACCTTATTACAGTTATTATTTTATTGTAAAACTTAGTCACACACTCTCTGTGAATACAATCCTTTCTCTCCATTACTGTAAGTTTAGTTGTGTAAAGTGAGGTTCTAATTTATTATATGTTTAACATGCATCAACAATCTTACATCGTAAGGAACAAAAGTTTATATAAAATCAAACCAAACAACTCATTCATATAGACCTTCAAATAATTGTTAGGTTTGAGAAAAAATTCAACATGCAAATAAATCACATTATAGGGAATGGTCTTAACACTTGATTCTCATATGTCAATTGGAATTCATTTAATTCTTTATACCTAGATCCAGTTATAAGAAGACTATTGCACTTAATGTTTGATCAAGCTAAAGCTAAAGCATTTAATGTTAGATCAAACAAAAGTGAAAGAAATCATTATAGGACATCAATGGAATTATTAATTTACAGTACTATACTTTTTACGAAATATTCTACCCCTTACAATATCAACTTTAGGAGAAAAGGATATTATAATTTAGATGATGCTTAATTCAATTAAATTCACTAACAAAATATGTTTTCAATAACTTAAAGAACCAACTATTAAAGTGAATTGGTGTACACTAATCTTCCATAATCTTCCTTCATCCTATAGTTAGCTATCAAAAAGATACTAAAAGCACTAAATAAAGTCAAGAAAAAAAAGAAAGCTCAGTGGCAAACTCTAAAACCATTAAATTGAAATTATTCACACTTATTCTTTAGTTTTCTATAATTCTCAATCATATGGAATTAAATCTAGATAAGATGAAACATTAGTTGTCCTGAAAAATGTTAGATGAGAGTTACAAAATGGTCAAGTAAGAGAAAATTCCCTAATAAAATTGAGATTACATAAATTAACATTAAGTTTTTGTACCACTCTTTAGAGATAGGAGAACATCAAGTTATTGTAGAACTAATGCTAAGATTGCCATGTATGGCTACATAACGTAATAGACCTTATTAAAGAAATAATTGTAACTAATACCTTAACATTAGTATAAAGCTAGCAATTAGATGGATCTTGCTCAATGGATAAAGCTAATGGAGTAGCGTGAAAGAAAGAGTGGACTGTACAACATTAGAGTTAGGACATTATCAAAAGTGATTACAATAAAAAGAATAATGAATTAGGATATAAACCTACACATTGGTTATAACAATTTAAAGAATAGTTAGAAGGATTATAATGTGATTTAAAACATTGAATTTCTAGAATTGGATAGATTATAATGCCTTTTAGCCATGAAACTCATCTAGAGACAATTTTCCACTTCAATATAATTTATCATCATCACCCAGTTCGAAATCTCGCAATGAAGCGGGGTCTGGGGAGGTCCGGTAGTACGCAGCCTTACCCCTACATAGTAGAGAGGTTGTTTCCGATAGACCCACATGTATATAAGACAATAGACGAATGATGCAGGTTATAGAAATAAAAACAAGGCGCGGGTCAAAAAAAAACTTTAAAAAGCTATGCAAATGTGCCAAAAAGAGTTTAGGAGATAAATAGATGAATAAAAATGTGCTAAAATAATTAGATACATAA
>JAOTAY010000009.1:4135852-4146705 GCA_025629805.1 Erythroxylum baracoense | reverse complement strand
TTTTGAAGGTAATAACCTAAGGAAGCATCACACAAACAAAGAAATAAAATGACTATAGATGGAGTCATATAGGCTCAGTCCTCACATTGGTTCAAATGAAAATTCATTATGCATCTCTATAATACCTCCTTGCCCTAGTGTCAAATTGTGAGTAAGCTTATGTAACCAACTACTTTTCATCACTTAACATGATTCACTCTTTACTCAAGTGGCTTAATCTGAGTTCAAGCATACATTCAATCTCATTCCAACTGGCATGACAGAATCTTATTGAAAAACAAATCAAAATGATTTAAGTGCAGTTCCATTACTTAGCACAAAACAACATAAAACAACCTAATATGCCTAAAACATGCATCCTATTTAACAAAATTCAAACAGTGACTAAAACAAACTAAAAAATTACAATTGACAAAGCAAATGTTACCTCCCCACACTTAGAGAACACATTGTCCTCAATGTGACAAGGCAACCACAAAATAAGATAAAATGACATCAAACCAAACAAAATAAATAAAACAATCTAAAAAGTTTAGGGTAAGAAAGCTTATGGAGATTGTGGTGGAGAAGGCATTGGAGAAGGAACTTCAATATTATTCCTTTGGATGAACTTGAGGAATCTCTTCTTCATGTACTACTACTCCTTGTGCACTTGTCTCATCTGGGTGCCGAGATCATTAATTTGCAATGTCATTTGTTGATGATTAGAGGCCATCTGGTTGAGGATTTGTTGGAATCTGTCGACACTGCAGTTGGTTCCTCTTTTACTACTTCTTCTTATGGCTCCAAGGGTGCCTGAGATGTGGATGGTCCGGAAGTGGTTGCATCCTTTCCCTTCTTGTTCTTAATGGCTACGGACATCTAAGGATTTCAGAGCTCCATAGAATGGGGCTCCAAACTTTCAGAGCGTCTCAAAGAAGGGACATCAAAAACATCATATCTAGCCATATGCACGTTATCTACATCAAGAATATAATATAAAGTCAAAGAAATAACAATGTATGACATGTCAAAATAAGAGCTCTTCTTATTAACACAACTCACAATAGATCGAAAAATCTGATAAGGTGTATTTATTTTGATTTTACGATTCTTGCACCAAAGGAAGAAAAGTTCCTTAATCGAGCACTTTTTGCTTTTAGTTTTGTTAAAAACCATTAAGCACATAAACTTATGAAGAAGCAAGTGCTCGGTGCTACGAATTAAAGTATTTGGTGCATTCCTAGAGTCGATATTGGTTTCACTTGTTAGAATTTTTCAATAATCATCCACATAAAGTCATTGTGATTATCCAAAACTTTAGTGTTCGATAAATCAAAAAGAGCACGAATGATAGTATAATCAAGTTTATAAGCATGACCAACTATCCTAAACCAAAATGTATCCAATTATAGTGCACAGTGGTGAAAAATTCGTCAGTCATCATAGGATATATCAGCAGAACACAATGAATTAACCGAACCTAACTAATATTCACAGCCAATTTCTTAATGTTTCACCTTAATCCTAGATTTTCTAATAGTTCAAATCAAAGTATCTAAGATGCATTAATTCTCTATCCTTAAAGAGGCCGCCATATCTAGTTTACCTTCTCAGAAGACTTGAAAGCACAATTCATCGGTTGGTTTCTAGGCTGCAAGCTTCTTTGTAGCTAGTGTGAGAGAAAAATTTGCAAAAATAAGCAAGAGAGAGGTGAGCACTTTTTTTTAGAGAGAAAGAGAGAAAATCTTACCAAATCCTTAGATTCTTGAGTGATTAATGTGAAACAAGTGTAAAGGAATGAAAAATCGATAGAGGAAGTGAAGAAAAGACCGAGATTTGAGTGAAAGATGAAGGATTGGAGAGGTTGGGAGAGTGAGTTTTGTGTTTTCTAGAGAGAGATGGTGTAAAAAATTGAAGAATGAAGAAAGAAGAAGAAGAGGGGAAATTTAAAATTTTTTCAGATGGGGCTTCCTGATCATGGGAATCCCTATCATTCCCATGTTTGTGGGATGGGTTAACTCTCCAAAAATGTTCTGGAGAGCTTTCCCACAGTCATGGGAAACAACCTGATTCCCACGGTCACGGGTTAAGGCTCTGGAAACATTTTGGAGAACCTTTTCACGATAATGGGAAACATATCAAGCCCCATGTTTATTGGTTACTCTAATTTTGCCAACTTCTTAACCCTCTTCCAAGCTTAGCATGCATTCTCCACATTTAAACAACCTACAACCACATCAAAATCACCCAACCAAGAAGCAATTTGAAGTCAAAACAAGTTAAAACTCAAACAAAATCCAAATAAACACCAAGCACATTCAAATTAAACATAATCACAACCAAATAAATCAAGCAAACAAATAAACAAGGATAAAAAAAGGAATAAAATTCCATGGGTTGCCTCCTATGCAGTGCTTCTTTTAACGATGGTAGCTTGACGCTCTCATTGTGCTTAAAGTCGTTCAAATGAATGGTACGATGGTAGTGTTAGTCATTGATCTCAAAATCTGCACATGAGTTACCATGCTATAGATTCCACCTTTCTTGTGATTCTCCTTCCTTCGCCTTTTTCTACACGATCATTTCTTTCTGAATGCATTCCTAGGATCCTCAATATCTTCCCATTGTCCTCAAGGTTCAGTTTCCTTGATATTATTTGGAGATAAAGGAGAAATGTTGTCTTTCTTTCACACTTTAAAGGTTATTTGATGCTTTCCTGCCCTCAGAGTTAGTTCACCCCCATTAACACCAATTATTGAGTGAGAAGTGGTCAGGAACGGTCATCCAAGGATTATAGGGGTTTCAACTTCTTCTCTAATATCCAATATATAGAAATCTATGGAGAAGATAAATTTATCAATTTGTACTTGCATGTTCTTAATAATCTCCTTTAGTTGATGAACTATTCTGTCAGCCTTTTTACTAACATCTTTATGGGTTCTAACTTTCCTAACCCCAACTTCTAACTAAAGGTATAGGGCATCATATTAATACTTGCTCCCAAATCTATGAATGCCCTGTCTATGTTGACTCTATTAATACTGCGAGGAATGTAAAAATCCCCTATGTCCTCTTTCTTCTGTGCTATGTTAGGGTTTCCTTTCGTTATGTGCTCTTTAACCTTCTTCTTGATTGGCTCCTTTAATGTGAGCCTTGTTTATAGTTGTTTCGTTATGTCCTCAACCTTTTTTGATTGAACCTAATTAAAATTCCTCATTGCCCTACTTGAAATTGACTTCTGCTAAGCTAGAATAGGATATGGAATTTCAAGTTGAGGTTCCTTGATTGGCTAAATTACAAGTTCATTTTGGAGGAACTTTATAATTATTTGTCCTTTTCCTTTATTTCCGTCTTCCTTTATATTTTCAAGTTCTTTTTCCTGGGTCTAAATGATGGCCATGATTCATTCCTTTGGGTAAGGCTTGGTATTGCTTAGTAGAATACCTGCACTTCTAGAAGACAAAACATTAGCAAGTTGACTTACCTGAACCTTCAAATTGTTGATGGATGAGGCATGGTTCTTCACAATTTGATCAAACTTTGCCTCCATACTCTTTTGATTTTCGTCCTAGCTAGCAAACATCCTCTTCTAGTTCTCTTCTTGAGTTGCTAGTTTGGACCCCAAAATATCCATCAACTTGTCCATTTTGCTCTAAATTGATCCAGGTCGATCTTGTTGAAATCTAGGAGGTCCTTGCGGTCTTGCTTGGCCACATGTATTGTTAGTACTCCGAGAAAATTTTGGGTGGTTTTTCCACCCAAGATTATAAGTGTTTGGGTAAGGATTATTACCTGATAGTTGTGATTTGCACAATGTTTTAGTTTAATTTGTTGCGTATTAAGTGTTAATTTGAGTGTTTAGTGTGTGTTTAGGTAATAAATGTGTTAATTTATGTGCTTAAGTGTTTTTATGGGTTAGTATAAGTATTTGAGCTTAAATGTTATGTTTTTGAGGTACCTTGATGTGTTTGTTAGTACTTTAGGGCCAACATCGAAGAACGGAGGAGTTTTGGAGACTTTCGGGCCAAAACTATGGCCCACGATCGTGGCACAATAGGCCATGATTGTGACAGAGAAATGTGAACAAAACCATGATCGTGGCTTGAGGGACATGATCGTGACAGAAAGACTCCACCACATCCCTTAATCGTGGCATTTATGCCACGATCGTGACAGAAAGGTCAGATGTTGGCCACGATCGTGGCCTGCGTCGGGCAAACACGCAAACAAAAGGAAAAGTCAAGTTTTGAGGAATTTTTTAACCGTTTCGATCCCGAAAAACCCCTAGGGCTGCCAAGGTATTAAAAGAACATGAAGAATACATAGAAGGAGCTTTTGCATTAGCCACATCCCGAAAACCTTAGAGAGCTTATTCGAGAGATTGAGAAAGGAAAAGATGGAGGAGAGACACGTAGACGAAGCCTATGCGAAGTACTTCCTAGAATAGAAGATTTCCCATCATTGTTGCCTCCATCAATCTATTCCAATCATATTTTCTAACTTTGTTTTCAATTTTATTGATGTATAGAATTGAGATAGTTGTTGAGAATAGATTCGTTGAATGTTGAGATATATTTATACTCACCTTTGGAATTTTTTTTTGATATTAATGAAAGTTGATTGATTGCATTTTATTAAGTTATTTGTGATTTGATTTCTACACTTAATAATTCGGTAATAAATTAAGAGGTTGAATTAAGTGAAAATCATTAAATCGTGCTGACGAGAGTTAGGTAGTTTAATAGACTAAGAATTGAATCAAACCGATAAAATTGTGTAACGAGAGATCGTGCACAGGTTTTTGATAGGTTATTGGACAAATTCAGATCTAATTTAGGTTTTGGATAAATTGTAAATCAAGAGGTTGCAATTCGATAATCTAAATTAGGGTTAAAGATTATAACTTGAGAGAGAGTAATCCACCTTAAGACCGTCTAGATCCAGTAATTCAATAATTTCATAATCAATTAGGTTTTCATTAAGGTCGAATTAAAATCTCCTTTCTCTCAATTGGTAGTTCCTAGGATGATTCTTGATTTGGTTATACAATTGCTATCTTGTTTATAATTTTGAATTTAATTCTTGACATTGATTGTTTGATTGAATAATTTTCTACCTTAGTTGTTTATTTTGAATTATTACAAATTTTTGTTAAGCCTTAGATTTTAAGATTAGATTATTCCTCCTCATGGGATCGACACCTTAGATACTACACAAACGACCTATACGCTTGTGAAAAACTTGAGGTTTAAAAATATTAAAAATTATCATATAGGAATTTGTGATCAAATTTTTGGCATCATTGCTAGAGAGGTGATAGTTTAATTCTATAGTTTAAGGCATTAGTTAGTTTTTAAATTTTGTTTTTATTCTTTCGTTTTATTATAGAATTCATGCTCTTGCATGAACACTAGAGTCACGAGAGTGCAACAGAAACCTTAGATTTAGATATCAATCGATTATAACGAACCCTTAGGAAAGCTCGACGAGAAGAAGAAGAGATCGAGAAATCAACAATGACCGAGGAGTTTAAACAGAACATGAACCACGAAGCAAACCAAGGATGGCAACAGAGGACCCTGATAGACTTCATGAGACCAGGGTTCAATGCAGCAAATTAAGGAGTAGCTAGACCGCCTATTTAAGCATCCTCATTTAATATTAAACCAGCACTTCTCAATATGCTTCAGTAAAATATGCAATTTTATGGATTAGAAAATGAGGAACCAAGCGCACACATCATAAACTTCCTCAAAATCTGTGATACTTTTTGGTATCATCAGATGTTAAAAGATGTGGTTCGAATCAGACTATTCCCCTTTACTTTTAGAGATAGAGCGAAGATTATTTAGGAAATCACCAATTTCCGGCAAGGTGACGGGGAAGCAATCTACGTGGGAAAGATATAAGGATTTGCAAAGGAAGTGCCCATACCACAACCTACCCAAGGAATTCCTGTTTCAAACTTTCCACAATGGAGTGAACCCACCAACAAGAGGCACAATTGATGCAGCTTTAAGAGGATCCTTGATAAGGAAGATAGTCAATGAAGCAGAGGAGTTGATAGAGGAGATGGCAAGCAATAGCTATTTATGGATGACTGAGTGGGGTAGGTAACCTGTAACCTTTAAAGAGCAATAAGGAATCATCGTAGTCGATCAAATGACAGAGATGCAAGCAAAGATCGACAACTTGACGTGACAACTCAATAGCATAAAGACGTCATCCTCAGCCTAAGTGAAGGTCGTACAATTGACATATGAGCTCTGTGGCTAGATAGACCATGATACCGTGAACTATTATTTGATGAAAGAAGGTGATTCAGAGAAAGTAAATTACATGGGGGAACAATATGGATGATGAGGGGGAAACATTCCTTACTCTAAAACCTACAACCCTGGGAGGAAGAATCACCCCAACTTCTCCTGGATGAACAATGCTAGAGGACAGTTCAGGCCTCAAGGATAATCAGGCTTCCAACAAGATAAAGTAAGTTTGATGGAATTGAAGTTGGACAAAATTTTGGATAAGATTGGAGGCATGGAAGATGCACATAGGAGGCGCGAAAGCAAATTCGAGCAAGTAACAAAGAACTATGCCTTATCTATACACAATTTGGAAGTCCAAGTGGGCCAATTAGCGGAGGCAATGTCTACTCAGAATGTTGGAACTCTTCCAAGTAATACCGAGTTAATCCGTAAGAACTGATCATGGCTATCAGTCAATCCTAGGATAGAGAACCTGAAGAGGAGAAGGAAGAAGGAGATAAACGAGAAGGTCAAGAAATCAAGGAATTCCTTCTAAGTAAGCCCGTAATCGAGCCAATCAAGGTAACTCGATTTGGATTTCCATTCCCTATTTTTGCTCAGCGGGAGTTATTTACAAAGAGGGTAGCCAGAAATTTAAAGGAGATTGAATCAAACAAGGTCGAGTAAGTGACAAAATAATTACAAAAGAAGCTCACATTAAAGGAATCTATTAAGGAGAAGGTTAAGGAGCAAATATTAGAAGAGAACCCCAACATCATATAGAAGAAGTAGGACCCAATGGATTTTTATATTCCCCACAGTATCAACATAGTCATTATAGGCAGGGCATTTGTGGATTTGGAAGTGAGTATAAACATGATGCCCTACACCTTTAGCCAGAAGTTGGGGTTAAGAGAGTTAGTACCCACGAAGATGTTGGTAAAGACGGCTGACAGAACAGTGCATCAACCAAAGGGATTATTGAGGATGTGCTTATATAAGTTGATAAATTTACCTTTCCTACAGACTTCTTCATATTGGACATTGGAGAAGATGTGGAGACCCCTATGGTTCTTGGACGTCTATTCCTGGTCACTGCTCGTTCAATCATTGAGGTTGATGGGGGTAAGCTAACCCTGGGGGTAGGCAAGAGCAAATAACCTTCCAAGTTTCAAGGAAAGACTATAGTTATCCGTTACCTCCAATGAACATCAAAGAACCTGAACCTCGAGGAGAATGGGAAGATATCAAGGATCCTGGGAAGGCATTCAAGAAGAAGCGCTCCTGCCAAAGAAGGTGAGGAAAGGAGAATCATCAGGAAGGTGGAAATTGTAGCATGGTAGCTCAGGTAAAAATTGTGAGATTAGTGACGACACTACCATTACACCATTCATTCCAACCAAAATGAGCTTAAAAGAGCGTCGAGCTACTAATGTTAAAAGAAGCGCTGCATGGGAGGTAACCCATAGAAAATTAGTTTCGTTTATTATTTTTGCTATAACATTTGAATTCGATAGTTAGGATTATTTTTGTTTTCGAATAAAATCAAAAAGGAATAGGATTTCGGAATAAAGTGGATGATTTATTAAGCAAAAAAAAAAGATAGGTGAAAAGGGCCATAAAAGAGTTAAGAAGTGAATTTGAAAAGATTGTGAAAAGAGCAAAGAAGAAAAATAAAGTTGGCAGAAAACTACAAGCCACGATCGTGGCCTGCAACTGAATAGAACAAGGGAGGATGTGTTTTTAAGGGAAATTTTTACCATTTTACCCTCCAACCACCTTTTATATTCATTTCTAACTCACTTTTTCATTCACTTTCATTTTCACTTTATCTCTTTGGACTTCAAGCATACAAATGCTCTCACTTCTCTCTAAAAATTTCAAACTTCCAAAATTCTTCCAAATTCTACTTAATTCCTAAAAAATATGTCGCACATTAAACAATCAGCCAGATAGGAGCAAGCAAGATGAAATCAAGTTACAAGACATGGAAGAAGACATAAAGCAGCAGACTTCAAAGTGCCCTTTCCGATCTACACAGAGGAGGAAGGTATTTGTGTCCAGTCTTTAAATGTTAGACAAATAGTAGTTCCCAAATATTTAGATTTTGAAACACTCGATAGGCAAGAGTTGTGCAAGAGAGTAGAAAATTTAGCTAAGAGAATCCAATGGGCCTAATTTATACGTTTCCAATTTCCTGTCTATCAGGAGCTCACTTTGGAATTTTTCACTTCACTAACTTATGATCTTAGGAACCCCAAGGAATTGTGGTTTAGGTTAAGAGGAAAAGCTTATGAATTGAATGTAGAATCATATGCGATATGTGTGGATTCCCTGAATCCTCCATCATCGATCAGCATGATGATTTTTCTCTTTCTCAATATTGGAATGAATTCACTGGAGTAAAGTAATTTCATACCAAGAATGCTCATAACAATATAATAAGGTCCCACGAATACTTGTTGTTGTATAAATTCATATGTCAGCTAGTTTTTGATAAAATAGAAACCAACAAATGTTCCACAAAGGAATTATTTATGTTGTGGTGCATGGACCATAGCATTCCAGTGTGCACATGCACACATGTATTAAATGCTATTGTTGTAGCTTTGTGCAAGAGGAGCAACAATTTAGGAATGGAGTACATAGTGTCTGCCATTGCTGAATATTATGGCATGGACTTGAGTGGGTTAACTGTTCACCTCCCTAACTTCCTAAACCATCACCGTTTATGGAGGGTTGAAATCCTTAAGTCCTATAACATGGAACTTAGGAATATCAGCCAGAAGACACATGTCCAAATTAGGGCCAATCAGGCAAGCTCGAGTTCAGTCCCACCGTAGCAAGCAAACGACGACTCCACTAGTGAAGAGTCCAAAGAAGAGGAAGAACATGGCTGGAAGGAAGTTCTGGATGCAATCTCTAAAACCAACAAGACACTTGCGAAGAACACCAGAATGATGAAGGAGATGGCCCGGACACAATGACACTAGAGCTGGGATATCTGTTGGATCTATAAATATTTCGAGGCTCAGGGCATTCAGTTGTTGCCTCCAACACTATCGCTGCCTCCATCACTATGAGATTTGTGTCTAACCAATTTTTATTATTTTAAATTAGTCTTTATTTTTATTCTTATCTTTATTTTTATCGCTATTTACTTTCTGTTATTTTAATTCATATTTCTTCTTTTCCTTTATGTGTTTGATTGTTCCATTCTCACATTGAGGACAATGTGTTATTCAAGTGTGGGGAGGGTCACTATAAAAAACCATAAATTAGTAGTGAAAACTTACCAACGGAACAATTACTATAGCTAATTAGAGACGAAAAGTCAATATCTGTTGGTAAAACTATTGTGAAAAATTCAATTTTACGACAGTCAAAATTTTCGTAGGTAAAAATGGAGGGAAAATATCTGACAAATTTTCTGATGGAATATAGCGAAAAAAATGTCATACCTATAGGTAAATTAGGCGAGCACGCTTGCCGCAATAAACTAGCTTTGTGGATTTACAGATGGATATATTTTTTATCGGTGAATTTTTGACAGTATAATTGCGTCATCGATAAATTTAGGTAAAAATGATTGGTTCAATAATCAACGTTGAGTTTTATCGACGATAATGTATTATGTCGGTGATTTTCTGACGGTTTGGCCACTCCATCATTAGCTTCAGATTAGTTGTTTAAAAAAATAAAAAACGACGTCTTTTAGTTTAATAATAAACGATGTCATTTCGGTTCGAGGTTAAACTCACCCAAACCTTCCCCTGTCGTTTCGCTATTTTTTCTCCTAATGCCGTTGCACATCTGTAGCTTCTCCTCGCTGTGACCGTCGCTCCTCTCCTTCCTCTCCTCACTCATTGCTGTTGCTCACCCACGTCATCTTCTTCCTTCACATGCTTCAGTGATTTCTTCTACGTATCGGTTGAGGTAAGTAAGTTTTGTTATTTACTAGGATTTTGTATACTTGGTTGAATATGGGTATCCGTTTATAAAATTAAAATAAGTAATGAGAGTAATCTGTTACCTTAAAGCATGATATAGACCACTGTAAGAAGTTGATTCAATAATACTACCATCATCTACTTGAGAAGAATCAAACAAGTTTAGCAGAGCCACCGTTATATAATCATCACCGTTACCATTTTCTGACTATTGGTTTTCATACAAAGAACTACGGTTATGTATTAAGTTTAGCTTTAGACACCAGAATAAATGTCTCTGGTGGACAGAAAAGAGTAGCAGCAATGGTGATGATTATGTATGTTTAGTAGTTATATCAAAACAACAATAGCAATGGTGTTGAAAGAATGGTTATAAGTATCAAAACAAAGGCTAGGAGGAGTATTCTTTGTCTTCTTTGACATTACCCCCTCTAGATGATATTATGAGGTTCATCAATTAGGAAAATAAAGAATGGTATAACTATTGGAGCAAAAATAATATGCTCATGGAAAAGATCATAATCCTAAATATTAATAGAGTCTTTTGTATCATTTTTTTAGTTTTTTAAATTATGTGTTTAGGTTCTCATTAATTGGAACATGAGTTTATGCATGATTCTTAGTTGAAATTGATTAAAAATTTAGTGCATAATATGAGTAAGTGAATACTCTA
>JAOTAY010000009.1:4103826-4127311 GCA_025629805.1 Erythroxylum baracoense | reverse complement strand
CTCGCTTATGGTATTAGATACCAAGGCGATTGGCTTTAGGTCAAGTGGGAGATTTGTAAGGGTAAGTCGCCTTGTTCCTTTCTCCTCTTTCTCCTTGAATTCTAGATTCCTATACTTCTTTCGTACTAGGATTTCCACACATTTCTTCTCTTTTTTATGTATCTTTTTTAATTTTCTTCTTCTTCGTTTCTTCCATTTCCTTCCTTCAACTTTATTTTAGCCCTTTATCTTTGATCCTTGACAATAAGTTTTATAATGAAAACTTTCAATACAGTATGTATACAAATCACAACTCGTAGTATCAAAGATATCATTCCCACTTAGACTAATAGACACCTAAAAACTTGAATATAAATTTGTCTAAGGTACTTTGTCTAAGGTACTAAAGATTGATTTGAATTAAAAATAATTGAAATTAAAAAAACTAATAAAACAAAACAAGTAAATATTTGATTTGCCAATAAAATAAGTTTGATCAAAGTTTAAGACTTGGGAATTATTCTATCCTTGTTTTGTTTTCCCTTTATGTTGTTGATTCAATTTATGCTCAAACCTAGATATCCTAAAGTTTTTATTACCCTCTCTCGAGATCTAGTTAAGTAAACCTAATTGAATTCAATACTCATCGAATTATAATATCTCAATTCACAATTAATTGGATCTCAATCAATCCTAAGGGTAATTAATTTCACAATTAATATCTCACTTTAATTGTTCATTAATCTGATAATTATAGGTCTGTTAATCTACCAACTCTCATTGCGCACCTTAACACATATAACTTGATTCACTCTCTCTATTTATTACAAAGTATAAGCATAACAATTATCACAAACATTCATAGATGTATTAAATTCAAAAAATTAAATTTCAACAAAAATTCAAGAAATATGGATATAGAAACCCATAATCATGTCAAACATCTTAGCAATCCAAATAAACATCCAAGAAAATGAAATAAATAAAGGGAAAAGAAAAAAAACAAGTTGGAGTCTTCATCTAGAAATTTGGAATTCTCTAAAGCTCTTTTAATGTCTCCTCTTGATCTTCTATTGATCTGGGGGTTGCTGCCTTTTTTTTCTAGTTTTTCTTGTTCATTAATACTTCTTGAGGATTATTTTTCCTCACTTAATTTAGTTCCAAAAACAGTGGCGGAATGTCAAAAGTACAAAAATACTCATAAGCTGGAAAAGCTAAAATTTGCTCTCTATCACATTTGTCATGATCATAACTTGCATTATTTCATGCTTCCAATTCTTATCTTTTCTTCAATTTCCTATTTTCATACACTTATAAGCACATCAAACACCTCTTGAAACATAAAATGAGGTCAAATTCTTGCTTCAAAGAACTCAAATAATTGAAACACTTAAAAACACTAACAAAACATTATTCTAAGTCCTAAACACATAATTATCATCTAAGAAAACACTTTAAAACACACCAAAACACCTAAAAACATTTTATAATCGACACATATCAACCTCCCCATGCTTAACGCTTTGCTTGTCCTTAAGAAAAACCAAAAACATCACAAAATCATATAACATGGAATAATGGTACAATGACATCAAATCTTATGGAATTAACTTAACCTCAAACATCAATCACTAAAAAAGTTTCGACATACTAACTTATTCCTTTCATGTTTAAATGCATTGATTTGAATAAGCATATCAATCAAAATCATGCACCTATGGCACTTGTAAGCATGTATTTATTATTATTGATCAATTAAAAAGGTAAAATATCATTAAGTAACCTTTCGTCAAAATTCTTGCTATTTTTAAAGATTGATAGGTTTTATTTATCATAAGTACCATTTTTAAAATTATCTTTAATGATAACCTAGTCTTTTGACATAAAAGCAAACACTTTGTCATGAGTGTCCGTTGGTTACACAACTAGATCACATTTTATATTTAACTTGATTGGAGTGTCATTATAGCCTTTTGACATGAAGATAAACATTTTTGTTGTAAATGCCCTCGGTTACTTAACTATAAATTAGTTATCAGCTCTATTCTTAACCTAATTTTCTTAAAAAGTGCCAATCGAATAGTAATTTTATCTGACATTTTTTTCAATTAATTTCTTGGCCTACCTCATTTCTTCTTATTCATTCACTATTATGAAAGAGTACTAATGATTCTAACCAATTTAAATGAGTGCAATTATAAATGGATAAAAAAATTTCTTAACGTAAAAGAATCGGTGTCATATCTTAATTAACATGCATATTCATTCCAAAGATACCAAAAACACAAAATTCACAAGTTACTATGCCTTTTACAATTTAAATGACCATGTTCTAAGCTAAACTAATTTCATTCAATTCATGTCATTGACACATTCACACAATGCACACATCATGCATCCAAATACTCACACAATGCTAACCTAACCAAAACTAACATAATAAAAATGCCAATTTCATATACAAATGACATGTCAAAGCATCCTCTTCCCTACACTTGAACAACACATTATCCTCAATGTGAGAAACAAAACAATACAAATAAAAATAAATAATAATAATGAAAAAATTAGAGTAAGAAGGCTTATGGAGATTGAGGCAGTGATTGTTTAGGTGATAGAATTTAAGGACTTTATGCCATAAAGATCCATCAATGCACTCCCTATAAAATAAACATAAAAAATAAATATAAAAAAGCACCAACAAAATAAAAAAAAACTATCCTAATTCTTAGGTTGCCTCCCAAATAGCCCTTATTTAACTCATTTATTTGACATACTCTACCTTCTACCTTCAACCTGGGTAGTGCTTTCTTTAACCTTTTCTCCATACGACAGTTTAGTAGCCTGTAAATAAGCCACTAATTGCAAGATAATAAGAAGGACATAATTGATCAAATTAAAAATCAGAAGCCCCTCTCCTAAAATGACTAGGCGAACTATCCAGCACCCCACGATTACGCACCAGTCGATATCTAACCTAAGTGGAAAGTTCTCGTGGAATTAAACCTAATGCTCTTTTTATCGAAAAGCTTTTAACTCAAAATTTATAAATATAAGCATTGGAGTTTTTTTAAAACATTTTATTAAAAATTTCGACATCATAACAACTGCACTTTGGCATTCCCAAAATTTTCAAAGTTCTTGTAAAATTTTAAAACACTTCTATATTCACATTAAAGTCTCCACTACAAATTTTAGACTTCAAGTACATCCACAAGCAATCACAACAATCAAATCAATTGATTTTAAAAAACTAAAACATATTATGCATTTCATTTAAAAAACCTTTATATAAATCTATTTTTTTACACAAATATACATTCCAAAACACGTTTAAATATATGTAATAGTTTCCAAAAATATTTACAAGGCAAAATTGCCTACATAGTAGCACGTGACAAAGTTGACTACTAGCGAGGTGGAGTCCTTACTACTGATGCCCCTGAGCATTCACCTGGGAGGTTTTATTTTGAGAACAAAATGTTGAGTATAAGCTAAACGAGCTCAGTGAGTGTTAACCTTTCTATGTAAACTATATTTAACAATTTGAACCTCCTAAAACAATTTCATTTCGTTTCTTATGATACAACACCAATATAAAACATATATGCTTTCTAAAATAAAATTTTTTAAGTTACTTTTAAAGTAAATAGTGATGGCATTGTTATTTTCATGAACCTCTTACATGACATAGTCCACCACTAACTTCTTTTCCATATGTTACCCTTAGGCATAAAGTCACGCAGCTAGTTTTGTATCTCTTACCCGTTTTTAGTTAACCACTAGTTTCGAATTTGGTTCTACATCGCTTACCCGTACTAGGTTAACTGCTATACATCTGTAGTTATAGAGCTAGTTCTACATCACTTACCCACAACTAGTTAACCGCTAGTTACAGAGCTGGTTCTACATCGCTTACCTGCATTAGGCTAACCGCTATACACCTGTAGTTATGAAGCTAGTTTTACATTGCTTACCTGTATTAGGTTAACTGTTATATGCCTATAGTTACAAGTTAGTTCTACATCGCTTACCTGCAATTAGTTAACCAATGGTTATGGATCTGATTCTATATCGCTTACCCACACTAGGTTAACCGTTGTACACTGACATAATAACATGTATAAAACCTAACGGTGTACTATAGGCTAAAATTCATTTTCTTGTTATAAACCAGTAACATAATTTCAATGTAACTTCAAATCGTATGAAATTCAACTTTCAAACTTCAATTCATATATTGCTAAAACATAAAATTACACTAGCAATATTCACTTATAATGTATTATTCACATAAAACTCATAATCATACAATTTAAAATCACGTCATCAATTCTTTTGCAAAGAATTTATTCATATAAAACTATTAAAATACACTCACTGTTTTGCAAAATTATCACGAAGCAAACTCACGCATTCTGTGCCTCTCCTTTACCTACATAAATCACATTTGGCTTAGGCATTTATTCCAAATTCAAAAATAAGGCATTAAAACTATATATTCGGTTTAACTGAATTCGAGACTAGGATTTAATTGTGTAACACGTAGGCTAATCATATTTTTGCTTGCTTTCGTAAGCTAACCTATTGTTCTCCGTTTCAATATCTAACTTTGAAAATTACTTAAATACCATCATTTACCCATTCTAACTTATCAATTTCTTCAAAACACTATCTCACCCAATTAATTAACCATAACCATAATCAAACTTTAATAACTCACACCAACAACTACATTTCCTCTTAAGGACAAATTGTCCTCGCCACATATACTTATATTTTCATTTCATTTTCTTTCCAATTTTTAACACTATTTACCTAAAATCCATGCCAAGCATCATCCAAACACATCATAAACTATTTCAACTTCATTACTTTCCACATACCCGATATATACTAAGTTTTTTTCTCGATAATAACATAACACTTCATTTAACAATTCTAATGCCATAAATACTCTTAATGACCATCCTTAATCACATTTACATGGTCATTACATCATAACCATACTTTTATACCAAAAATGTCGTTAAGGTTATTCTTAACATATTTCACATTAAACTTTTCCAATTCAATTCCATTTGATTTCTAGCACTTAAAACCAATCCAAATTCACTTCCATGATATTCTAATACACACATTTAAGCCATAAAATTCCCTTGACGAATTTTTACATAATCATACACCCTTGGCCGAATTTTAACCAAATCCAATTCCAAATCAATTATTTTTCATTTTTTACTTCATTAGCGTCAAAATCATGCTATGAAAATCATAAAACATCAAAATAAATTTTGGATCATTTCATATTAAAACCCTAATCATAAAACAGTAACCTTAACCAATTCTTTCAAGCTTGATTTCTTGGTTTACTTTCTTGATTTCAACCCTCTACTCCATGGCAAGTCAAAAATGACGATTGATACCACTAAAAACCCCACAATACTAGTATTTTAAGCTAAGAAAACTTACCACTTTTTCCTTCAATCTCTTGGGCAAATGTATAAACACATAGACTTGATCAAGATTTCTCCAAATCCCACTCTGAATCCATAAAAAATCGGTTGTCTCTTCTTCCCCTTCTCCTTGGTCCATGTTTCTCCTTGATCTCTCTCTTTTTCTTTTAGTTTTTGCTCTCTCACATCTACTCTCATGTTAACTCACCAAATGAAGCAACTTATGTCTTAATTCTTGCTTTTATACTCTTTAATGCTTCACCAACGTCACTTTTCTATTGGTTATCTTTAATGATTCATCATCCATTTAATTAATGTTGTTTAACCTTTAGGAAATTCTTTAATTGGTTATTAAGTGTGACTCACTAATACACTCACACCGTTGTATACAAAAAGACCAAATTGCCTATTTAATGAATTTAATTCACCAACTAATCTAATTAAAATTTAAAAATATTTCATAACCGTTTTATTATCAAATTGAACAAGAAATACTCTAATTAGAGTCAATACTTATTGATTGGATGCTTTTAAAAAACTTCAAATGGATTTAAAATCTTTAATATCCATTATTTTCTAAAAAGAGAATTTTAGTCTTAAACTTTCAGAACTCCCAAAATCCATTTAATTGGAGTTATTTTCGATCCATTTCAATATCATTAAACTCTAAAACTTATTTTGAAAATTTTACAATGTTTCAGGATTAGGTCCCCCAAAAATTACTATTCACCCAAATTCACTATTTGTCTGAAAAAACTATTCACCAAAAATAAAAATTTATATTCAATGAAAGGAAAAGTTTGGGGTTTTACAAAGAAAACTAAGTAAGTTCAGTAAGGCCCTTTTTAGTAACAAACTATCAATAACATAGGGAATGGTGAAACTGCCTAAATCTCCAATTGAATAGAACAGTTTGTATTTTGGGAGGCAAAAATTATTTACTTAAAGTGGCTTTCGATACTTTGTTAACAGTTTCCAAATTTGGCTCCACCTCTTTCTCCTTTAAAAATTCAACTACATTAATTATCATGAACAAGTTGTCCTCTGTCAGATTCTTTAGTAACTGATTCATATTGAATTATAATTGTTCATCACCAATTTGAAGGATGAGGTTGCCTACATAGACATATACCAAAGCTCTTCTAGTGTTCAAAAACGTTCTACCAAAAATTAACAGGTAGTTTCGATCCTTTTCAAAGTCTTGCATTAAAAAGTCCACAAGAATAATAAACTTGTCCATGTTTGCAGGTACATCACCCACCACATCAAATGATTTCTTTATCAATTGATCCCCCAACTAAATAAGCATGAAAGTTGGCTTCACATCTCCTACTCCAATTTCCTAAACATTGAAAAAGGAATAAGAATAATACTTGTACCTAACTCACATAACCATTTAGAAAATTCTAAATTACTAACTACACAGGGTATAGTAAAACTCCCTGGATCTTTCAACTTTAAAGGCATTTGGTTGGTAATTATGGAGTTACAACTTTTTTTCTTAGATACTATTTGATTGTCATGCTAAGTCTGCTCACTTGATAAGTTGTCATCGAGAATTTTTGCATACTTGGACATGTTTTCTAAAACCTCCACAAAAGACAAATTAATTTGCAATGTCTTCAATTTTTCTATGAACTTTGAAAATTATGCATCTAGTTTATTCTTATGAAGTCTTTGTGGGAATGGACTTTTTGGTGGATATAGAGGAGGAACATAGGGAGGATCCTTATTCTTAACTTTATCCTTTTTCTTCTTCTCTTGGTCTTCTACAAGGCAGGGTTTAGCTTGCTTTTCTATTAGCTCTTGTAGCTCTTTCCCGCTCTTAAATTTGATAGCATTAAGTTGCTCCTTTGGACTTTCTTCTGTATTGCTTAGAAGGCGATCCACACTTTATGTAGATGATGCATTGGCTAATTGGCTCACTTGAATGGAAGAGGCATCATTCTTTTTTATTTGATCGAATTTCAATTCCAACCTTTTTTGGGTCTCATCTTGGCTTATGAACTTAGAATTTAGCAAAGCCATTAACTTGTCCATTTATGATTCCAATGAGCCAAACTTGTCTTGCTAAAATCCCAGAGGGCCTTGAGTTCTCACTTGAGTTCCTGTATTGTTAGGCAAAAAGAAATTTGAGTGATTCTACCACCTAAGATTTTACATGTTTAAGTAAGGTTTATTACCTCCCAGACCAAATTGTGCTCCCATGAAGTTGAGCTATTGCACGTTCCACCAAGAAGTAATAAATTGTGATATAGATCTCTTATCCACATAGCTTGTATCTGTATTGAATTGTTTTGAGTGGATAGGAAGAGGTCTCTTTTAGGCTATTTAATTGCTTTGTTAGGTTGGTAACCTTAGCTTGCAATGTTTGTATGGAATCTATAGTAATCATTAATCTTGGATCCAGGAAGGTTGACTACTGTCTACTTCATTTTGATGTCTAAAAATAACTATTTTTTACCATTTCTTTAATAGATTGTGTGCCACTTCAACTATTTTCCTCATTAATGAGATACCACTTGCTGTATTAATGGTGCCTCATGTCAATGGATTAACTCTATTGTAAAACATTTTTAAGAGGAACCCTTTTGGCAAGTTGTGATGCAGATAGCTCCTTTGTAACTCCTTAAATCGTTCCCACCCTTCATATAATGGCTACCCTTTGTTTTGATATAAATTTTAAATTTCCTTTATGCTCGTCTTTATCAAAGGGAAGTACTTTGCTAAGAAGGCTTGCACTAGTTGCTCTCTTTTTGTGATGTTCGCTAGCTTGAGTGAATTAAACCACACTTTAGCTCTATCCTTTACTGTAAAGGGGAAGAGCCTCATCTTGGCTACAACTTCTAATAACCCATTATACTAAAATTTATCACAAATCTCTACGAAATTATCCAAATGAGCAATGAGATCCTTATTTACGTTGATTTATAGCATGTTTAATAATGTTAGTTTGATCTCGAATGTATTTACTTGCACTAGTGGTCGTGTAATTCCTTGATGATTGACTAAACCTTGGCCTTAAAAAATTTAGTAGGGTTGTTTGTTACTCTTTTTGTTTTCTTTCCTCTGCCATCATTCTCTCTATGGCTTGGTGTTTAGCTCTTCAAATCTCTCTTTCTTGTTTTGTGATGTCTATAGTTGATGTGTCTTCTACTTTACTTGCAAGATTCTTTTTTATATTTTTTAATGTTTAGGCACCTATATGTATATAGAAAAGTATTAAAGTCCTTAAATCAAAGGAATTAAAATTGTATAAGATGCAAAATTCATCCTTGATAATGGCGTCAAAAACTTATCGATAAGTTTATAGTATAAATTTTCAATACCGTAAGTATACTGATTGCAACTTATAATATCAAAGGTATCATTCCCAAGAGGACTAATAGACACCTAACAACTTGAATAGAACTTTTTCTAAGGTACCAAAGATTGATTTTAATTAAAATAATAATTGAAATTAAAACAACTAATAAAACAAAACAAGTAAAGATTTGAGCTACCATTAAAATAAGTTTAATAAAAGTTTGAGACTTAAGAATTATTATATCCTTGTTTTGTTTTCCCTTTATCTTATTGATTCAATTTACTCTTAGTCCTAGATATCCTAAAGTTTTGATTAACCTATCTTGAAATCTAATCAAGTGACCCTATTTGAATTTGATATTCATAGAATTGAAATCTCTCGATTCACAAAACTTTTCCTAACTAGTTAGTTAGATTTGAATCAATCCTGAAGATAATTAATTTCATTATTAAGTTCTCTCTTTAATTGCTAATTAATCTAATAATTGTAGGACTATTAAACTGCCAACTCTTAGTACGCACCTTAATACATGTAACTTGATTCACTCTTTCGATTTATTATCAAGTATAAGCATAACACTTTTCATAAACATTCATAGATGTATTGAATTCAACAAGAACAAAGTTTAACGAAACAATACAAGAACAATCCCTAATATGGATTTAGAAATCCATAATCATGTTAAACATCATAAGAAAAAAAATGAACATCCAAGACAATGAAAGAAATAAAGGGAAAAGAAAGAAAAACTAGTTGGAGTCTTGATCTGGAAATCCAGAATTCTCTAAAGCTCTCTTAATGTCTCCTCTTAATCTTCTTTTGATTTAGTGGCTACTGCCTTTTTTCTTTTTTTTCTTGTTCTTAAATACTTATTAAGGCTTCTAGGGTTCTTTGTAGGGTTTCGCCACTTAATTTGTTTTAAAAAATAGCCCCAAAATGTCATAAGTACAAAACAACTCCCCAGTTAGAAAAGCTTAAATTTGCTTAATGACCTACAATATTTCATGCTTCCAATTCTGTTCTTTTCTTCAAATTCCTATGTCCATACACTCATAAACGCATCGAAAGCCTCTTGAAACATACAATTGAGGTCAAATGCTTGCTCTAAACAACTCAAATAATTGAAACACTAAAAAACACTAACTTAACATTATTCTATGTCCTAAACACATAATTATCATCTAAGAAAAAAACCTAAAAAATACACTTAAACACCTAGAAAACATACTATAATCTATACCTATCAATCTTTGAGTGTTTTTTTTTTTAAATCTTTAAACCTTTACCTAACCTTAACTCCCTAACCCTTGTAGGACCTCAGGCCTCTATAACACCTTAGGTTGTTCTAAACAAAAGCATAAAAGCCTACTCTTTTCATCTAGCTCCCTTTATGATGCCCCTCCTAAGAAATCTTTGAATCAGGTATAGGAAGATCCTTCACCATTCATAAAGCTCCATTTTTTCCCACTTATTCTTCTAATGGAAAAACGACAGCAACATTAGAGAATGATATCTTTGAGCAAGGAGCTACTAAATGGGAAGTTACCCTCCTTATTAATTTTATGTATAAAATGTCGTCCTTTTTTGGAATTTAAATAATTGTACTAATATAAGGCAAAATCCTAAGGGGATAGAATGTTCAATTTACAAGAAGAAAATGACTGATATTATATAAAAGAAAGAGAAAAGAAATAATAATGACTCTAAAAGTTGAGTATAAAAGCCTTTATATGATTTAATCATATAATCCTCTAGTATTTATCCCGAGTACACTTGCATTAGAACCAATGATCATTAACATGTAGGAATTGTAAGAGAAAGTGCCTCATAAAAGCCAATTTGTAGATAGTTAAGGGGAGAGTTTCAGTCTATTGCCGTTCACCGTAACCATTTCTCTAGTTATGTTGAGATTTCTTATATGATTTCCTTTAATCCATAACTATATCCTTGAAGTTATTTAATTTAATTCCCTCCATAAGTTATAAAATATACACCCATATCATTTAAAGAAATTTAACATCACAAGTCATGTGGCTTTAGAATTATAAAATGGCAAGTAACCCCAAACCTATCAAGAATAACCTGCAATAAAAACCTTAAGAATGAGCAGTTGAAATATAGATGATTAATGGATTCTAGAAAAACCATTTGAAACCTAAAATATAGGTTAGCAAGAGCCAATGTATGAGCTTTTATTTCTGTTATAGGGTAATAACCTTTCCCTTATAGTTAGCTACAAAAGAATGGATACCTTGGGAGATACTAGCTTGATCCAAGACAAATTAACCTATGGTATCTTAGGAGCAACATGCCTAATAGAAACCTTGTAGGATTTTATTGTAAATTGCTTTAAAGAGTGCCTCAACAAACTTGCTTTATCCTCCTTAGATGGATCAAAAGAATAAATAGGGAAGCAATCATATAGGACATCTGAGAATCTACTCAAAATATTCCATCATTCATAGGTTGTTAAAGAACTTACTGTAACATGACATAGTAACCTTAAAGCATTAGCATAAAGGATAATTAATAATAATCCAAAGGGCTCCATTTATCATTCCAAAGGGAAATGGATAATCCACTCTCTATTTGCAACTAAAATTGCTACTGAATGGAGTCTCTCAACTTGAGTATTTAGATAGTAAAACATGATGAATCAACTTTGGTTTGTCTTCTCTAAATTCTTTTGCATAATAGGTAAAATCCATGATCCCATTTCACCTATAGCGAGTTTTTCTTATTGACAATTATCCATATCCATTTTTCTAGGAGAGCTTTATTCACCTATTGTAGTGATATCATCCCTAAGCCTCCCTTATGCCTTGGCAAGTAAACAACCCCCAACTAACTTTTGCATACGGTTTAGTGTTTATATCACCATTCCAAAGGAAGCTTCTAATGAGCTTCTTTATATCGCTACTCAACTTCTTAAGTAGCATGAAATGCCAGGAATAATAGGTTTCTAGGTTGTTTAAAATTGATGTAATTAGTTAAAACCTACCCGAAAATGTGAGGATCTTGTTTGTCCAATTTCCCACCTTTATTCTTAAAAAACTAAATATTCCTTGACATTCCTAATAAGAGAGCTTATTAGATGAAATTGGAACTTTAAGGTGTTTAAAAGAAGGAGAAGTGGAAGCCATTCTAGTGATATTGTATAACTCCTTTATACTATATGTTCATAATCCTTAGATAAAATTAGAAAACTCCTTTACATATTGTTGTATAACATATATAGTTTACTGAATTCTTCTAGACATCTCATTGAGCATTATATAAAGGATATGCTTACTTCACTGAAAAAAGAATATCATCTACAAGAGAAAGGTGATAAATTTGTTGCTTAGCATATTTCTTATAGTATTCTAAACCATATTCCTACTAATATTCCTTTAAATTATTCTAAAAAGCACCAAAAAGAATTTTAATAAAAGGTAAGGTGAAAATGGATTCCTTACCTTATACCTCTTCCACTTTAGAGAACAATACTAGCTTCTTGTTCCACAATCACATTATATGAAGTTGTGGTTATATATTGTTTAATCCAAGTAATGAATGTGTCCAAAAAAACCTTAACTTCTGGTGACTATAAAATGAAGTTCCATTGCACTGTATGAAAAGGTTTATGGATGCCCACCTTGGGGTCATGTATGTGCCATGATATAATCTAATTTGATGTCAATATAATATTCCTAGAGCTATTATAACATTATGGAGAGCCATAAGGGACATATTATTAAAAGATTGAACAATTTTTGCTAATTGACAAACTGGTGTAATCTTAGCTAAAGCCTAATGGAGATTACCTCACACCTATTTTTCAAATGCAATTTTACTAGTGGAGCATGGAAAATAATTCTTCGCAAATATGACATCATTGATCCTCGAGATGAATGGAAATAAATAATTAGCTAGAGTATGAGTTTAAAACATATTAAGAAAGATGTTAAATGGTTTTTTTTATATTGCCTTATCATATCTAATGCTAACCATTTAGGAAAGAAATAAGCACATTTTTTGTAATAAGGAGAGAGGTTATGAGCAATTTGTTAAGGACATAGTAAATTCCATTTGACTTCACATAAACACCTTTTGTGATAAGCTATCTTTAGATTTAAATTGTATTGATATACCGAGCATTAGTTAAAATTGTTTTTGTAACATTTTGGGGTATTAAGTAGCCTGGTATGGTACTTTTCATTCTAAAATCCCATATTGAGATCACTTGTAATGTCAACTTGTTTTAGTCATTTATGGATTTCTTTCATTCCATTTTCCAAAAAAAAAATTTCTAAAGCTTGAAAGAATTCCTTAGAAACATCATTTAATTCAATTTCGATGAGGTTCTAAGCACTAAGGAAGGCATAAACCATTAAACTCATCTGGAAAAGATCTTTGTTAGGGTTAATGCTAAAAATAACCATTTTAGTCTCTTCATAGGGTATAAGTTTACATAGGTGCTTGTTTTTCAAAAATAATTGCTTAGGAAAATATCCATTAGAAGAATTTTAGGTTATGAGAAGTTTTACACAATGATGAAATTTCATTTCTCTTCAAATTATACTATCTCAACCAAGACCAAAAGCTTTTGGAATTTGGCCCCTAACATTATAATTTTAAATACATTCTTTTAAAACGGCTTTTATGATCTAAACTAGAAATAGCCCCTTTTTGTTGAATATTGACAATATTCCCCTTGAATATTGGATAGTTAGAGGATTAGCCATTTGGCTAGATTTATAAGTAAGACATTATGAAGCAATAACAATCATAAAAATATTTAGATGTTCTTGAGTTTTTTTGGTAATTGCAATTAACAAGGAACTTCCAAAAAAATCCCGTTATTAAGACTTGATGAAGCAAATAATCTCTTTGAAGACAATGCCATTGTCACCTATACTTAGAGGCTTGACAAAGCTCATCAAAAGAAAGTAAAAATATAACCAAGCAATTGACTTCAAACTTATGAATATTTGAAACTTAAACATCTAGATGCCAACATAAAGGTCATCAATAATGCCACCACTACTGATTCTTTTTAAAATGACAAGGAACTTTTAAAGAGGATCTTCCTATAAACAAACTTGGAAATGATAGCAATATAAAGGATTAACTTTAAATTCAAGAAGTGGATTCCATTATACAAACAACATTCCATAACTCTTCTTTTTTCACATAATAATAGTGAGGATATCACATTGGAAAATGAAGAAGCTTATGAATCACAGACATCTATAGGAGAAATATGGAGTTTTGATAATATTTTATTACAATGGTATGGATCTATCTCAACTTCCTAAGACTTAATAGGCTTATTAATGAGAACTCTAGGAAATTTGATAAGTCCTCTAACGAGACTTGTTCAAAGAATAGCTTTCAAAGAGTCACAAAGAGAAACTCCAAAAGAAAGAAAAAAAATACGCAATCTATCCTTAAATAACTATCTTAGTTTAGAATGAGAAAAGGCTTAACATACTTATTAAATAACAAATGGTGTTTTATTATATTAAGAATACTGAACCTTTTCTTATAGGGATTTTGTAAATAAAAATCAAGGCTAGTAATATAAAAACTTAAGTTTCCTTAAGGAGACATTGGTTTGTCATCACAAATAATCATTTTCTTCAAAATGAAAGATTATTAGTGACTTATGATTCAAGTAATGTGGATGCTACACCTATAATTATAGAGGAACAACTTATTCATCTATTAACTAAAATGAAACATTTTATTGTAAATATCTATGTTTCATTTATTTATCCTTTATTTATAACTTTTAAATAATTTCATTTTAGAACAAACTTAAACAAATTTGTGGGAATATGAATAAACCTCTAATAATTATAAAAGAAATTAATAATATCATTCACTCTGTAGAGGATGAATGGAAAGTTATTTAAAGGAATCACATTGATGAAATCAATAAATTTGCTAGTGGATCTCCCTTTACTTCCCCAGCTAAATCTACTCTAGCTTCATTTCCATTCCTTAAACTAACTAAGTTGAATTACGGGAATTTTAGTTATTATGATCCTACTTTACCTTTCTTGCCTCCCTTTCTTACCATTTTAAAATGGTTTTCAAACTTTGAAGTAGTTAAGCTTTTGTTTTGCCATTTCAAGCTATTGTCTTAACCTATTCCCACTTTGAAACCTATAATGAACCAAAAGGATCTTCCTACCCTTTAGTACCTACACCTACTCTATCCTCTATGAAGAAGCCAAGGAATGCAACTGAAAGGGATTATCTCTCTAATAACAAACTAGTTTCATTTGGAAGCTCCAAACTTTAAGTTGACATACTTTCCACCTGGTGATGAAGGAAATGTGGTAGTTCCCCCTTAGAGGTATTAAAACAAGGAGCCAATAGGTAGAGATGCTCTTTGGTAGGATACTTTATTGACAAAAGTCCTCCTTTTCCACTAGTTAAGAAATGGTTTGAAACTAAATAGGTGGATTATAGTCTAGACAAGGTGTTGGTAGGTCAAAATGATTTCTTCGTCTTCACCTTCACCTCAGATCAACATGCTAATATTGTCTTGTAGCTTGGACTTTGGCACTACTTAGACAAGCCTCTCCTACTGCAGATATGGAAACATATGATGGAACTAGAGGTTAAAAAGATATAACAAGTTTCAATACAAGCTAACTTTCATAACATTCCACTAAAGTATTGGAGTTCCATAGGGTTGAGTTATCTTGCCAACTGATTTGGAAAAGTAATTTGCTTAGTTAAAAATAGTCATAAGTGGAAGGATTAGGTATGCGTGTTTCTGTATTGAAGTAGATGCTCATAAGCCTCTCCTTAAGCTATGGAGAGAGACTACAAATTCTTCAAATGATACTGAACCATATGACAAGATACTAGATTAACCATATTTCACTTATAAAGAGGATCTTAAAGGAAATTGACAAAAACTTGAAGGAATTCATACGGGGTGGACCCAATTTAAGTATTAAGAAAGCAAAGGTAAGTTGGGAAGTGTTACGTCAACCTAAGAAGAAAGGGGGTTAAGGATATGCTTAGCTAGACTATATGACAACATCAACTTAGCAAAGAAGTTGTGGTGCATATGCAGTAACAAGGAAGAGTTGTGGGTAAAGTGGGTACATAGAATGTGAGATTGAAATAGAACACGATATGGCAAATCTTGGAGACTAGAGGTTGGATGCAAGAACTAGTTGTGAGAAGAATAAGAAATGAGGACAACATTTTTTTCTAGTTTGATATCTAATATAAAAAGGACCTTTACATAGAGCACAAAAATTGCAACATCTCAAGCTAATGATTAGCCCAACCACAAAAGTCAACAGGTTCATCAACAATAACCAATGGAAGTGGTCATTTCACAATAATAGAGGTACAAAAAGCCTAATGGACAATATGTCAATATTCCAATCAGCAACAAATGATGAGATGGTATGGGCAATGAGACCAAAAAGGGTTTCAACACAAAATCCTATAGGAAACAATTACAAGAAGATCCAATAAGAAGAGTAAAGCGGGGAAATATAGCCTTAGAAGTAAACATCCAACCAACACATGCAGTAATCCTCTGTTTAGGAGTAATAGTGACATAGGATAAAAAGGACATAATGAAATTTAATACTAAGAATCCAAACTATGAATTATTGTAAAAATCAACAGGAATTTATGGACCATCTTCTGTTAAACCGCAGGTGTACAAAAGTAATCTGGAAAAGGATATGAGAAGTTTTGGGGGTCCAAATCTCATCTCAGCTGTGGTACGAGATGATAGATAGAGTTACCAATCTAAAAATGGCCCCAAGAGTATACTATAAAACTTTCAAATTTTATACTGCAGTTGTGGTGTATTTCATATAAAAGGAGAGAAATAAAAGGCTTTATTGGAAAGCAATAAGAGAAATGGAACAAGTTTACTAAAAAATAGTTTTACAAAGCAAATTATTGATAATAACTAGAGACGTTGCAGAAAAACTATCACTCAACATCAAAGCAACATGGCATCTGGAATAAGAGTGTTATAAATAACAAAACTGAATAGCTAAACATTTGTATGTATTACAAAGTAGTTAGGAATATGTTCTTTGATGTTCTTTTTGTTAAACATTAGATTGTAACCGGTCAAGGTTGAACATTATTGTCTTTAATATATTTTACTACTTTTAAAAAAAATTGAAGCTCTTTAATCTCACATTTGCTAATATTCTATTACTATTTTGTAAGGCGAATGCTTCCTTTATTTCCAACTTGGGCAACTTCATTAATTAATTCAACAAGTTTTTTAGAGTGGAATTCAATGTAGATAAAAGCATCATTATGCTATTCAAGGATGCTAAACCATTGTTACATGAACTAGATACCATCTCCAAAATGAAAGTAGCTTAGCCCCCTTCACCTATTTAGGAGTGTCTATTACAACTTCCAATCCATACTACAAAGATTGCATACCCTTATTTAAATAAATTGAAAGGAAGTGAAGAACTTTGTATGGTAGGCAGCTAAGTTATGCTCGTAAGATCTAATTGGTGAAAGCAACATTATATAATATATATAATTATTAGAGTGACGAATCCTTTATTGACTTACTTAACTATCTCTGTATGGTTTATATTGCATCCAAATACAACCAACTGAATTATCCTAGGATGATTCTTATGTAGCATCAAAACATAATAATTCCTATAGGAGATACTTTGGTAATCTCAAGTCTAAGGATAAATTATACAATCATCATTATGAGAAAATTCACATATACATAATTAATATTCCATTTGGGATTCTCATAGTTCGATCAATTCATTGACTTATTTTCTAATAATTACCCACGTATTAGTTTAAGTATCTCGATACTTTAATTTATAAGATCAATTACTTTCTTCATAAGAAAGAAACATAACGTGCGCTAATTTTATTGTTTTAACAATATCCTGTCTTGATGAAACTACAATTAGGAACATTTAGAAACAATATGTAAATGTAAATTGAATCTCACAATTATGATCTCATCATAATTTCAATTACACAATAATTATTCAATGGATTTTATCTTTAGTATTAAAACATCAACTGTAATTAAATTAATACACAAAGTTAAAAAAAAACTTTCCATTAATAAAATAGACTAACAAACTTTAGTTCATACAAACACAATTGAGGGATGTTTAATAATAACCAAACCCTATCTGCATGAACTGTTAATACTCCATAAGTTGAGGAGGCAACTCTATTCGGAGGGATTGAGGGATCAATCTTAGTAATGTAAGTAATATCTACCATAATGTAGTTATTAAAGTTCAACATAAATAGAAAGTGATTAACTCACCTCCTAATTAGTGAATCGATTAGTCTCATAATTTGGCATCCCAGGTGAGATTTTCTAAGGGAATTTCATACAAATGTTGGTCTTTTCTTTTATGCAACTATACATTCTTCACAATCTAACATAAAGGTTGAAATAACTGTATCCTCTTTCCTTCAACCCACTTATATCAACACTGACACTCTCCACAACCTATAAAAAAAAAAAAGCTTGTGGGAACTTATCCTTATACCTATAAGATCACTTTCCAAAGAAAGAAGAAAAATTTGTGCAAATTTGAGCTAAAATGAAGATGTATCATTGAGATTTTTCCTTCAAGATTTCATTGACATTAATAGATTCTTAGAGTCTCTCCATGTCGCTAGTAAACCACAGCAATGAACAAATTCCCACAAACAGCAACATTTACAGGTAATAAGTATAAGCTAATCTTTAATTCACTATTTTGGTACGTTGTTGTCTGATAAATAAAAGAAAATATATTTATTTGTTGGACCCATTTGTCAGATAGGTTACATATTTAATAAGGAGCATAGAGAAAAAAAAAATAAAAAAACAAAAGTACGTTTTGTAATGGATTGCTAACGGAAATGTTAAGTTAGAGTTTAAATATAACGTTTATGAAATATTAAGATTTTTTTTACATGTCAAAACGTTTGAATTTAAATTAAATTAGGATGAAAATATTAGAATTTAATTGAACACTTATTTTTGGTTATATTTCAATTAATACAAAAAAAGATACATTCAATTGTGCTTGGATTCCTCTGTACATGTAAATTCGTGTAAATCAGAAAAGCACTACATTTGCATAATTGCCAAATGTCAGAGATCCAAGACGAGTACTAGGTTAAAAGTTCCCATCGAATTCTTTCATATCCAGGCATATCCATATCAGGCTGGCATTGACGTGTCTTGCTCTGTTCAGGTCTTTGGTGAAGAGTCTTTTGTAAACCTTTTGTCCTTTAAACCATATGAAGATAATTCCATGGTTCGGCATTGAGGTGCACTTTCTCCACTCGCAAGTGGAAGCCAGCGAATATGGATACTCACGCATGTTATTCTTTCATCGAGATGGAAAGAACCCCAACAGCTTAAGCTGTCGAATGGCCACGTAGATATACTTCACAATGACGGAAAACTTTGTCCTAATGTACACAAAAGAGATGAAAATTTGGTCCGAAAAAGACGTGCTGAAGTCAACAATGACTCCTGGCACCACAACTTCTCACTGTTCATTTCGTGGGGTCCCGCATCTTTCAGATAAGACTACTGCCTAAATGTTCATTCATATTTATAAATATGATAGGATTATAGAACATTCTTTCTGGCGCAAATTTGGTACACCAAAATCAATAAAACACGTTTACTCGCTTAATAAAATATAGAATAAAAAATATTAATGAAATTTAAAAGTTAAAGGAAAAAGAATTGACAGAAAAACACACCAAAATCTGGAAAGAAAATTCATAACCAAGTTAGAATTAAGAATCAATATTCTATAATTTTGTATTTTCTCTTAAGTTGTTGCTTAAGTGTAACCATGCAAGTTTGACATTTTTATTTATGAACCAACAAACAATAGCAACAACAAAATCCAATATAAATTTGAGGAAATTTTATAATATGCATTTTTATTCCTAATTAATAAAGACTGTTTCCAACTGATCCGCAGGTTATTTCTGAACCATTGGCACCAAAGTCCAGTACATGTAGAATACCTGTGTTGATTGTGAACCATTGGCACCAAAGTCCAGTGCATGTAGAATACCTGTGCTGATTGTAAGGATTATAATCCAAAGGATGGACACAAGAATTAGCAATTCATTTAAATTTAACCTGTTAATTGACGTATGATAGTGATTATGAACTAAAAAAAAATGATTGTAATATGCGTACGCCTTCGATGTGGAAGAATAATTTTGCATTTCATAAGCACCAATATGTATTGCTTGGCAGTAGTAAAGCAGTCAGTCCCCGATGAAATTAACCACTGGTCTGATCACGAACAAATCTGAGATGAACTGTCATTTTGTTAGAATAGATTAGATGCACGATATAAAAAGCTTAGAGCGGATATTAGTAATGAATTAGCTAATTTTCAATAGTATTTTTTATTGAATTAAAAATTGGCAAATATCATACCGGCTCTAGTATTGGATTGAGTTTTGGTACAGTATTGTACCGATACTAGTCAATATTGAGTATCATTTTAGGAAATTTTTTTTAAATTTATGAAATACTCCTAGAATTTTTAAAAATTTGAAAAATAGTTCATTAATATATTGTACTGTATACTTTATAATTTTACATAAACCATGTCTCAAAAATCATAATAATAAATAACAATCATAATTATTATGAAATAATAATAAATTTCAGATATTTCATATATAAATAATAACCACAATTAATATGAAAAAAAGACCATCATCATACAAATATAAAATTAATAATAATACAAAGTATTTAAAATGTTACAGTTTCATTATATAATAAATAATAATTATATCAAAATATCAAATAAAAAAACAACATATATCCTTTAACTCTTAAACTATTATAATTTGCGGCAATAGTTCGTGATGAGAAAACAACCAAGTAGAAGTGAAACTTAAAACAAAAACATTTACAATTATATTGCATATATAGAATTTAACATATACATCAAATATAATTAAAATTGAAAGAAGAGGATAAACAAAAACCTAGATCTTTATTTAATTGTCTATGAGAGGATACCCCCTATAACTGCACTGACCTCAATTATCGTTTGGTACAAAATCCTCATCATTAAGAAAAGTCTCATTATCATTGTTATTCGAATTCAATGCACTAAATGACATGTCAATGTTTTCTCATTCAAGATTATTTTTTAAGTCATTCACATCAACCAAACCTGATTCCTAAGAACTCTAGTATGCCAAAAGATCAATATTATTAATGCAAATTGGATCTATTGAAGTACTTATTCTATTAAGAGTCTTAGTAAGCAATAAAATTTAATTATTAAAAAATTATATCTAAATTAATAATGATAATAACACATCTTTCCCAAAACTTTAACTTGTAACGAATGAGGAAGAAGTCATTCAATCCCTTATGCTCCAATCTATTCTTTTTCTTGGAATGAATGAATTTAAATGTGCTCTAGTTCCTTTCACAATTTGTTACACTCACACATTGACTTAAAATTCGAATTGCAAACCTTTGCAATTCTGGAACACCAATTTCGAATTGATCCCACTAAGAAACTGTAAGTCGTAAGACAACAAAAGTAGCGTTATAAACAAAATAAACTAATAATTAATTTTCAACAACTGGGAAAAGGGAAAAATCTAATATTTGGAGAAAGTTTTGGTCTTTGAACAATAGCAATTTGCATTCAAAATCCCTAGAAGACCTCATGATATCTTGTATTATGTCATAGGCAATAACTATTGTAATAGTTAATAGCATGCCTCTATTAACTTTAGCTTTCATTGTAAAATCTGGTTTGAAATAGGCACTAAGATTCAAAAACACCCCAACTGTAATATCACAATCAACCAAATAAATCCCTCACCAAAGACTCACAAAATTGGATAACAAATTGGCATTTGGACCAAAATTCACTGTCTTCCATTATAATATTGGAAACCGTCAATCCAGCATTAGACCTAGTATACTGAGATGCAACCCACTTATCACTTGTAAACATCTATCTCAACTCTTTCTTGATCATAACAAAACACTGAAGTGATGAGAAATTCGTTGTGAATCTTGTCATAGTAGGATTACAAAAATTCCTACCATTGGTAGTTTCCTTTCTCATTAAATTCATCACCCATGCATGATTTTAGATGAACTTGGTCATTCTTTTGGCTTTCTGTGTAGTCTCATCAATAGTAAGAAAATAACTAACATCCCCTATATTTTCCAACATTAATTCAATGCAATGTGTGGCATAAGGAGTCCAGAAAAAAGAATTATATTTATTTCGTAACCTTCTTCCCATCGCTTTATAAGTGGAATCATTGTCAATAATGAAATGAACAATATTTTTGGCCCTACTTCATTCACAACTTTATAGAATATCTCGAATAAAGTATCAGTATTCCTAACAGGGCCAGATTATGATAATCAGTTTCCTAAACTATTGAGGGATTAGAGTGATACTCATATGAATTGCAATATATTAGAATGAATTGGTACATTTAGGATATGATTTCATTCACATGCATAATATGAGCATTTATATACACATAAATGTTGATTTAGGAAAATTGCACTCAATTAACATATTCTAGGGTATGAAAGATTTAAAATAATTATGATTTGATTTGTATTGCTTATGTCTTGAATTTTGGTTTGATGGATTATAAGTGGTAAATTTGGAATTAATTGTTACAATTGAAAATTTGATGAATTAAAATGTACATTTAGTTTAGGAAAAATGTCAAGTGACAAGATAAGTTGACACATACTAAGCCTATAAAATGAGTGACATTTGGCATGAAAAATTAAGTGACAAATGGCATAGGAAATTAAGAGAAAAATGGCAGCAGTGATTGGGTGAAAAATGACCTAGCATAATTATGACAAATGGAAGCTTATGGAGATGACAAGTGACTTATATGCATAGGTGACAAATGCCATTGTATAGTAGTGACACCTAGCACCTAATGAGTTAAGCTACTGCAGGGATAATTTATGTTGTGTTCGTTCTTCTTCTTTCCTTTACTCTCACCAGCAAAACACTCACACACCCTCATAGCTGCTAAATTTTGCTTCACTTCAAGATCCATACAAAAACATGCTCAAAGATAATTATAATCTGCTATCATCATTTTTCCTTTCCTAAAATCATTTTACTTCCGTCTTGTACTTGGATGATTTTGCATGCATAGAGAGCTAAGTTAGCTTGATCATTGAGGTGGAACTTGAGCTAAATAATTAAGCGAAATTATGATCTAAATAACTAAGCAAAATTATGATCTTTGTGGCATGTTGAAATAGAAATTTTATGATGACTAAACTAGGAAGGAATGCATGTGGCGTTGATGACGATGTTGTGTTGGAATGCGATGGATGAATTGGTTACTTTTCTATTTTGTTATTGACGCAAAATAGCAGGTTATAGACTATTAAACAAATGATTTAGGTTGAGAATTGAAGTATAAATGAAGGTGGATTCTTGGTAAAGATAGGTGTTATCGAAGTGTTCTTGAATCTGGAAAATTAGAACTATAGATGTGTTTGTAAAAAGTGACTGTTAATGACAGAAGTGAGCAGAATTTTGTAAGCCTTAGTGTAACCAATATGAAAGTTAAATTAACCTAAAATAAAGTAACCTTAAAGGACATGAAATCAGAAAAATTTTAGGTGTTAGTGATGTCTCTAAGCTTGTAAAATTCGTGAAGTATTAAAGGTAGTAAAGTTACACACATTAGTGATGTT
>JAOTAY010000009.1:4085317-4097576 GCA_025629805.1 Erythroxylum baracoense | reverse complement strand
TATATCATATTAAACTCCAAAAATTTCTAATTCATAAATTCTAATTTATTTTCATGCATAATAATTTAATAAAATAATTAAAATAAAATAAAAAGATAAAAATCCTAAAAGCGGGATCCAACAGGTAGCTTATATTATAGAGCTAAACAAGATAGCCAATCCTATTGCTCCATCCATAAATCAGCTAACCCTAAATTCAAAATATCTATAAGGTTTTATTACATCAAAAACTAAAAATTAACTATTTAGAAAAGCTAAGAAAACTGTTATTACATCCTCTTTTAGCCATAGTTAATATCTATAGTAACTTCTAATATTAAAGGATATAATTATCATAATAAACAAAAAAATTTGCATGATTTCATTATCAATTAGGAATTCCTTTGATTAATTTGTTTACAAAATAAAAGTTAGGTGATTCAATGAATGCTTATGGTTCATAAGAATGAATAAGCACATTATTACTAACCATATAGCCTTTCTTAATTGCATAATTATTATTTCTTTTGATCTTAAGTCCAACCAATTAATTCATCTCAACATCAAGTTTACCAAGTACATCATCAATACAACAATCACATTTGGATATTCTTATAACTTGACCTCTCAAAGAAAGCTTCTTTAGAATGAAATATCAATAATAACAAATACAATATCTATCCCTTGGCTATTTCTGGATGATTTTAACACCACCTTTTTCTTTATGCGAGGCTATTGATCACTATTTAATGAAGTACAATGTTTATGGTTGTTATCAGTGACCAATTTATTGGAGAAATATCTATTGGATCCTTCTTAAGTAACCCATCAAATTATAGATTTTGTTGAAGCATCAAGGTTAAAATGGAGAAATCTCAAAAATAGTATCTTTAACATTGTAATGCATATTTATGTTCCTAAAAGAGAGGTTTAACATACTCCATGAAAGTTCTGCTTTCTTCCATATTTTTAGGCTATAACTTTGGTGTATCTTTAATTTCTTGCTTAGTCTATTTTCTTCATTTTCAATATAAAGTTCTCTTAAAGTTCTGGATCTTCTTTAAAAAATTTAGATTATTCGACTCCTTGTCATACATAGCAATGATCCCTAAAATTAAAGAAAATAAAAAATAAAGCAATATATAAATTAAATTCATATAAAATAAAAAGATATAAGCAATCATAAAATAGTAAAACAATTGTACAAGACATGAAAAATAATAAATGAGTTCCCTAAAATTTGTTGCTTCCCTAACAATATCATAAAACATTCTAATTATGTAGTTGATAAATAATTTAAAAGTTACGAAAATTTTTCCTATTACAAATCTGTTAGCCATTAACTAGACAAGTATACAAATCATTCCTTTGAGAAATGAAACAAATTAATTAACTAAGAAGAAATATATAGCATCTTATAGAGCATATAAAAGGAATTTAAGCTAATAAAAATAGTCAATGCCACCTTACAAAGAGAGCTAACTAAATTTTAAGGCTTGTGTAGAATCACTTTTAATGATAAATAGTCTCATAAGGACAAGTTTCCTTACTCTAAACAGTAAGTTGGCACATGATAAGGATCTAGTTTCTTTCTTAATTTTGTACTTCACTATCCAATGATCCCTTTCTAAATACTCTGTTTTTTAACAATTTCTTTTGTAGTGAATGTTTAATGCTTGAATTATTAGTAACTGTTATTAATGCTTCATTTGGAGCATTTTTTTCTTCATAGTTGCATTTTTAAATCTCATCTTCTATTAATGATCTTCTTTCCCCTATAAATGATCATATTTCTTTTATATTTAAGATTACCTTTAGGATTACTAGAATTTTAAAAGATGAAAGTTATAAATTGCATATTCTAACAAATTACTTGAATCTCCTTTTTAAGCCATTCCATGTCTTAGATAACTTTGGTATATCCCTAAGTTTTGTGACTTCTTGTAGGGGATATCATATATTCAATTCTACTATATATAGTTTATTTGATATACTTATGTTTATAGGATTCATGGTAATGATAAACTACTCTCCAATCCACATAATGAGCTCATGCTTCATTTGTGCCATATTTTTCTCAACTCCTATAAATCATCTATTATTACTCTCTGTCCATAGGTAATAGATGCATGATCAAAAAACATTTTGCATGTTGTTTTGTACCCTTTGGATTGCCTTTTATTTATTCATAACATGTTTAGTATATCTGTGAAGTTTTTTCCTTTTTCTTCCTATAAACATACGCATCTAGTTGCCTTTCAATCCTCTATAGAGATCTTATAATTAAAAAATAACTATTATACTATTTAGGATTCCTCCTTCAATAGCACACAAGTATTGTTAATATTTAGGAAGGTGATTCTATATAATATCGAAGGTCTCTTTTTCATTAAAATCCATTGGAGGAAAAATACTCTAGGTAGTAATTTTGTTCCATATTACCTTCCATCCTTCCATATATGGTCCTCTTTCTTTCTAAAGAATTCCCATACTAAGGTTGGTATACCTACTAGATTTACCTAACCACCAATATTTATCTTATTTGATAATATTAGGGTAGTAGTTTGGACTATGGAAAACCTTTCTAGTTGACTTTAGTGTCTGTATGGTATGTATTACCAAGTGTGTACATCATAGGGCTATTGTATCTTCTTTGCTTTAGTTTTCATTGAAGAGAGATGCAAGATCCACATTCCAAATTTTGCATATAACATTATCCTTTTGTTCATCCCTTAACTTCAATAGTCCTAAGAAACCAAAAAAATGATGGTTTGGGCCTTAGTTCTTATATACTCTTTTCTTGTAGAAAGTAAGAGTGAAATCATTTCACATATAAGGATTCCTTGTTAATCATTACCTAACCAACATTAGATAAAAATGTATTACACCAACATCTTAATGTTTTTTTTTTATATCTTATCAATAAGTGGAAGACAATCTTTGAATAGTAGCTTTCTTGAAGTGATAGGGACTATATTGTACCTAAAGGGAGAGGACATTATTTGCAACCTTAAGATATTTGCTTCTATTAACTTCGAAGCCCAGTAGTTACGTGAAAACATGTAAAGAAGCTATAAACGTACTAATAGACGAATCTTGGGATCTAAAGAAAATAATCAAGTCATTAGAAAAGAATAAATAGATTAGTCCAATGCTTTTACATTTAATAAGATATTTAAAGCTCAGATTGGTATTAGCATTGCTTTTAATCAGTCTATCTAAAGCTTTCATATACCAAATGAGGAGGTAAGGTGACAGGGGTCTCCTTGCTTTAAGCCTTTTGCTCTTTCAAATTATTTTATTAGTTCCTTACTGATAAGAACACTAAAGGAGGATGTTGTAATGAAAAGTTTAACCTACATCTAAACTTCTCACGGAATTTAAATGTTTTTAATAGATCAATATAATTTATCAAAATCTTTAAATAAGTCCAACTTAATTGCATAATTTTGAGACACATTTTTTCTAGAATATCCCTTGAACTGTTCTTGAGCCACTAATATGTTATCACCTATCATCCTTCCATCCAAAAGAGCTCCTTTTGAATCACTGAAGATTTCCTAAAGGACCTCTCTTTTATCACTAGCAATAATTTTAGAAATAATTTTATATAAGAATTTAAAATAGGAATTGGATCTTAACTAATTTAAAGAGCCAAGGTTAGGTACATTTGGTGTCAAGTAAAGAAAAGTCTCATTTATCTCTTTAAACATCTTACCTTTTTAAAAAACTTCTAGGATAACTTCATAGACAATAATCTTTATTAGGGTCAAGATTTATAATAGAGGAAGCCATTTAAGCCTTAGGGACTTGGATCTTTTAAAGTATTCATCTTAAAGACCACTCCTTATATCTCTTGGTGACTAACTAGTCTTATTAGTGCATCTAATTCCTCTCTTGTGAATTGATTGGACATAAAAGACTTTAAGAGAGGAACTCAAGGTTAGGATCCCTAAAATTATTTTAAATAAAAAAATCTTCCCTTTTGATATCCTCTTAAGATGTAGGTGGTTGTCCCTCCTGGTTTGTAAGGGACATAATTTCATTAGTATTCCTTCTCTCCAATATAGAGTTGTAGAAGAATTTGGAGGTTTTGTCCCCCTCTTTTAACTAGAGAATTTTGGACCTTTAGACTATAAACAATTTATGGATTTTGAGAGCTTTGCCATACTCATGAAGAGTTATTTTTTCATTATTAAGGTGATCCCCTTACCCAGATGCCTTTCTAATTCAAGTTAGATTTTGAACAAATCTTCCGTATTCTTTCTAACCACCTCTAAGGTGTTGTTACCCATTTTCGTCTTTTTGAGTAATTTTAAATCTTCTTTAACAATGTCTTAATAAAAATATAGTTCTTACAACTTCTAATATAATTTGAAAGTCCTCTTACTATCGCCCATGTGTAGCCTTAAGTGTTCACCAAGTAATTGTTTAACGAAAATAAAAAATTTCCCTCTAATTTTAAATAGGTTTTGAACCGCTAATGGAGCATGATCAAGAAATAGAGTCCAAGAACCTTACATTGCCTTTATAGAAGTGATTAAGCTATTCCATATTTACCATGGCTCTATCAAGTCTTTTTCAGATGTGCCAAAATTATTTTGTTTATTGCTCTAAGTTAAAGTTGCTCCCTCAAGATTTAAATTAGTGACTTCTTTTTATTTCTCAAGTTAACATTCCTCTAAGCTTCTAAGAAGTAAAGAGTAAGTCTCCAAAAATCAACCATGGCTCCTGAATATATTTTTAAAGGCTCTCTACTGAAAGTTAAAGTCATAAGCATAAACAAAAATAGTGAAAAATTAGTTTTCCCCTGGATAGATAAAATCTCTGAATGCACCAATTGATCTATGGCATCTAAAGTTTGGTCCTGGACTATACTCGAATCAAAAGCTTACATCACCCTTTTGTAATGGTGAGACTAGTGATTAGAAAGAATAGACCATTAGAATATAAGATCTTTCGGTTTAAGAGCATTTCTAGGCTTAATTTACCTTTTAGCATTCCAATCATCACTATTTTATTATCCAAAATGAAATCAATCAACGTTTTTATTTGAAGGGATTTTTAATCCCTGTAATGTTCCGTAATACTATTTATATAAATGGGGGTTTTTAAGATTGGGTAATTTGGTGTTACCCTTTCTCCATGATTTTCATCTGTTATCCACCACAAACTCACCATTATATTGTGAGGTGATTTCTATTAATAAAAAAGTAGCTTGAGCTTTTGAACTATTTACTTGTCTTTCATGTTTCCTTACAACTTAAACATGAATATTGTTTATAGTTTCAAGAATATTTTCTTAACTTATATTGTTACCAGGTTTCTATAGTTTAGGTTTAATGCTACTATTTATAGGGAATGTAGTAAAATTCCCAAAATTATTTGATGTAGTATCATTCTTTATAGGATTTTTTATGTCAGATTCCAGCTTTAAACCAACATCCCCATCACGGTTTATTTTCTCATCCACCTTATCCAAGTTCATTAACTCTAAGTAGTCTCCTTTAAGGAATTTCCTTCTAATGGCCTTCCATTATTTCCCTTTCTTATTTTGAGTAGGTGTCCAATGATAATCTACTTTAATAGAATTCAGAATTAGAGAATCAACGTCCTATAGCCATAAAATGAGAAAAATATCTAGGAGCTCCTCTCCAATTTTCACTTACATAAAGTTTTAGCATATATGCTTATAGGCTTCTTTATGAAGCTATCCAGTATACTATGTCCCTTGGTAGACAAATATTCTAAGGGAACTCTATGAAGAATGATCCATATGGGAGCACTGGTATGCTTTATGCTCTCAAGGTGAATTTCTAATATCTAGAACTGAAGAAGTGGATTGTTTTGCACATGTTATAGACCAACACCTTGTATATGAAGTGGAATAAAACTTAAATAAGATCATATCGTTATTGGAAACAAGAACTTCTATTAGACCATTAATTCTCCAATTTTTAAAAGAACATAATTTGATTATTAAAGGGAAGATCATTTAATAAAAATAAAAAACCCCCAAAGCAGTTTCCCAGCAATTTGTTTCTTCCTTAAGTAACTATATATCTAGGGCTACCTGGGCTCACCCTTCAATCATCTTGGGGGCAATATTCAAGCAAGCTTCCATCAATTTGTCTAACCAACTAATGCCAGCTTAGAATGGGATTAATTAATGTTCCTTTCTCCTGATGGTTCTACTCCAAAGTCTAAGCTAAAAAAAATGGGCTAAGGGGAATATGATTTGGAAGGCTGGGATGAATATTTGGAGGAGAGCATGAGATTTGGATAAGGGTCATGGGAGCATTCATCCATAACCTAAGGATTCACAACACTTGAATGTTAAAGGTAAAACTAGATTGATAAATGCCCTTTTTCAAAAGTTAGTTCCTAAAATGGAAGTAAATGAAATAGGTAGGAAAAATGGATCAGGGATAGGATGAAAAACACCCTTTTCCCTATGGGAAGAAAGCATAAATAGAGAAGGAGAAAATTTTGCAAAAAGAAACCAAGAAACATAGGCAGGAAAGGGTGATTGGGGAAGCTTTTTCTCACTCATAGAAATCATCAAATTCAGTCTCCCAAGTATACATATCATTGGTAAGCAATTAAATGGAAAGTAGGGTATTGATACCATAAGAAAGCAGCATGAATATAAAAACCTAACACTATCAACTAGTCTAAAATTAATAAATAGAAATATGGATTTTCTAGGTATTTAAATAACAAAATATATAATAAAATGAAACCTAATGTTGATATTAACAATAGAAAAAAAATAAAAAAAATAAGACAATTAATCAAATTAGATTGCAATAAAATGATTTTGCTAATATGAGTAACTCTTCTACTTGAACTTTTAATTTCATAATTTTATAAACATACAGTAGTTATATTATCTGGGTACACTAAAATAACATTCTCTATATTTGTTAACTCATATCTTTACCTACTCCTAAATGATTAAAATCCCATAATGTTAAGATTTATTCCTTTAAATACATTTACTACTCCCATTATATGATATGCCCAATGGTCATGTAACCAAACCATAGGCATTTAGGTCTTTTTTTAGAGTAATAGATATCACCACCGACATAATTGTGACTCTAAGATGTGGATTTCACTGTCTTGTTCGAAATAAATAAATAGCCCCTGCCATGAATGTATCACCTAATCGAAGAATGCAATATTTTCTTTCTTACTTACACACAGTCTCCCACATTTTCATAGCTCATTCTTTGTTCCTTATTACACTTATACTTTTAGGGTACGAGTTAGCATACAAGCATAGACTAGATCATGTTCCTTTAATAATTGTAAATTAATTTCATGCTTTTGTTTATAATTACATTTAATTATTGCATAATTTCATTTTTAATGTATAATTTGGATAATTATCCAAAAGGCAATAAAAACTAAGTGAAACAAGGTAAGTTAACAATAAATAAGAAAAATACTTAAGAAAATACGTTAATAGTTCATCCATTAAAGACCTCTTTGAATGCCTAATGAAATTAGGTCCAGAGGATCTTAGCTTTGGGGAATTCCAATGTAGTAGATGTTATAAGCATAAAGATGATTTACAATTAAGGAAAAATTAGATAGGGCTCTAATTAACTTGTTCTAGTTAGCTCAATTCAGTTAAAGATCATTACCATATTCCATTTATATACATTAATTACGAAATTTAGTATATCTATTACTAAATGAATTAATGCTTAAGTTTTTACAAGTCTTACTTCTGTCTGAGGAAACTGTAAACAATTCCTCGTTGGAGAAGCTAGTAGGGACACCTTTAACTCTACCGAGTATAATAAGAATAAGCTATATGTTATATAAACCAAGATCAATCGTATACCAGATGATGAACTCATTATGTAGGAAGAAGAAAGACATTTATAAAGCTACAATGAAGCCATTAACTCTAGTAACTTCCTTCTTAGACAAAGTCCTAGAGCCTCTTGGCTTTAAAAAGGACATAAAACACCGGCTTTTTCTATTGCTTCATTCTTGGTAAGAGAAACTTCACACCTATTATCTTTTGGGTAACTCTCGAACTATCATAGAGGGCCATAATAATGTAAAGATTATGGCATTCAATTACGTTAAAGATTCAGTAGAAGGCAACTTGGAGTCTTCTTAAATGCCTAAGTTAATGGAAGAAAATCTTTTCTGGAAACTGATTTACAATATGATTCCTTACAAGCGTGAAGACAATATTTTCACAATAAAAAAGTGGGATATATGGTTATTTCTTTTTGTGCTGAATGGTAATTAGTATAGACTTCAAGACAAGTCAGTTTATTATAATGAGAGTCACCATTAACTAATCCAACATTCTTGTCAGTATAACTTTGTTACACAGCCCTACTTAAATTCTGACAATGGATACAAGCTAGGTCATGCAAGGTATTATGAATTCCATAAAACCCCACTTCTTTACCAATACCTTATTGGAAACCTTCAACATTCTAATCATGGGACAACCCCGTCTTTCCAAGGGATTGCAGGGCTCATAAATTAGTGGAATGGCAATATCAAAGGCAGAGACAAGCACAAATTGTCAATGAAAGCTCCACTAACTCGTCTATAAATTTCCTACTGGGTGAGCACTTTCACCCATGCTGTAGCAACTCCTTTTGCAGATGGAGGAAATAAGGAACATTATCATGAAAGATACTTATTATACTATCATGTAGCAATAGTGTGTTGGACCAGTGGTCCATGTGATGTATTACTGTATGTAGATGGTTCATACCCTTAGGTCATGTATACAGTTTAGGGAAAAGTCCCAGAATAATGCCCTTATTTCATTTTGTACCCTTTCCCTTCATCTATAGAAAGGTTGGATGGAAGCTTAGTTTCTTGGAGTGTGATTACTATAACCTGTCTTGGTCTCCTCTCAAGACGCCTTCCATCCCAATGATGTCACTTCAAGCAAAACATTTTCACCATTTTTGCATGAGGAAGACATGCAAAACATGTTATCAATTGTAAAATGATTATTGCAAATATCAATCGTAACAATATATAGGTAAGAAAGGCTTTCCTGTTTCTCCAAATATATAATAATGAGTTACAAAAATAAAATGTTGAGTAAAAGAAAATAGAAGTGAGTGTTGGCTTTTGGTTAGAATTTAGTAGAATATGCAGGGGGTTGAGATTTATGATTTCACTTGATGTCAATGGTTTAAAAATGTACGTGAAATATTTCACCTACCCCCTGACAAGGAATTTTGGCCAAACCTGATTGAAGACGTTCAAAAATATCATAAAGGGGGACTAGGAATGAGATTCATATGCGGCTAACGAACACAATGAAGCTGCTCAGAAGAAAAGAAACTATAAACAAATGACTATACATTTATCTCAGGAATGAAGTTGAAGTTCAATCATGGTAAAAAAACTACTGCGAAACTAACCTGTTAGCTTGGTCCTAGAAATCAAGGTCCCAAGTTTGCTCTGTGGGATACCAAAACAAAACCACAGAAAGATATAAAACATCTGTCTTTCCAGGCATGCATCAGACATTGCATGCAAGAACATAGACCAGAAAGCAAATGACCACCATTACATAATATCCTCGCCCACTGGATCAACAGAAAAACGAAGGGAAAGTGTTTTCCTAGTAATCAGCTCAAATTTCAACCTCCAGACCTGCATTGTCAAATAATCTCGATTTCAACTGTTCATCATATGAATACATCCATCGAGATTGAGAAAAGTAACAACAAGATTTGGGAATTGTTTGTTACTATAATTTGGTAGCATTGACGTTTTAAGTCTGGAAAGTTCCAATCTAATTTCAACCCTATATTTTCAACAAGTTCAAGCTAATATAGATTTTGCATAAAACCTCAACAAGTGATGAGTTGAAAATCTCAGTAGAAAACAAAAATTACAATACTTTTTTTATACCAAAGAAACTGAGAAATATTCAAAGCATCACAAGTGATTTTGATTAAAAATATTTAACCACATCAAACAGTGAGTAATGACACAAAGGTAACTGATAGGAAATATTCAAATTTGATTTAGATAAACTAGGGAACATTTGAAGAAAAAAAGTCAAAGAAACCCCAATTGGAAAACTGCGTAGAAACTGATATCAAATGTAATTCCCATAAGAATGTAATTTAAGTACAAGTTAGATAAAGTCATGATTAATAACAAAAAAAGGACCAAAGTTAAAAGTGCTGTCATGTAAACAGATAGAATTCCTTACATCTCTATAATCCTTGCTGCTAAAAAATATCTCAAATGCCTCCACTGCACATTATACCAAAAAATAGTAGTTAAAAGGAAGTATAGTAAGATTTGATTGTAATGACTTTGGTTCGGTGATAATTGGAGGAATAAGCCACCTCCCTCACCAAGGTTCAAATCCTGAAGCAGTAAATGGGGCTTTGAGATAACACACTACAAGTTTGACACAATTTGTTGCCCATGGAATCATAACATCATGAAAAAATTTTGATTTTGCATTACAGAGCGATTAAGGACTCACTTGATCGAAATCTTATGTTTACAGCATGTGTGAATTCCTTGCTGCTCGGGTTGAAATTTGAACCTGTGAATCGTATGCAAATAACTAAGTATAGAAGCACAAATCTCATGCTGGAAATCTTGCCTGATCTAATGAGTAAGCATTAATACAGAGAAAATAAATAACTGTAAGGCAATAGTTGCTAAATATCAAAATCGATTCCATACTTACACAGCAGAATGCTCCGGAGAAAGACTAGAAAGAAGCTAAATCGGTGATGATAAATTTCTAACTGAAACAAACCTTTAGTAATCTGGACAATCAAGGATGGAAAGTCTATTGCCAACTTTTCCAAAGACGTTAATGCATCCTCTGCAGGTGCACCAAATGAATTCTCATCGAATGCAATAAGAAGAACAAATTCGACACCATAATTGAATTCCTATCACAACAAATCACAAGTCCATTAAAGTAGGAGAACATACACCAGACATTTTTCCCGCTAATCAGCAATCGAACTAAAATAAATAAGACAGAACTGTAATTGGCATGTGTCCTCAATAAACAATACGAGTCCAGAAATTATATATATGAAATATCTAATACAAACATACTTAAAGAAAGAATAATAGAACCAGATATTGGTAAGATACAGTTCCAAACCTCTCCTTTCCGAAAAATCGAAAGAATATCATCTTCTACTTCAGATTCGAAGTCCACATTAACTATTTCCTGTTATGTACGCATCAAAATTTAGTTGTTAAGTAAGCAGCACATAGGTAAAAATCCTAAATCAAGTATGCATGGTTGAGAAAAGAATATAAGTTTAAAGACATTTAGAGAAGGTGTTTACATGGCAGGGCATACATGGCAGTATGGCATTACATGCTCCTTTAGAATTTCCAAGTAGAAAGGATTATCATAGAATCTTGCAACATCATCCTTCCGTTGAAACCGCATGCAAAGAGCGTGTGTATACTTTCCTTCAACTTCATTGGAGATACGTCCTGGAGAAGAAAATAGGAGATCCACATGAGTACGTAACAAAGATCGTTCAAGGAGAAAGGACCGCAACCCTGAGCAATTGCGCTCCGTCAGGGTGTCCAGTACCTAAGTACTGAAAGTGAAATAATTTTCTTCCCAATATGCAAATTCGACATTTAAACAATAACAATTCAGATATTTGTTTATCATGTAAGGGCTAAATTCAAACAAAATAAAAGATATATTTTGTGGTGAACAACAATAATAGATCAATTAAAAGGAAATGAACCCAAAGATACTGTCACGATGCCACGCATTTGATACTGGGACGTATAAAGATGATCCAACATGCCCATCTCATCCTCCTCGGACACTTCTTCCTTGGCTTTGAGGAGACATATATGTTCCACTACTTGCCTGATAGTGTTAGAAGAACATCTTTACATCATTGACAACGTGGGTACGAGGCAAAGCTGATTGACACAAGTAGAAACCCAACAGCTCAAACCTCTTTTTCTTCATGTCCAAATTGGAGCTCTCGACTTTGGACGCGGACAGCGCCAGTCCTCCATATCTACCTCGCCAAAAATGTAAGTGGGCAATTCCATCTAGTCTTGAAACTAGATGCATACAAGGAATCAAATTAAACTATATTAATTAGTAAAGAAAACAATAGGTTGTGAGAACTCACGGTTAAAGGAAAGACGAGAATTTGAAAGCCAAAAATGGTTGTGGCGGGGAAGAAGATAAGAGCTCCATGCAACGGCCTGGAGTTGAAAATGGGTCATTTTGTTTTGGGAGCTGAATTTGCAC
>JAOTAY010000009.1:4066391-4078881 GCA_025629805.1 Erythroxylum baracoense | reverse complement strand
TGATGTAATTATTATTTATTATATGATAAAATTGTAATATTTTAAATACTTTGTATTGTTCTTAATTTTATATTTCTATGATAATAAAATAATATTTTTCATATTAATTGTGATTATTATTTATATGTTAAATATGTGAAAATAAAATTAAAAAACATAAATAAATTGTTATTATTTTAAATTTATATTATTATGATTTTTTGAGATAAGGTTGGTTTAAATTATACAGTAAATATAGAAGGATTATTTTACAACTTTTTAAAAAAATTATGGACTATTTTCTAAATTTAAAAAATTGCTCAAAACGGTACCCAGTATTAACTGATATCGGTATAATATCGTACCAGAATCTAATTCGATGGCTAATCCATTACGGTATTTATAACATTGCATGTGACCCACTACTCAGAGTGAATGACCTTCATTTTTCCTTTTTAATATGTATGGTGACTTATATAAAATTGCACATTTCACAACAAATGAGTGTATGCGAAGACCAAAAGTGCAGTTGATACAGGCCACTAGCCAACTGTCCTAACATTATGTTTAATTATGACATCCAAATACATAATTGAATATCAAAGTATAAGATTAATATCAAGTACAAATTTAATAGTGTTTATTATTATCATTATCATATTATTTTTATTAACACTTAGTCACCAAAATTTCTGTTAGAATTATAAGTTCATGATAATTGTTTGTTTATTAATTTTATATTTTAATTTAACTAGAACTTATTTATTGTGTTTTTTTAGTTATGGTTTCTTAACTATATTTGGTTTTTTATTAGGTATATTTTTAAATAATGCCATAAAGTAAGTTTTAGGCATATCTTGAATGATTATAACTATTCTTAAGTTTTGTTATTTATTGAATTCTACACTACCATAATTTTGTCCTAATCACAGATAAGTTAAAAGGTTAATTACAAAATTGAGAAAATTTTAAACACATCTAAATACTCATTTATATGTAGTTATCTAATTAAATGTACATGAGAGAGGTAAGGACTATTATTCAAGAAAAATAAAAGTGAATGTTAAATAAATGATCAAATGGATATTTTTATTTAGATAAAATATAGATATACACACACACACAATAATGAGATATGAAATGGACATGGCTTTGAGAACGAGTTTTTTTTTAATTTGAAGTAATTTTCATTAACTATAGTTTAACTATTTACAACATTACAATGAATTCACCATGTAGAAAAAACACTAAAAACATCATTACATCAGACTAAGTCAAATATACAAAACAAATAGGCCAAGCATAATAGCAAAAGTTTACAAATTTCATCTTAGCTTCAATGTGATTGACAATTCATTAGTGGCTTCCTAATTTGCTATGGCAAGAGCTTTGATTTCATTAATAATGTTTGTTGCCAATTGATATTTTGTTATCTCCTCCCTAAAGTAAATTCTTTTATTTCACTCCCTCCATATGTTGTATGTTGTAGTTATGAAAGCTACCTTAAACAACTACCCATCCTTCTTTTGTTACTTGGAGATTCGAATGATCCAATTCAGCATTGCATTCCACTCATAAGAAGTGCAGTAAGCTTCCAAATTATGTAGTATTTAGCTCTATGCTGCTTTCGAATTTGCACAATTAAAGAAAAGGTGGTTCCTATCTCCAGCTGATAGCTTGGTCGTATGGAGTAATATGCAAATTCTCCATATTCACGTTATAAAATACACCCAAAGTAGAAGCAATATGAGCCATCCTAAAAGACGTATTCTTTTTATTAATCACACTCATTAGTGATCAAAAAATTCTGAGGTGTGTTGATTTTAAACTTTCTATCCATGCACCATAAAAAGAAAAGTTCTTTAGCTAAGCATTTATTAATTTCCATTTTATTAAACACAGTTAGGCACATGAATTTATGTAACAGCAAATTCTTAGCACTTCGGATTAGAGAGTTTAGTGCATTACGTGAATAAAAATGTTTTTCACCTGTGAGAGTGTTCCAATAAGCATCTACATCAAAATCTGCGTGACCATCTAAGATTTTTGTATTCGACAGGTTAAACATTTCACGCATGACAGAGTAATCAAGTTTAAAATAATTTCCACTAACCTAAACAAAAACAAATCCATTTTAGAATTATACCTAACTGTTATGAAAAACTGTAAAGATATGGTGGCATAAATAGGTACGTTTCACCGAACAAATCTATTCAACCCTATGTTTGCAGCTAATTATTCAAGTTAGTGTCTCACTCCTATATTTTCTAACACTTAAAAATCCAAATACCTAGGAGTAACTAATGCTCTATTCCTAAAGTTACGAAAGCACGCACCTTCTTCTTCTGAGTAAATCAGAAATGAGGCCCGATAAGTTGCCACTAAGTTAGGTTTTCCTTCATCGAAAACTTGAAGGTGGAGCTCGTCAACCGGTTGCCTAATCCTCATCATCCTTGGTGGGGCCATTTTTAAAAGAAAATTTGCAAAAAAGAAAGAGAGAGAGTGAAATTCGTATTTTAGAGAGAGAAAATAAAATCTCACATAAATCATTGTGTTTTTGAATGATTGATGTATGAAAAAAATGAAGGAATGTAAGATTGATGGAAAGGGATGAAGAAAATACCAAGAATCTAGATGAGAAATGAAGAGTTTTAGAGAGTTAGAGGAGAGAAAATCATGTTCTAGAGAGAGAGGGAGTGAAATTTTAAAAAATGAATGAAAGAAGAAAAAGGGAGAAACTTTAAGTTTCCTCCTGGATGGGATTCCCATGCTAATAGGAATCGCCACAATTCCCATAAGCGTGGGATTCCTCTCCAGAAACTCTTTGAAGAGGAGAATTTTCACAAGTGTGGGATTCTTATACCATCGACATTGTCCGGTAATAGGGATAGTGGTAAGTTGGATCACCTCCAAATTACAATCCCGCCATATGATCCATGCACACGTACAAAATTTTAAAACAGAGATAGTAGATAGGCCAGAATCTAGAGTGTATGTGTTGATCCATTCATCAAGTGAATATGTGAAAAAATTTCCAGTAAACTCAACAAGAATAGAATGGCATACTTAAGCAGCCCAAATACAGTCGCTCAAGGTGTGGAGGATTGTTTCACATCCTCTTCCACACTTAGTGCACATTGTAGATATAGCCATATTTCTATTATATTTGAGTTCATTAGTAGGAAGATGTTTCCACCTCACTTGCCAAAGGAAAAAACAAAATTTCTGAGGAACAGGAAGTTTCCAAATTTTTGCCCATTGTCTTATCAGATCAATAGGGAAAGGAAAGCGAGTAAGAAAATCATGCCCAGATTTAACCAAATAATGTCCTGAACTACATTCACCCCATATAAGCTTATCCGAGATGCGAATATTGCAAGAGATAGGTATAGCAATGATTTGTTTCTAAACTTCACTAGGCGTGGAAGTATTTATATGCCCCAGAAGGAGATAATATCTCACAAAACCCAAAGGTTGGCATCTCTCAGATCAATGCTACTGACAAGTTTACAAAGAGACATGTCCCCAACCCACCTATCATTCCAAAACAAAACTTGTTGTCCATCACCAATTCTCCAAAAAAAAACCTTCCTTAAGAAATGGGATAGACTGCTAGATAGTTTGCCAAATAGGAGAAGCAGATCGCGACAACAACTTTTCAAGAACATGATGATCATAAATATGCTTTCCATACAAAACTTTAATCCATAGCTTATCCTCATTTATAAATAAACCCAAATCAATTTCCTTAATACAGAGACATTGTTACCTTATGCCATACATAATCCGAGGCCACCATTGCGGTTCGGACTACACATTGCCTCCCCGTTCAACAAATGAAGACCCTTTCCATTATCAGACAAGCTCCAAAGGAAATCTCTACAAGATTTATCAATCATTTTACATATAGCATCAGGTACCCAATATGTCAACATGGAATACAAAGGAATGGTAAATAGAGTAAATTGCACTAATGTATGTCATCTTGCCTTATTTAAAAGCTTGTCCTTCCGCCCTTACAATTAGTTGTGGATCTTCTTAAGGACATAGTGAATATCTCACTTCCTATTGTTTTCGAGCAAAGGAACACTCAAGTAAGAACCAAGGTCCAATGTGAGATGTCGATGAAATTGGCGGCGTAGATATTCCCAATGTCCTTGGGAAACTTTAGGTGAGAGGAACACTTTGGATTTTTGTTCATTGATATCCATCCCTAAGCAATTGCAAAAGGCTTACATGGTGTCAAGGATGGACCTACAGTCGCAAATGGAGGCATGAGAAAATAAAAGCACATCATCTGCAAAAAGTAGATGGGATATAGCAGGACTATCTCTCGCAATTTGAATTGGTCTCTACTATTTAGAGGCAACTCTTATCCTAATGAGCAAGGAAAGTTTCTCCATGCATAGGACAAATAAATATGGAGATAACAAGTCCTCTTGCCATAGCCCCCGTTTAGGATAGAATGGAGGAAGTCGAGAGCCATTTCATAGAATAGAATGTCATGAGTGAGAAACGCATGACGTAATAAAAGTAACAATCTAAAGCAGGAAGCCAAAATCAGTTAGAGTCTGTCGCAAGAAATGCCAATCCACCCTATCATATGCCTTAGCCAAATTAATTTTCATTGCTAGAAAACCTTCCTACCTCTTTGATCTACGAATGGTGTGCACCACTTCTTTAGTGAGAACGACATGCTCTGATGATGTATGACCTAAAATAAAGGCACCTTGCATAGGACTAATGGTAGAAACCAGTATAGTCCTAATGTGCTGAACATGCACTTTTGTGATAATCTTGTAACACACATTGCACAGGCTAATGGGCTGGAATGAAGAAATAGACGTAAGATGATCTTCGTTTGGGGTGAGCACTACCAAAGTCTCAACAATTTCAGCTGAGCAAGTACCTGAAGAGAAAGCCTGGTGAGCCATATTGAAAATCGAGTCACCAACAATATCCCAGTACTTTTTATAAAAGATCGGTTGAAAACTATCAGGGCCTGAAGCCTTATAAGATTGCATAAATTGCACTGGTCCAAAGTCTTCTTCTTTAGTGATAGGGGCTAATATATATCCTCTATGGAAAGTATCAGATGATAATGCACCTGAGGGAATTGAGCAGTAATATTATCATTGAAACAAAATAAATTGTGGAAGAAAGCGAACACCTAGTTTTGTAATCCTTGCTCATCAATAATCCAAGACCCATCTGGGATATGGAGTCATTCAATTCTATTATGTCTGTGGTGGCAAAGAGGCACGGCATGATAAAGTCTAGTGTTCCTGTCATCATATTGGAGCCATTGAGTCCTATATTTTTGGATCCATAATAGCTCTTCTAGCTTAAGAATATTGTTATATTCCTTAATCAATTCTTGTTCCAGACTGCAAAGAAAGGTCGAATCCCTTATAGAGAGGAATTTTTGCACACCCTATAATCTAGCGAGGACTTGATTCTTCCTATGAAAAATATTCCCAAAGACCTCTTTGTTGAATTTCAAGGCAGCCTCCTACACATGAAGAAGGGCGTCATGAATGGTGTTATGCACTAAGCTCCATGCATCTTCCACTACTAAACGAAAACCAATGTGCAAAGTCCATGCATCTTGGAAACGAAATGGTCGATTCCCAGTCGGATGGTTGATTCCAAGTAGTCTAAAAACAATAGGATTATGGTCCGAGACTGTAACTTCCCAATATCCCATGTTAGGGCTAGGTGGATGGTTGATTCCAAGTAGTCTAAAAACAATAGGATTATGGTCCGAGACTGTAATGTCCCAATATCCCATGTTAGGGCTAGGACCTTGGAAAAGTGTATAGTAAGCAATTAGAAGTGTATTTCATGCATCATATGGCATATTTCAATATGTGAATTGTGTTGAAATTTATGAAATAATTGTACATGCATTCATTGACATTTTCTGGGTATAATTGAGTTATAAATGCGATTAAAATGTGAATTGTGATTTTTATGTGCCGAAAATTGATTTGCAGACTATTAATATTATTTTAAAATTTCGGATGAATTTTAGGAAAATTCTGAAAATTTGGAGTATTTCTGGACTAGGAAAAATGTAAAATAATGGACCAATCACAGTGTGACATGTGGCGGTCTTATTTGGGTGACAAATGTATTCCATGTAATAGTGATATGTGGAGAGGTTTGATTAAGACACGTGGTTATGTTTATGATAAAAACAATTATTGTAGATGTTCTTCTCCACCGAAAACACTGTTTACCAAATTCCCTTCTTGTATTATTCAACACTGAAACATCAGCTGTGTATTTTGTGTCTTTGATTCACCCTCACTGCTGAAAGCTTTGTTGAATCAAGTAAGTGACTTTATTAATGTTTTACTGTTGTAAATGAACACATGCATGAGTGGGTTAGGAAGTGTAGTTTCGGTGATATTAAATGATGAATAAGTTAGATGAAAATTTGTAAAATAGGAAATGAACAGAAAGTATACAAATAGATTAGTGAAGCAGTTTTAAATTGTAGAAAATAATGGTGGAATGTTCATAGTGTTCATGCTCTGTTCTTCTATTTACTATTGTTATACGTGAATGTATTTGAGAGTGTTTAGAAATGATTTAGAGCTGGGAATTTTTCTGAAATCAAGGAAATTATGTTTTCAGATTTACTGAGTACTGTAAAATGATTTCTGATGATGGTTAATGACTGGAAATAAATGCATGCAAGAGTTGGATAGGCAGCAATTCGGTGATAGTAATGAATAATGTATTTAGGTAGTAAGAATCTGAAAGAAAGTTAGACAAGTGCAGAAAACTAGAATGATATCACTGATCATGCTTCAGTATTTTGGCTATATTTTGATCTGTAGATTTTCAAATGAGTTGATTGTTGATTCAGATTAAACTAGAGACATATGATTACATTTTTCATGAAGCAATTGCATTTGAAAACTATCCTTAAGAGTCTTGAACTTTAGCTTGAATTGGAGAGTTATGTTCTATTGAGGTATAAGAAATAGTATGGAGTATTTTGATTATAACTTGCACGATACTGAACCAAAATGTCTGAATTTGATGTATTATAAACTTAATACATAGAGGAACTTTTGATTAGAAGAAAGTGTTGCCTAAAAACATCTAATTCTAGGTCAAAAATGGCAATAAAAAAGGAAGAAAAGACAACAGGTCACGATCATGCATCAGCACGATCGCGACTCTGCTGAAGCATGAAGGAAGTCGTGATCATGCGACAGAATGATTGTGACTCTGCTGATGAAGGAAGAAAGTCACGATCGTATACAAGCACAATTGCGACTTGAGAGGCTTTATAAAAGAGTGATATTTTTTGATGTTTTCCAACCTAATTCAAGTGTGAATGTTACCATATGAAGTATGTAGGTTTAAGTGAGCTCTTAAATGAATTTAATTGATGTTGACTGAAGGGATTAAAGTAAATAAAAGGGGATTAAGGATTAAAAGAAAGTTTAGAAGGTGTTGAAATTGATTATAAAGAGTATTAAAGAAATATACCTAAGAAATTGTCATTGAACATGCATGTTACTTGATACATTCATAAATGTATTTATGACTGATTATGAGAAAATGCACATGAGTGACATATAGAAGACCAAGTAGAGCGATCACTTTCAAATATTGCTGGAACTTCTAGGCATTAAGCAAAAAAGGAGCAATTGCGAGTAACCTAAACGGTCTCACTCAATTAATTGTTTGTTTTGATTATGCTTGAATTATCTTACAAATGTGTGATTGCTTACACTAATTCCGGACATGAAGGTCTGAAGATTCTGATTTGATGAATATGATATTGAAGTACTCCTTGTATGTGAATTAGATGAAATAAATGTACTCAACAATTTTGTTGAATGCCAGACTTAGGTCCGATGATAAATGCGATCTGAATGTGAATGTTTCAATCATAGGATTGACTGAGAATATGAGAATGTGAAGCATCCATTACATAAATGTATGAAAAATAAAGGTAGTTGTGACAAGAGTCGCCAGTATAACGATCTTAAAGGTCAGACTATGATCAGAGCCTCGAGCTCAGTTGTGAATGTACCCAATATCCATTAAGGGATATGGACATTATTTGATACAGCTCGGTATCCACTAAGGAATATGGGCTAAAAAAAAGGCACTCGGTCACAACGACAATAATAATGAATGTGAGTCTCACGAGCATTGTATATACATTATAATACATGTGTTTGATTGATTACAATGTATTGGTATCTTGTATTTGAATCAGAATGTGATATGTGATATGTGATATGTGATGCTGCATGCAAAATGTAAAGATGTAAATTATATGTTACGTGTAGTAATGTGTTGTATGAATTGATTGAACCATCGATGATGGTTACCTCATTGAGTTCGCAAAACTCACTCAAAATTGCACTTTGACATTTCAGGACCGAGAGATGACATTAGCCACTGAGAGACCCTACAAGAAGCATAATTTTTGTACTTTTGTGAAGAAGAAATAGCTCAAAGGTCGGTTAGCTGAAACTAAAGGAGTAATTAGTAGTTTTGTTCAATTCCTCTTTCAAGTATTATGTTATGTATAGGGTTTTGACATTGTATAAATTCGGATGGTTTTGTAAAGCTATAATGTAAGTTTGGTTTTTATACAATGAAAAGAGGATTGCAAGTTTGTTTTTTTTATATATTTGGTGACTTTTATGTATACTAGTTGATGTCATGACTAAGTTGGATAAGTTGCCATGTTATAAAGTGAAGGTGAGATAGTTAAAATGCCATTAACACACCAATATTATAGATTATATACCAGAATGTTCACAGGGTATTCCGGTATGTAATTTATGGTAGTAGGGTGTTACAGAAAACTTAATGACTGATGGTCAATATCCTTTTTCCATTACCTATAAAATTAGTTATGTTTTAACTAATTCACACCATAGTATTGAATTTAAAAATACAAATAAAATATATATTGATCAATTATTTAATGATGTAGCAAAAGTAGGTACTACTCTAAGAACTAATCTTCGACAATTACCATAAATAAATTACCCAATCCAATTTTATGAATCTACATCATCTACTCCATGATTATGTTTATCTGAAAATAGACAACCAAAAGAAAAAATTTTGTTAAAATCATAATCTTTGCGATTATAAAAACCGATTAGATTTACTGATCCAGGAATTAAATTAGATAAATCTATTAAAATTACTAATCAATAAACTGAAAAAGACAAATCAGAAGTAAAAATAGTTCAAGACTTAATAATAATTAAAAACATCTTAATGAATTAAAAGAGCATCTTAAAAATATTTTATGAGTATTACCAAACAATTATCTGAGTTATTAGATAAACAAACAAATATTGAAATCCAATTAAAAGAAATAATTACTATAACACAACCTTTAACAGAACAAGTACTAAATCTCCATACTTTAGTGAAATTAATAATAAAAAATGAACTAAACTGTTAGACTCAATAAATGAAAAGCTTGATAAAATATTAAAATTACTAAATACAAAGTTAGAACTAAAAGAACTAAAAAATGGGCAAAAAGATTCCATTACCACTTTGCTACCCAAAACTTGAGTTGAAGGTAAGGCGATACCAAATTACTTAAGCAATCCATCACGCCTCGCTTGCGCAGTCTATACTGACACAAGCGGTGTTCCATTCCACATTAACTGATTTAGGATTTGAACCTGCAACGTGGGGTTGACCCAAGGGTTATCTGGTAACTCTGATACCAATTTGCCACCCAAAACTCGGGTTGAAGGTAAGGCGATACCAAATTACTTAAGCAATCTTTTGCTACTCAAAACTTGAGTTGAAGGTAAGGCGATACCAAATTACTTAAGCAATCCACCACGCTCCGCTTACGCAGCCCATATTGACACAAACAACGTTCCATTCCCACATTGATTGATTTAGGATTCGAACCTGCAACGTGGGGTTGACCTAAGGGTTACCTGGTAACTCTAATACAACTTTGCCACCCAAAACTCGGGTTGAAGCTAAGGTGATACCAAATTACTTAAGCAATCTACAATTACAAAAAATTCCAAAAGAAAAAAGAAATAAAATAGGACATATACATCTATTTACTGTTCAAATATTATTAAAATCTACCTTTCAAGAAGGAATAGATTTACCAATAAGAATGTCTGTTATTGATAAACGAACGAATAATTTAAATGATCAAATAATAGGAATAATGAATGGGAACTTAGCCTATGGAAAAATAAAATGTAACACCCTCTTAAAATTAGGAATTCCTTTACAATCATAAAACCTAAATGAAACAATTACTGTTGCTTATAAATTCTATAGAGAAAACTTAATGACTGATGGTCAATATCCTTTTTCCATTACCTATCACATTAGTTATGCTTTAACTAATTCACACCACAGTATTGAATTTAAAAATACAGATAAAATATATATTGATCAATTATTTAATGATGTAGCAAAAGTAGGTACTAGTCTAAGAACTAATCTTCGACAATTACCAAAAATAAATTACCCAATCTAATTTTATGATTCTACATCATCTGCTTCACGATTATCTTTATCTGAAAATAGACAACCAAAAGAAAATTTTTTGTTAAGATCACAATCTTTATGATTACAAAAACCTATTAGATTTACTAAACTAGGAATTGAATTAAATAAATCTATTAAAATTATTGATCCACAAATTGAAAAAGACAAATCAAAAGTAAAAATAGATCAAGACTTAATAATAATTAAAAAACAACTTAATGAATTAAAAGAACATCTTAAAAGTACTTTATGAGTATTGTCTTAAAAGTACTTTATGAGTATTACCAAACAATTATCTAAATTATTAGTTAAACAATCAAATATTGAAATCCAATTAAAAGAAATAATTACTATAACACAACCTTTAATAGAAAAAGTACTAAAACCCCAAACTTAAGTGAAATTAATAATAAAAAATGGACTAAATTGTTAGACTCAATAAATGAAAAACTTGATAAAATATTAAAATTACTAAATACAAAGTTAAAACTAAAAGAACTAAAAGATGGACAAAAAGATTCCAAATTATATCGTTCTTCATAATAATCTTTTTTGGTTTTATATTGAGATACATACTAAACTTTTAAAATATAAAATTTTAGTGTATATTTGATTACAGATTGTACACTGGTTATTCATATTTATATATGCGTTTGATAGTGAGTCTGAAAATGATTATATAGTTGTTTTAATTCTTCTGTTATAATTTTCATAAGTTATGAAAATTAGGAGAAATAAGAAAATATGTGTTTTTATTAAAAATTAAAACAAATTGCGAACAAACTATTTTATCTTGCATACTTTTGAAGATGAAGCAATTTTTATGCCAGTTGTAGTCCTTTTCAAATAGTGGTGCATTTCTATCAGTTAACTAATACGAAATATTTTTTTGTAGGCCCTATTTTGTGTTGAAAAGCGTCACTCATCCTTCTTCTTTGTAGTCTGTAGTTTTCTGTCTATCCAGGTAAGTCGTCCAACTAATATCTACCATATGTGTTGCTTTAATAATACATTAATTAGATACGTATGAGTTTTGTGTGAATGCAAAGGAGGTCTTGATTTTGTGTTGTTTTTTAGAATATTCTTATAATCATTAATGAGTTTTTATGTTCTTTAATAGCCTAACTATTTATGTTTGGGTTATGTTTGAATCATTGATGAGTAGATTTACGATTACATTACATAAGCATTTACTGTATGTGGAATGAGTTTGAGATCTTATGGATGATTTGAGGCATAATAAACCCTTAGGACGATATATAGGTTAGAAACCCGTGATGTAGCTCCTATAAGGCTTATCGGTGAAAAATTCCACGAGCCTAGGAGTCACAGTGAGAACTTACTTTCTTAATTCATAGGTGTAAACAATGCCACGTACCATAGTTTTGAAATCAATTATAGGTGATTAATTCAATTGATTAATACTTCAACTTCGATGTGATCATGCAAACTTAGTATTAATACAAGAAATTCATATGTTTTATAGACAGGACAGTTGTTTGCATAAAAAACCTAAGACAGTATATAGGATGGAAACCCATGATGTAGCTCTCATGAGGCTTATTGGTGAAAAATTCCATGAGCTTAAGAGTCATAGTAAGAACTTGCTTTCTTGATTCATAGGTGTAAACAATGCCACATACCATAGGGGATGTTGCTTTTATTCATTATGCATGTTCTCAACCTGCACATATGGATGACCCAAAGATCAGATATCCAAGTAAAAAGTAAAAACACATTCGTTTCCTTCCTATTAATGAGGCATTTGTTGTTTGACCCAAATTATTTTGAGTGGACACAACATAGGGAGCCATTGATTTGTAGCACCTCAATGAGTAATGAAGTACACTCGTCAGTGAATGTAGATAAGTTTGAAGGGGGGATTGGATTTATATCAAATAATGTGGATGCAAATGAAAATCCTTACATGCAAATAGTTTATGATGCAGCCGGTTATACCTTTCAGGAAAATATAGAAAAT
>JAOTAY010000009.1:4048394-4066291 GCA_025629805.1 Erythroxylum baracoense | reverse complement strand
ACGCCACCCTCGCGGGGCACGGATTCGGGTATCACTGTCGATATCGGGTTCGGGTCCGGCGGGAGTGGGGTGTTACAACTTGGGAAGCAACCCAAGAATTAGGATATTTTTATTTTATTTTATAATTTCATTTTACTTTTGATATTTCGTTTTTTATATTTATTTTGTAGAGATTGAATTGTTGGAATTTCATAGCATCAAGTGTCTCTGAATTCCATCACCCACACCATCACTGCCTCAATCTTAATGTCTTCTTGCTCTTATTTTCTTTGTAGTTAATTATCTTTATTTGTACTATTAAGTTTTCCAGATTGAGGACAGTGTGATATTCATGTGTAGGAATGTATATGCACTTACATATCATATGTGAGTGAATTTTGGATTTATATATATCAATTGTACGTGAAATTTGTATTGGTATATATTATCAATTATTTGTGAATTTTGTATTTGAAATTGTATAATTTTTTATTATGTTGGCATTATGATGTGTGAATTATGTAAATGTGTCAGTGGCAAGAATTGAATGAAATTAGTTTAGCTTTGAACACAGTTATTTAAATTGTAAAGGCATAGTAACTTATAAATTTTGTATTATAAGTGTTTTTTAGGATGAATATGTATGTTAATTAGGATATGACTCGTAACGCAATTGTCTTGTTAAATCTAGAGAACTTGTTCTAAGTTTTTTGATAGTTAGGTTTAGTTCAACAGATTGTTCTAATTAAACACAATCTAAGGGAAAATCGAGGTCAACAAAGTTTTTTGTTAACCTACAATTAATAGTTTCTAAGAGAGTTGAAAATAGAAATTCAATGAAGAATGTTTAATTGTGTATAGGCTGAGATTGAACCGAGAATTGGATTCCAAATCCTTTTGTCACTTTTATCACTTATGAATGTTTTTTTAATTTGTTTTTGTTAGTTTAATTTCAATTTATTTTGTTATTTGAATCAAACCAAATCCTTTATAACCTAAACGCCAATTCTTTTCATTCCCTTAGGTCGTGTTTAATTAAAACAAATTCTTTAATTAAACCTAGCTATCGAACAACCTAAAACAAGCTCTCTAGATTTAATAGGACAGTCGCATTACAACTTAGGAAAATAGATTAATCAAGGCAATAACTACATAAACTCAGGTCATTTAAATAAGGTTACGTTATTCCTAATGATTCAACACCATTATTTGTCGTAAATGAATCAGAAACACAATGATTACGTATTGTATTCAAGATTCTAGTAATGGGTTTCATATACAAAGAACGCATTTATATCATCTTTATACAAATACCCAATCAATAGACATAGGATAACATAAGCAATCCCTAAAGAGAGAATGATTCAACATTACAGAATGAAGATAAGCACAAAACTATTCTTCGGCTTTGATTTCACCTCAAAACTGAATTCAGGAAGCTTAGCCCTTTATAGGTCTCCAAAGAATGGTGCTCTGCCCCTTATTTTCTTATAAAACTGATCCATCTTTTTTTAGCAGCTCAAATGTCTGTTTATAACAAAAGTTAGGGTTATGGGAAAAGTCTATGGTTGGGTGCATGATTATGCATCCAATTGTGCATCATAAAAAACACTAATTTTCATGATCATGCACAATTGGATACACACGTATCCAAACATGTAAGTACAAAAATACATTTTCTTGTGTGTACACAGTCGTGTATCTTTTAGATCATCTTGAAAACTTCATTTTCTTGCATTTTCTTGTCCCATATTCACTCTAATACTTCTCCTTCTTGCTCCAAAATGACAATTAAGTGTGAACATCAAGAGGATGGCTAAAAAAATGTGCTTTTAACTCATTTTAGCTCTTATGCTTCCAAATTGTACCTAAAATCAAATATGAACCAAAATGAGTTTCTTAAACATTTCATAGCATTAACCACTAAGTGTTATGGAATAAATGTATAATCAATTAAGCACATATCAACTCCTATGGAGGCTAGATTTTAATTGTGCATATGACAACTAATACTCAACAATTTGGCATTAGCAGCAATGTTCGTCAAGTAAATGAGGTAAACAATTCATCTATAGAATGTCGTTTAGATAAGCTAACATCATTTGTTAGGCAAATTGTTATAGGATAGGAATAAATGAAAGTCTATGGTATATGTGTAAATACAAACCATCCAAAAGATGGGTGTCCAACTTTGCATGATGGAAACAAGGAGTATGTAAATATTTTAGTGGGAAATTTTGCCTAATAATACAACCCATTTTCCCAAACCTATATAACCCAGGTTGGAGAGATCACTCAAACCTAAGTTATGGAGGAAATAAGCAGCAAAACTACTTCATAAATAGGTCATAGGGTGTACAAAAATTTCCATTTAGACCACAAGCCCTCTCATCTACCTCAAATACGTTTTTGGAAGATATAGTTAAATCTCTCGCAACTAGCACTTTATAATTCTAACGGGAGGCATATTAGTTTCAAAAAGGGACCAAATCTAAATTTTAGGAGATAAGGTCTAACATTCAAAAGTTAGAGAACTAATGAGCTAGAAGGAAATGGCAATCAACCATTTAAAAGCATAAAGAGGAGGAAACCTACCATTACAAACTGAGATAAATATGAAGAATGTTAGTGCAATCACCTTGAGGAGTGATATGAAGCTTGAGGATCCTTGAGAGGGCTACATAAAGGATGACTAGTGAAGAAGAAATTAAAAAGTATCTTAAATGAGAAAGGAATATATCATCTAACTTAAAGGTAATGATGAATCTCGACTTATTGTTAAGATTAACCCTCCACCTTTCCTTAGCAAGTTAACAAATTCAAACAAGGAGGATAAGGATAAGGAGATTTAGGGGACTTTTTAGAGGTTAAGGTGAATATACCACTATTAGATATGATTAAGCGAGTTTCGAGATGTGCAAAATTCCTTAGGGAATTATGCAACAATAAGTGGAAGTTAAGAGGTAATGAAATGATTAGGATAGGTAAATTTGTTTATATGGTCTTTAAAAGAAAATAATTCCCCAACTATAAGGACCTAGGTATGTTTACCATTCTTTGTAAAACTGGTAACACTATGATTAAACAAGCCATATTAGATTTAAGAGCATCAATTAATGTTATGCCTCGTTCCATTTATACTTCTTTAAACTTAGGCTGGTTGAAAGAAACTATTGATATTATATAATTTACTAATCATACTAATGCTTACCCGATGGGGTAATTGAGAATGTGCTTATGTGGGTGAATAAACTAATATTTCCTATTGATTTTTATGTGGTAAATATGAATGATGAAACTTTTATAATTTGATACCTATCTTAATGAGGAGACCATTTCTTAACATAACCCAAACTAAGATAGATGTTTGTAAGTATACCTTTATGATGGAATTTGATGGGGAAGTTACTCATTTTAATAGTTTTTATGTGAATAAGAAACCCTAAAATGATCATTCTATTTTTGCGATTCATGTGATTGACCCTTCATCACAAGAAGATTATGAGCAGAAGTATATAGATAAACTAGAAACAGTTTCAACTAAAGAAAAGATCAAAGCTTTCAACGTCTCAAGAAAAAGCTTTACTGTTAGTCAAAAAGTGTTTCTTTGTTGATCTAGATATAAACTGTTTTTGCATTTCTATGTTGCATTCCTTTTGTTATTACTAATGTCATTTCTATGGTGCAGTAGAGATTAAAAGTTTGGAAACAGGGAAGACATTTAAAGTGAGTGGTCATCTACTTAAGGCTTATCCTAAAGAATTTTAAGTGGAGAATGCAAAAGTTGTGATCCCTAGAAATCAAAAATTTATAATGTAAGGAAGAAAATAAGAAGTCATGCTAATGAAAATAAACAAAGGTGCTACTTAGGAGGTAACCCAATGGGAGTTTGTTCCTTTTCCTTTATATTTTTATAATAGTTGTTTTTATTGACTGCCTAATTTCTTACATTTAATGTTACATTGGGTACACTATAAGTTTTAAGTTTAGGGTGGCAAAATATTTGTTTTAAGTTATTTTTGGGTGTTTTTATGTTCTTTTTGCATGTCTTTTTAAAGAAAAATAAACATCACTCTTTTATATTGCTTTTAAGACTATATAGTTATAACTAGATAGTAGAATTAACTAGAAAATTTCATGGAAACTTGGGATGTATTTTTAATCTTGTGATTGGTCAATGTATGTTTCTTTTAGAAGAGTAGTGACTATTGGGTAGACGTAAGCCAGTGAGATTTTGCATCTTTTAGACTAACACAACTATATAAATCTTATTGTCTTTTATTCATGTGCGACCATTATGACATGTACATCCTAACTTTACCTTGATATTATATTCTAGACCACATTTGTGTCATGTGCATTATCAAGGAAATGATATAGGCATTCTTTGTTCTATAAGCTACACTAGGCAAATAGCATATATGGTGATATGATTTATCTTATTGCTAAGCCCCTTGAGATTTATTAGCTTTTTCTTTTTGCGCTAACCATATTATGAGCCTTTAACCTAAACAAATTTCTTACCTAAGCCTTAAAGCTAGTGGAACATTTGTGATTGTTGATGTTTATGGATGCACAAGAGCATAAGTATGGGGATGTGCATATATACGAGTTGATTATAATTGATGGAATGTGATTTTTATCTCTTATCATTAAATTCCATCATTGATGTAGTTTATTTCAATTTTTGTTTTAAAAAAAAAGAAAAAATACAAATAAAAAAGAAGTTATCGAGGAGGGAAGTCACATGTTTTACAAGGTAATTCATGTTAGTCTTTTCCCCTAAAGTTGTATAGAAAGGGTTAATTGATTATGGTGAAAATAAGGGAGATGTTGTTATAAAAGGTCACTCCTTATAGTTACAATTTATTATTTATCATTAATTTTGTGAATGATTTCTTCAAATTGTTTATACTTCATGTAGTTTATGGTGTCATGACTTGAATCTAAATTGTGAAACAAAGTTTTTGCGTTCATCATAGTTAATGGTATCCAATTTTGGGTGGATGTCAATTTTTGCACTTGATACTCAATTGAGTTTTTTTTCCCTTCACTAGTTTTAATGACTTTTGACCTATAGTATCCAAATACTACTCACCTTAACTTTTTTCCCCATTACAACCTTAAAAATTCCATTGAATCATGATTACGCATGTGAATATTTTTTTGAAAGATAAATAAATGAATATCATTGAAAAAGCCAGAAAAGGTAGTCAAGGTTTGCATAAGATTATAAATACAATATATATGAAGCTATAAGAATAGAAAAGCCAATCCTTATAGCAAAGCTAGAACACAATCTAAATTAGTTAAGACAAGATTACACCAGACCCCAATTACTTTTCACAGAAGAGCTTAGAGTATCAATAGCTTGATTAGTAGTTAGAATCTCCCTGATCCAACCACATGTTCTATTAGCGACAACATATATTTCAATATGTACATCCCTAAAGATTTTTTGGTTTATTTCAAACCTGATCAAGTAGATTAAGCAATTTATAATCAAACTTAGGAATTTCTTGTCTTCTCCTATCCTTTTATAACGATTTTAAGCCCAAATCAAAATGTTATCCTAGTCACTTACAAAACAAACTAGATTCATTTTATGTAGCATCCTTACCCAAACAGAAGAAGAGTACCTACACTTAAAGAATAAGAGACTACAATTTCAAGAGGATTGTTACACTAGACACAAATATGATCATTACTTCCCTTCAATCTATCCTTGGTCTTCAACCTCTGTCTAGCTGCTAACCATGTGACAAAAGAAGCCTTAGGCATTAGGGATCCTTTCTACACTATATTATACCAAGGTACATTGGGATAATGAGGTCTTATAGCTTCCAATAAAAAGGAGTTGTTGAATTCATCATTAATTCTAGTAGAACAAATTAGTTTATCCTTGATGGATGATATAGGTAAGTATCCTCGAAGAAAGTCCTAAAACTTGTCGATTCCTCCTCTTGTAATCTTCTACCTATTATTAGCAATAAGATGAGAGGCCTTAGTTTTGATTGACCATTTTCCTACTAGATTGAGCGGCTCGTCTCTATTGATCAAATGTATATGAAGTGTCTAATTGTCAAATCAAATCCAAGAGCCTTCTCCATTACCAATATTCATTTTGATGAGGGAGTAGATATTGAATCTCTACCTTACAATGTTGATGAAAGACCAAGAATGCATAGTCTTCTCTTCTAACTTCCAAAAATTGAAATTGCTTAAGTAGTAGACATTTATACATTTGTTCTATAGAGCCTCTTTATCATTAAGAAGTTTCCAATTTCTCTTGACAATTATTTTGGTTTGAATTAACTGAAAGGAAATAAGCCCCGGCCCTCCTTCTTGCTTTCTCTAGCAAATAAGGTCCTATTTCATCTTATTCCCCTTAAAATCTTCTGCTTTTTCTGACTAGAGGAAGTTCTTCATGTATCTTTCAATCTCTTTAATGATTTTCTTTAGAAGGACTAGGTGTGAGCTCCAATGGTAGTGTAAGTTGTTAAGAAGTGAAATAATTAATTAAACCCTCCCATGGTAGTGGAAGTTGTTAAGAAATGAAATAATTAGTTGAACCTTCCCTACTTGAGAAAGAAATCTACTTTTTTTAAGCATTAATCTTACTTTTATATCTCTCCAACAACATCAAGCAATTATGGTACTTTAGCTTCTTGGATGAAATAGGTACCCCCAGTTATTTGAAGGGAAGTGTTTGGATATTTAAGCTAAATATATCTTTAAGGTATCAACATTAGAGAACATCTAAAAAGAATTAAATCTTACTTTTTCTAAATTTGAATTTATTTTCATAAACTATAGTTTAACTATTTACAACATTATAATGAGTTCACCCGTAGGGAAAAAACTGAAAACATGATTACATAAGACTAGCTCAACATATATAAAACAAATTAGTCATGTATAGTAGCAGAAGTTTAAAAATTTCATCTTAGCTTCATTGTGGTTAACAATTCATTAGTTACTTCCTTTGCTATAGCAAGAGCTCTGATTTTATTAATAATGTTTATCGCTAGTTGGTATTTGGTTATCTCATTCGTAATAAATTCTTTTATTTTGCTCCCTTTATTATTGTATGTTGTAATTATGAAAGATGCCTTAAACAACTACCCATCCTTCTTTTATTGCTTGGAGATTCAAATGATCCAATTCGGTATTGCATTCCACTCATAAGAAGTGTAGTAAGATTCTAATTTATGTAGTATTTGGCTCCACACTGCTTTTGAATAAGCACAATTGAAGAAAAGGTGGTTACTTTCTGCAACTGAGAGCTTGCATAGCATATATGTTGGATCAAAGCTACCATGACATCTATATTTAGTACTTATTCAGTGTCTTATGACTAATCGGGTGATCATTAAGGCCTTGGATCTTAGATTTTTCTTCTAAAGAATTTGGGACCATGGCACCACTTGATGTTCAACTTGGAAAATACTATAGTATGATTTGTTAATGAGTAATCTAGTGGTATTAGCTTTCCAAACAATGTTATCCTTATTATAGCTGCTACTGATCACTGGGAAGTATTGAAGGATCTAATCAAACCCTTTAAAGTTACTAGTCCATCTCACTTCAGTACTGAATGATGAGGCTCTAGTAGTGAAAGGGATTTGATTTTTAGGTTATGTTAATTCATTCCTCTAAATTAACGAAATGGATTCAGTCCAATTATCATACCACAACCATATGTTGTCTACCTTTCCTAATTTGTGATAAATCAATAGGTAAATGAGTTTGGGAAACTTCAGCATTGGTGTAAGAACCTAAGAACAACGCATAATCATTTTCATCTGCCAGAAACTATGAGTGTTGAGGTATGGTTCGTGGACCCACTTGATCCAAAAAACATTTCTGTCTATATGGAGTCTCCAGATTTTCTTACAAAATAACAACTTTTTCATGATTGAGGGAGAGATAATGCCTAAACCTTTATGATTTTTTTAGAATTGTAACTTCATTCGACTTTACTCTTGCCTTCTTTGCATTATCCATTGAACCATACCAAAGGAAAGATTTGATTGTTTTGTCGAGTGATGCGCCAAACAAAGTTTAAAAAAACTTAGGCTATACTACTTATAAGTATATGAGATAATTGTAGTTGAATACCCAAGGTCAACTTCTCAAGGAGGTGAAATTGGTTCACTCAAATTAACTTTGAATAAAAATAAAAACCAACGCAATCTTAAATAGTCTATCCTGATTTGTTGAGTAAAAGGTTTTACAGAAAATTAAGCAATTAAACTAAAATGTAAATTAATTTAACTGGAAGTAAGAACAATTTCATCAATCGGTATGGAAAATCTTGAGAAATTAACTTCATTAATTTAATCTCCTATACATGACTAAGGGGAATTAATTGGACAATTGCCTTGTTAAAATTATCAATGGGTTTTAAAATCTATTCAATAATAAACTAAATCTAACTTTCGTATTCGACAAGTTTATCATCCAAATCAATTATGTAATCCCAACTAATGATTATCCACTTAAGTTAATATATTTCTAATTCATAACTTAAGCGTCTATAGTCTCTTATTATAATGTTAAACTTCTTCTCTCGACCCTTCATCTAATATCAAAAGGATGCAAAGTTTGGCCACATTAATACATCTAATAAGCTCATAAACTATAACAAATAGTAAGACAATAAAATAGTCCCTTCATCATGCATAATCGACTAAATTAGCTACATTAATTCTCAAGATTAAATAATTAGCCTGTTATGGAATAAACAAAGTTCATCATCTTCATATACTTCAATCCTATAGTTTACAGTGACAAAGAAGTATCAAAGTAATAAACAGAGTAAATAACCGAAATAGACTATCAAAGCAATAGAGGAAATAAGTCTAGTGAAACAAGTTTAATAATGCAGCAGAAGATAAAATAAGAATGAGCAAACAAATGGACTATCAGATGGAAGTGAGTGGTGGATCTCCTGTTAAGCTCAACCTCTTTGGCATTGCTCTCACCTTCTCCCTTTGCTTAATTCTCACCCAGAAGATCAGCTTAAGCTCTCGCTTTCTACCTCTGCTTTAAGCTCTACCTCTGCTGTTTTTCCCTCTTGCCAACCCAACTATGTTCTTTGTTCTTTTCTCCGCCTCCACCTCTCTTTTAGTTTCATTTTTTAAGTCTCGGTCTGCCCCCCCCCCTTTATTAAACTTTTTACTTATAATGCGAGTTTAGGTTTAGGTTTATAGCTGTCCAAACCTGCATTCATTGACATGTAATATTAAACTAATTACAGAAAATATTTGTCACACCCGTGACTATGGTAGTCATAAGTGTGACTCCTTTGTCACACCATTAAAATGCAAACATAATTTACGTCCAACATTCCTTCTTTCATGCATAATTTTCTTGTTTTCATGCAATATTAACAAAACACTCTAGTTAACATTCACGCAACATCCACACAATTTTCACCCAATTCATTTCAGTCACACCATTAAAATGCAAACATAATTTAAGTCCAACATTCCTTCTTTCGTACATAATTTTCTTGTTTTCATGCAATATTAACAAAACACTCCAGTTAACATTCACGCAACATCCACACAATTTTCACTCAATTCATTTCAAGAATTAATACGCCAGAATTTGTAACCAAGTTTAAGATATAAATACAAGAAAAATCAATAGAAATTAGACACATGAATTCCCCCATACGTAAACTATGCTTGTCCCTAAGCAAAATAAAGAATACTAGATTATACAAGAACAAACAATGAAAACAACGATTTTCCCAAATAATAGTAACTCATAATACTCCATGAATAGACTATTCTCCGTATGTTTAGCCAAAATTAACAAGTACTTCAACTCAAAGTCCATTAACAAGTGTGATAGACACTCACTTCACTCTCCATCCTCTCATGCATTCAAAGGTAGTATATATTCACTCATTATTCATTTTATATAAGGTATCCACCATAGGCTTGCTTACTAATCCAATCTCTACCACTCATATCAAACACAAACATCAATTTGAAGGTCTTTATTTTGGTTATAATAATGTCGGGCTAAGGGTAGGAAAAGGAAAAATCATAGTTTAAAACTACAGAACAAATTGAGCATTTAAAATAATAAAAAATAATGAAGAATAAAACACTCAATTCTTTCCTCTCATTTAACAAGGTTATCACTCCTTGTTTTACGTCTCTCCTCTTTCTTTCATTTTTTGGTTGTCTTCTCTTCCTTTTGTTTCTTTTCTATTTCTTTCTTTTTTTTCCTTTTTTTCTTTTTTCAATTATTTATTTATTTATTTAAAACAAGGAAATCTAAAGAAGAAACATATAGAAGAGAGAAAAAAGTTGTTACAACCATACTCATTCCTAATGTAATAGCAATTATATGCTATTATCCCCCACACTTATTCATGCAATTACTTCCTAAACCCAAGAATACCATTTCAAATGCTCAACTTGCCTTATGGTAGGTACAACAAAGAGGATAAATAATTAAATTAAAGGCTCATGTTTTGGGTTTAAAGAAAGAAAAGGTTTGTTAAGCTTAAAAGGATTCACTAAGGGTAACATTATGGTGTCTTTTTAAGCTAAATGAGTAAATCCTAATTGCCTTCATCATTTCAACGTTTGCATAAGATTATATGATCTCAACTAGTATTTGCAAGCAAGTTATAGAGTTCTTTAATCATGAAAGAACACTCTTAGCAAATAATTCTTAAATTTGGTGTTAAATATTTCAAAGGGCTCAAATTCTTACTAAAGAAAAGTGAAATTCATCTATCACAATATGCTAATGTCCTTTTAATCGAAATGCAAGTTAATCAATCTAAGCATGTAAGTATACTCATTCACTCATATTATACATTTCTAGTCTCGATCGAGTTTATTTCATAACCATGCATTTCTAACTATTAAATTGGAAAAACAAACACATAACACACAAATAACAATAATTGTCACCCCCACTTAAATATCATGTTATCCCCAATGTGATAAGAAAATAAAAGAGGATCTGAGATGAAAAGTAATGCAAACAAGGACAAACATTAAAATTAAAAGAAATTAAACCAACAAGCAATAAAAATAATAAAAAGGAGAAGGATAGAAATACGATATGAAGGTGGGGGTGGTGGCTACGTTGATGCGGTGTGGAGTATGGCATACTACGTCGAAGAGTGGAGAATAGATGCGAGGAGAACAAATAGAAGAGACTGAAAATTAGGTCTGCACACACAAAGCAAACAAACTAAGTTAAGATTCACTAAAAAGGAATAACAAACAAATAATTGAAAAACAAAACAGAAATTGTATGGGTGCCTCCCATTCAACACTTATTTAATGTCTTGTAGCTGGATGCCTAAATACTCATGCTTAAGGTAGATCGCTCAAAGTGCGTGATTCCATTGTCTTCTTCCCTTCATTGGGATCTATCTTTAAGAATTTGCCAAACTCTCCCTCAGTTGCTTCGTCTAGCAATTGGCAATACTCATTAATCTTCCTTTCTTCTTCCTGCAAGGCAAAATCAAAATCTACAATATTAATTTGATCAAAATTATTCATAAATAGTAGTAGGAGGAATAAGTTCAACATTAAATATTGAAAATTCTACTATTTCTCCTAGAAAAATCATAGTTAGTTTTCTGCTCTTCACATCAGTCAAGGTATTGGTAGTGGCCACAAAAGGCCTCCCTAGGAGTATGGTATGCCCCTTTTCTTGCTCTTTCACTTCCCCCATGTCTATTACAACAAAATCTACGAGGATAATTAATCCTCCTACCTTTACCAACACATCTTCTATTATTCCTTTTGGATAACGAGTTGACCTATCAGTTAATTGCAAACACATGTTTATAGGTCTCAACTATCCTATATCCAATTTCACTTCAATAGAGTAAGGTATAAGGTTTATGCTTACTCCAAAGTCCAGCATACCTTTAACCTCATCACCATTTACCAATTGATAGTCTCATAATAAAACTCCATGGATCTTTCAATTTGGGGGGTATCTGCTGCTGAAGAACCGCACTTGCCACTTCTGAAACTATCACCTTCTTGTTTAGCTCAAACTTCTATTTTTGGGTGCTTAGTTCCTTGAAGAACTGCACTTAAGTTGGAATGCTCCTAATCGCATCCAACAAAGGCATATTAATATTAACCTTAGAAAACATGTTATATAAATAAGAAAACTACTCATCTTGTTTCTAATCCTTAAAGCGGCTTGGATATAGAATCGGTGGTCTATAAGAATCATTCGCCTTATGCAGCCTTGGTCCTCTATTGCCTTTAGTTACATGTCCAAGTTTTTCCCCTTTCTGAACGTGACTTGAAGAGTTCTGCCTATTGCTTACTTCATGTTGCTCGTCTGTTTCTTTGATGAGGCTCTCCTCCTCTTGATTACCTGAATCAAATAGATTAGAAGGAATCTCAACATGATTATCAATCACCTTATGACTTCTCATAATAGTAATTTCTTCGGCTTGTTTGGGTTGATTGAGTAACCTTCCCTTTTGATTATTTTGTATTTGATCAGTGAGTTGCCCTACTTGAGTCTCAATCCTTTTTACAGAAGCTTCTAAGGAGTCAAATCTCTCACTATTCGTTTCTTGATTCTGAGTGGTTACTTAAATAAATGCGTTCAGACCTCCAAAGAAGGCTTTCTTAGTAGGTTTCAATTTGAGGATTGCCCTTGGAATTGACTTTACCTCTGAAATTTTTGGGAAATTGTGGCTGGGGCTACACTGGTGGATTATTCATCTTCCACGAAAAATTAGGGTGGTTTTTCCAACTATGATTGAAGGGATTCGAATATGGATCATTTTGCACCCTTGGTTGAAAATCATTAAGTGAGTTCAGTTTTTCTTCCTCACCTACAAAAGATTCAAAAGAATACGAATAAACATTAGCTCCATGACTATAAGTTCCATATATACCGTATACCTCTTAAATTTGTAACATTTTGGGGTCGTCTTATGGTTAGCATTTTCACGTGCTTTGTTAGCTTAGCCAATTGCATAACTATTTCTTGGCTTGAGTTCACTTCATGAACTCCAGCTCTTCTCCTCCTCAAATTTTTTTATTGAGAATTGGCCCCAACATTTCAAATATTTCATATGTTTCTTCAGTAGTCTTCTGTCCCACAACTCCTACTACTGTATTGTCCACTGTGTACTGACACTGTTATGTTAATCCATAATAGAAGAATTGGTTCTGCATGTGAAGTGGAAAATGATTGTGTCATGGAATGGCTCTCCCTCCATCTGAGTGAAGGTAGCTATCTTCGTCCGTAACTTAGAGGCCTTTTGATGGGAATAAAATTTTCCTATGAATTTGTTGTATACCTCCTCCCATGTAGTCAATGAATTGGATGTAAGGCCATCAACCATGCCTTAGCCTAATCTTTCAATGTGTATGGGAAGCATCTCATCCTGAGTTGATCTTCGTTTAGGCCATCCAAAGGAAATGTCTGAAGAGTGGTATAGAATTCCCAAATAAAGTTTAAAGGGTCTTCATTGGGAAACCCATAGAAAGATGGCAGCATGTCGTAATGGATGCTCTTCATTTCATAGTTTCTGGCTGCCTTTCCTAAACGTATGCACGAAGTGGCAGTACTAATTATTGGTCTAGTATACTCCTTCATTACCGGTTGCCTTTCACGCATCCCTTGATCTTCAAGCTTGGGTTCCTTGAGATTGTCTTCAAAGTCCCTTTGAGGTCCTCTTATCTGATGCATGTTATCAATAAAAAAAATGAGTTCACTTTCCCGTGACCTCCTTCCTCGCATAAACAAAATAAAGATAACACTGAATTGGTAAAAAAAACTAGTAAAACAATTCAATGAAATAACACGACAAAAATTTATGCATGAAAAGATAAATCGATTAAAATTAATTTAAGTCTAAACACTAAACAACTCCCCAACAACAACACCAAAAACTTGTGCCAAAATAAGTTCTAAAAATACCTAGGCTATCCTACTCGCAAGTATACAAGGTAGTTGTAGTTGATTACCCAAAGTCATCTCTCAAGAAGGTGAAATTGGTTCACTGAAATTAATCTTAAATAAAAAAACAAATGCAATCCTAAACATTCTATCACGATTTATTAAGTAAAGGCTTTAATGAAAATTATGCAATTAGACTAAAAAGTAAATTGATTTAACTAGAAACAAAAACGATTTGATCAATCGGTGTGAAAAACTTTAGAGAAATTAACTTCAGTAATTTAATCTCCTATTCATGACTAAGAGGAATTGATTGGATAATTGTCTTGTTAAAATTAACAATTGGGTTCTATGATCAATTCAAATAATGAACTAAATCTAACATTCGTATTCGACAAGTTTATCATCCAAATTAATTATGTATACCCAACTACTAATTACCCACTTAAGTTAATATATTCCTAATTCATAACTTAAATGTCTATATCTCGTTCTAATATTAAACGTCTTCTCTCGATCCTTCATTTAATACCAAAATGATGCAAAAATTGACCACACCATTACATCCAATAAGCTCAAAAACTAGAGCAAATATTAAGACAATAACACAATCCCTTCATTATGCATAATCGACTAAATTAGCTACATTAACCATCATGGAATAAACAAAGTTCATCATCTTCATATACTTCAATCTCATTATTAACAATAACAGAGAAGTATCAAAACAATAAATAAATTACATAAACTGAAATGGATTGTCAAAGCAATAGATGAAATAAAATTAGTAATGCAACAGAGATAAAATAGAAAGAGCAAACAAATGGAATGTCAAATAAAGACGTTGGTGGTGGGTCTCTTACTAATTTGCTCACTCCCTGGCGTCAACTCTAGCCTTCTACCTCTATTCACTCTCGTCTAGAAAAAAAGATATTCCCACTAGCTTCAGCTCTGCCTTCTCTCTATCTGTTGTTTCTCTTCTTTCTCACCATCGACTACTCTTCGATTCTTCCCCTCTAGCGTTGTTCTTTGTCTCTTTTTTTAGTCTTGGCCTGTTCGCCACTCTAGTCTTTATTAACCTTTTTATTTATAGAGCGAGTTTAGGTTTAGGTTTATCAGTCATCAAATCTTACATTCATTGACATGTAATATTAAACCTTTTATAGAAAATATTTGTCATACTAGTGACTATGGGAGTTATAGGTGTGACACAATCACGGGTGTGACTCCCTTATCACACCCGTGACTATGGAAGTCACGGGTGTGACTCCTTTGCATACCATTAAAATGAATGTATAATTCACATCCAACATTCTTTCTTTCATGCATAATTTTTCTTGTTTTTATGCAACATTCACAAAACACTCCATTCAACATTCATACAACATCCACGCCATTTTCACTCAATTCATTTCAAATTTGAATTAATATGCCAAAATTTGTAACCAAAATCAAGATATGAATGCAAGGAAAATCAATAGAAATTAAACACAACATTGAGTTCCTTGATCACCCTTTTAGGAAGAATCAGATGGTTAATCTAATGAACATGCATGTGGCTTAGAACTGAAATTATTAAAGTAACTTTAGCTGCCACAAATAGAAATCTGTTTTGCCAAGCTAGTATTCTGGATCTGTATTTCTCTAAGGGAGGAATGCAATCAACATATTTGAGTTTAGCATGAGAAATTGGAACTCCCAAATATTTAAAGGGAAGTGTGTGTAACTCCATTCCTAGTGATCTTGCAAGTTCAGTGGCATTTCAAGCATCTAGGGAGTAGTAGAAGCTAGTCTTGTGAGCATTAACTTTCAATTTAGACCAAAGAAAGAATCTACTTAGTATGTCATAAAGAATGTTGACCGAGAACTCATCAGCTCCAAACAAAAGCTGTAGGTCATTAACAAATATCAGGTGAGTAAGTTTTTGAGCTCTATGGTACTTGAATCTGCCATTATGCACTATCAACTTCTTAAGCATTCTAAACAATCCTTCCATGACCAAAATAAAGATGATGGTTTCTCTGCATTGTTCTTCTAAAAAACTTGGGAAATTATCGGTAAACTTTACACTAAAGCAGTGATGGAATTCTTTACATCCTCCAAAATGCTTTAAGAACTAAACCACACATTCATCTACTTAGTGTCTAAAAAGTAAAACCCTCAGATAATGCAAGATTTTAGACCAATTTCATACTAAAACACCATATATAAAGTGATTTTGAAACTCTTAGTTGAAAGATTGAAGATTGTAATCACTGGAATCACCAACTCAGTACAGGGGGCATTCATTCCAGATAGAAATATTGGGGACAACATTTTACTATTACAAGAGCTGCTGAGGGAGTATAACTTGGGTAAAAATATCAAAAGTTGTTTAATCAAAATTGACTTCTAAAAAGCTTTTAATATTGTTAGTTGGAGGTTTATCCAAGTATTTTCGAGTATGTCTTGAAACATTGCACCCGCCTCACAAAGTTGTGAATTGGATAATGACATGTATACAAACTGCTACTCTAAGTGTGCTAGTGAATGGACTACCCATTAAACCCTTCAAAAATACAAAGGGGATTAGACAAAGAGATCCCTTTTCTCCTTATTTATTCACCCTTGTAATGAAAGGCTTTTTCAAGGCTACTAAACAAGTTAATCTCTTGTAACGACTTTCAATATAATTTCAAATGTTGTGCAATCTAGTTAAGTCACCTCTTGTATGTTGATGATCTTATGCTCCTATGTGCAGCTGATCCTCACTCCATCAACATCATGGAGTGGAAATGAGGCTGGTTTTAACTCTCTAGTGGAACATATCCCTCAATTGAATGATGTTGAGAATGAAGATTTAATCACTCAACTTGAGTGGTAAATAGTCAAACAAATCATGCCATCAGCTAATGGCATGGCGATATGTATTCTACTTGTGTACTATGTAAGGCGGCAATGGAAGACAATGATCATCTCTTTTTTCTTTGCAAATTCTCTAAAGTAGTTAAAGGCAGGATCTTACACTTGCTTGCAGGAGATAACTACTTGTATGAATGGGAGAAAACATTCAGTTGGGTTATCAATCACTCTAAACATGGAATGTCCAATGGAATACTTCCTAAAGCAACCTTCACTATTATCATTTATACACTTTAGAAGGAAAGAAACAACATAATGTTTACAAACATGGAAAAAGGGAAGTACCAACTAGCAGACAAGATTGTCAACTGGATTAGAATAGCTATCTTTGCCAAGAATGTATAGAGTGCTCTTTCACCTAACATGAAGCATAGATGGAAACTATAATCTGCTTATAATGTTGGTCTAGGACTGCTTATATTGTAATGCTTTACCACTTATTGAATTTTCAGTTATACTGTAATTGAATGAAGGCTAGTAGCCTATAACTCATTGTAAAGTTTTATTAGCTTTACCTATAGTTGATGCAATTATTCATTTTTTCAAAAAAATTCAAGAAAAAGGGATCAAACAAATAAAAAGGTACAATTTACATTTATATTATATTATTTTTATACATTAATCATATTATAAAATTTAAAATGATATTAACTTTTAAGAAATTTAGTGAAAAAGTTTTGTTATTATTTTATTATATACAGGATTAGATTTAGTTGTGCTTTCTTAACAATAGAACAATGAACCTAAACAAGCAATTATATGTTAGGTTATTTCAAAGGTCCAGAAGGCACATCTAAGCCAATGAGATTAGACTACTGACTTTACATAAGAAACATAGATGGATATTTGGAGATCAAGGATGTAATCAACCAAGGCAAGAACATTAATATGAAAATGGGGTTAATACTATACTCAAATCCAACGGCGAATGAGGAAGCTTTCATAGCCCGACCAAAAGATCAAGAAGGAGTCACCGTACACTTTTGCGAGCTTATATATGGGTTGATTTGATTATTTACAGGCTGTTTGGTTCAAAGAATGGAATAGAGAAGGAATAGAATAGTTATTCTTTAGGAATAGAAATGATGAGGAAT
>JAOTAY010000009.1:4026111-4046800 GCA_025629805.1 Erythroxylum baracoense | reverse complement strand
GGAGTACTGTAGTGATCGCACGTAGCGCTTCCTTACCTTAGGATATGTGTCGGAACGACCTACGGGCGTCCTGGTGCATACCCTAGGGTGAGGGGGTGTTACAATAATCGAGTCGAGCCATAGGCCGACCCATTCCGACCGCCAGGCCATAGACTACAATGGCCCAGGGCCGGGCTAGTTTTACGCATACACTCTTTTTTTGTGTCATGTGCAATTCTATATAAGTCACATATTAAAATGAAAAATTGAAGGTCATTCACTCTGAGAATTGGGTCACTGATAGACAAAATTGGGTCACTGAGTATATATATATATACTCAAATGAAGGATTTCATTTCTCAATATTAGAGGACATAGGTAAAATCAATTGTCATACCAAAACCATATGTCTTCCCTATATATTATCACAAAGTAGTTGTCACTAAATGGGTTATATATACGGAGAAGACATATGGTTCTAGTATGACAATTGGTTTTACCTAAGTCCATTAATATTGAGAAATGAAATCCTTCATTTGAGAAACATAATCCCCACTAATGCAACAGTCTCTTAACTTATTCAGTATGGAGAATGGTATGGAAATTTCAAAGATTTCTCCTCTCTAGCATATCCTATTTACCTCAACTCCAACATCTACATAGGGAGGACAACATTGCTTGGACCCTAAATCCCAAGGGGATCTTTACAAATGAATCCTGCTATAAAATTATAGAACAACACTAGAAGAAATACCATGGTACAATTTACTTTGGAAACAGTTCCTGGCCTTAATCACTTATCTTGTGATAAAGAACAGAATCAGAATAAAAGATAGATGGTTCAATTTATATAATCTCATTTTTGTTTTATGCAAAGAAGCTGAGGAAGATAAGAAACTTCCTTTGCTAGAATTCCAAAGTTGTTTGGAGTTTAGTGTTGCATATGCTAGTAAAGTACTACCAAACTTAAGGATGGAATGAAATCTTAGTCTGGGTTATCAATAAAGTTGTCCAAGTCAAGTAGAATGTACAGCTTTTCAAGACATCTTTCACTGCAACTATTTATTCAATTTAGAAAGAAAGAAACAACAAATTGTACAAAAAGATGACATTCGGAAGCGCCAACTAGCTAATAACATCCTGAACTAGATTAGAGAGATTATGATTGAAAAAATGTACAAAAACAAACTCACACCTGACATGAAATGTAGATGGAATCTCTAAGTTTGGGTTATCTGTAACTTCTATCTTGTTTGTTTTTGCTCAAATAAGCAAGATGTAACTAGAAACTCATTGTAATATTGTAATAGCTTTTGCTAGTGTTAAATTAGCAAAAGCTATTACAATATTATATACATATAATTTTGTGCACAAAATAAAATAATCCAAAACATTTAAATAACTAAGAATTATTATCATTATTTTGCCTTCTTCACAAATATTTCATTCACCAATTTTAATCAACAATTCCCAAATTTAATTTGATAATTTTTCATTCATCAAATTTATTCAACATTCGTAGTCAAATCCCAGATAACATTACTCATAAGAGTCTATACACACAATTCAAGTTCAATCAACATGATACAATATCTATAAAATATATAGAGAAGCTGTTTCGAATACATAATTGGCATTTGGATTTTGGCAACCTTTGACTCCTTGTGAGGCTACTTAAGTGGATGTTGGAGGAAGATGGCAGAAGAGGATGATAAAGGATGGTTGAGTGCAGACTGTGACAAGTTGCAGAATGTAGGGTGCAACTGCGACAGCTGATGGGTGCAAACTGTGATGGGATTACAAGATAGGATGGACCTGTAGGGTGCGATGGGCAAGACGAGACTGGAAGGTGCAATTACTACAGGTGTGACAGGTGGCAATGGGCAATGATGGACTCTGAGTTTGTGACGGTGGCAACGAAAGGCGGAGACGACGATTGATGTTGGCAGGCGATGTGGGTGCAAACTACAACGGGCTTTAACAAGCGATAGACTATGACAAGCTGTGACGGGTGGAGACAACAACTGATGAGTGGTGGCAACGGGTTAGAGCACCCTGTTCTCGTTAGGGTGTTTCAACCTTGTGCCACTTAATCTAGTCCATATATTTGTGTGGACCCTACATAAATGTGTGGATGAGATTTAATGAAACAGGATAGGAACTAGTTAACTGGAACAGAGGATCTGATCCCGGCAGTAACGATGACTATGAGAGAGGAGAGAGAGAGCGAGACGTAATATAGCAGACGACACTAGGTGGGGGTATCGGGTGATTGAGGTTTTAAGGTTAAAAATTTTTGAAAATTTTAATTTACTCCGTAAAGATTTTAAGTTTTATAACTAGGTGGTACAATATGAGGCTTACATCGCTACAATTTACACAAATATTAATGATAGGCTGTAAGAATTTGTTTTAACTTAATAATCACACTAGCAATCAAAAAGACCCTATTTTGTGATGGGAGAAATGCCAATAGATGCAGAGGAAGTGACCCACCAATTAGTCGATATAATAACAATGTGTTATGCACGACACCAAATATAAATTAATTATCCGTACTTGTGTAAACCCTTAGGAAATAATTAGGCAATAAAATAATCTAATGTAATACTCAATAAAATCAACATTGCGATTTACGTGAAAAATCTCCTCGATGTAAGGAGTAGAAACTTCAGGATCAAAGTCTAGGCAAAATCTCCACTATCAACAAATAATGGATATAACAAGAAGTTCTCTCTAGTATCCCATTAGAGGCAGCAACAATAACATCAAGAAAACAACAATTCTAGGTAACAACAAAAATAACAACATGAGAAATCAACAAGAGAGTTTGTGAAATCACCCAGAATCACATTCTCCAAAACAACCCAAGCAGATCACCCAAAAGGTCTCCAAACAACAAACCCACCGTTAATATCAAGATCAACGAGCCCTCTAGCAGTTGTCAAAGTTTCAGCCCAATTGAACTATGTTTCATCATCCGATGGTGAGCATGATCAAAACTGCTCAATGCTAGAATTTTAGGATCCCAAAAGTCAATCCCAACTTTGACCACGAATCATCTGCAAATTAGAACTCCGATTATGATTCTGACTGTTGGATATGAACTACTACCAGTGTAGAGTAAGCTTTCAAAGTCTGAGCTCGATCGGACCATAAACGATTACTCGATTGAGGACTTAATCAAGACTATTTAAATCTCTCTCACACTTCTAATATTTTCTCTCTTCAGTCTCTTGTTTTTTATTCATTACAAACGATGTAATCCTCTCCTCTCATTTTACACAGTAGAAGAAGGAAGAAATCAAATTAAGTTCAAACATAATGGAGGCTACAAATGTCAACTATAGAGAGTTGCTTTTTTCAATTATAGAGGCTGCAAATATCAACTATGGAGAATTGACTGACAAATCTCTCCCTTCTGACACATTTGACAAGCTAGTTAGAACGGATTGTTATCCTAATAATCAACCTGCATGTTTCAAGCTTTCCTCTTGGTAGCGTCTTTCTCAACAGATCGAAACCATTATCGTCATTGTGAATCTTCTCAAGTTCAAACTCCTTAGACTCCAATGCATCTCAGATCCAATGATACCTGATATCGACATGTTTTGATAGAGTGAAATGTAGAATTCTTATGTACCATAATTGATTGCACTCTAGTTGTCACAATGCAATACATATCGCTTCTTCTTGAAACCAAGTTCTTGAACAAACATCTTCATCCACAACAACTCCTTAGTTGTTTCTGTTGTTGCAATAAACTCAACTTCAGTGGTAGATAGTGCAACACACTTTTGTAGCCTCAACTGCCATGCCACAGCTCCTCCTGCAAAATTAATCAGGTACCCTGAAGTAGATTTCCGAGAATCAATGTCTCCTATCATATCTGAATCTGAATAACCAATCAATTAAAGTTTCTCACTTCCAAAACTCAAACACAAGTTGAAAGTTCCCCAGAGATATCTCTTAATCCACTTCACAGCTTTTCAATTCTCTCTATCCAGATAAGAAAGGAATCTACTAACTATAATTACTGCAGAACTATGTCTGGCCTTGCACATATCATAGCATACATTAGACTACCCACTGCTGAAGCATAAGGAACTTTCTCAATATCTTTCTTGTCATCATCAATAGATGGACTCTACTCAGTACTCAACTTGAAATGATTACCAAGTGGAGTACTTATTTCTTTAGCCTTGTCCATGTTAAATCTCTGAAGAACCTTCTCAATTAGGAATGTCAATTTTGGCCCGGCCTGGCCCCACCTGATTTTGACTCGGGTTGACCGGGACAGAAGCCAAAATAGTTCAGCCCGATCGGAATGACAAAAACAACATTTTTTGTAATTTTTTTCAAAAAAAAAGTAAGGATTGGTCAGGCTAGGTCAGCCCGCCTGTGACCCATTCGATCATGGGTCAGGTCGAGCCATGGAAAGGTCAATCTGTGGGCGGGCTGGGTCACGGGCCAACCCGCGGGCCATCTAACTTGGACCACGAATAGTCAAAAAAATCAGAATTCTGATCATGATTCTGATCGTCGGATATCAGCTACTACCAGTGTAGAGTAAGCCTTTAGAGTCTAAGCTCGATCGGACTACAAACAATCATTCGATCGAGGACTTAATCAAGACTGTTTAAATCTCTCTCCCACTTAGTAATATTTTCTCTCTTCACCCTCTTGTTTTTTATTCATTACAAACGATACAATCCTCTCCTTTCTCTTTATATAACAAAAGAAGGAAGAAACCAAATTAAATTCAAACACAAATCATTGTTTTTTTCTTTCAATTATGGAGGCTGTAAATGTCAAATATGAAGGGTTGACTTATATTTTGTGCCCTATTTTGTGAGAATCCGAAGAGGGTCGTCAATTTTATGTAAATTTCTCTCTGAATTTTACAAAGAGGTTGTTTTTGTAATTCAAAATTGTAATTTACGATCAGAAAAGAGTAACCTTATCGGTCTTTATGAATTCTTCGATAGAACTTTTAAAGTGAAATTCAAACTACAATTGTTCATGAATTAGATGCAAGAAATAACTCAATATCCATAGGACTTCTAAAGTGCAATTCAAACCACTAGGGTTCTTGAATTTTACCTAAAAAAGATATCAAGATAAGTCTTCCTTTTGTGTCTCTTATCAAAACCAACGTGTCTCTTGCCATACACCAACTCATTCGAAACAAAACAATACAAGTTGAAGCAACTTTAATGATCCAAAGCACCGGTGACAGATTTGCAACGAGATTAATAATCTTAAACACGAGGATACAAGAACCATGTTGTGTAAGCTAAATTGGCTTTTGCTTTCCTTTATAGGCTCTTACGCCAAGGAAATCCACGTATCCGAATAACAAAATCCATCAACGATAAAAGGAATAGTAGAGCTGAGTGTTATTAACGAATGTTCTTATGGAGAAAAGAAATGTATTCAATATCAACTCTACAACAGGGTAAAGTTTGATTAATGGAAAAATCCCAGTGCAACGAATCCAATGAAAAGATGTATACTGTTGTGGACAGCTGCTGAATCTTAAAATCATAAGCTTACAACCCATTAAACTGTTTAAGGTTATCATTTAAGAAACTATGACTTGCAGCGAAGAAGAGAGGCCTAGAGGATGAATAACGAACCATGACACATGTAACATGCATCTTTTTTATAAGGTGTTTGCCAAAAGGTATCTTTAGCTTAAAGGACTAATTCCATCTGAGACATCTTCAGCCACCAACCAAAGGGGGTCTTCAACCAATCCAAGCTAACTGCTGAAGTTGAGAACCTATTTATAATTACAACATATCTTTGATGAAATCAAGATTCAATGTATCTCGGACAATGAGAAATAGGCCAAGGAGTACAACAAACATGAGCCCGGATGATGTAATTCGCTGCTCCACTTCCAAAGGAAGCTTTCTACCACCCCGAGCTGCCTCTAACAGAATCAAGGCTAACGTGCCCCCATCTAAGGCAGGTAAGGGAAGAAGATTTATGACGGCAAGGTTAAGATTGAGAACAGCTGCAAACTGGTAAAGCCCATCAACGTTAGACCGAGCAACTTCCGCACCAACTGCAATAATGGCCACTGGACCTGAAACCTTACTGGCAGATTGTGAGAAGTTTAAGAATGTTTGTTTCAAGCTATCCAAAACAGTTGATGAGAGACCCCAAAATTCTTTTCCGGCAAAATCAAACGCCTGCAATGCATTCCTCGCTATAATTCTCGTGACCTTAACATTTGGTGATAATTGAACACCAATTTTCCCCGTTCCATCAAAATTCTCTTCAGGGGTAACCCCAATCTCCAAGTCCTGCTTTCCCCTCTCAATCTTGAGCAATACATTTTTTCGAGGATTTCTTTTAATGACATCGACAACGTCTGAGACAGCATTAGGCCCATTTTTAGGCAATTCCGTTCCATTAATAGACAGAATAACATCTCCAGAAAGAAGTCCATCTCGTGAAGCAGGAGAAAAGGTTCGCACTTCAGGCACAAGCACCCCAGGAAAGACTTCTTGAACAGGCAAACCAATTGATAATACTTGAAAGAAGATAATGGCAAATGCAAATATTAAATTGGCAACAACACCGGCTGAAACTACTATCACCCTGTCCAATATCGGTCTATTCTTGAGCAAATTTTCATCATCTATTGGAATATCACTCTCGGGATCATTATCTGGAAACGCCACAAATCCTCCCAACGGAAAAGCTCTAATAGAATACTCTACACTGTTTGAATTAAACTTGGCGAGAACAGGACCAAAACCAACAGCAAATTTACTTACATGGATGCCCTGAAGATAAGCAGCAAGGAAATGACCTCCCTCGTGAACAACAATTATAGCTGTCAACACTCCAGCTGCCTCCAGAACAGGTTCAAGGCTTCCAAAATCAAACCCAGAAACACCCCAAGACCTGAAATCGAGCCTCCTGCCAAGTTGACATGGACTGAGGAGTTGATTCTTGCAGTGAAAACTGTGGTGTAAGGGTGACTGTGAATAGAAAAGAGAAGAAGAAAGCGGCTTGAAGAGGTCAGTCTTGGTTCTTATTGAGGAGTCCAAGATGGGGGATTTGGAGATAGTATATCTGAGAAGAGAAGAAGAAGGGGATAAGGAGGAAGGCGAAGGATTGTTTAGCATGGTTTAATGGGTGCTGTAAAAGAAATGGACGATTTAGTCTAATTGGAGGATGAAGAGGAGACGGAGCAGGAAGAGAGAGGCAGTGGTTTAAGATAAAGCAGGATTCTGGGTCTGTGGAGGGGAAGTGAGAGACATGTCTCCCTCCTTTCGTTTCCACAAAATGAGCTTGTCGTGTTGCATATCGTATGATTTGAAATTGCCTTTCCTTATGAGTATGAAATATGTGGTTCACATATAATAAAGGCCCAAAAGTGTGACACACTCGGAAATCAAAACCCAAAACATTTTGACCTCTGTCGAGAAACATGGGAAACGGAGAAGTTAGAAAAAGGATATTTAGTTTTTGATTAATTTTTGAAGGAAAGTTAGAAATGTTTTGATATGAAATGAGCTTAGGACATGTGAAAGAGTTTAATTAAAAATTTTCCCTATTTACTGAATAAGAACCGGAATTGAAGTTTGAATTTAACAGAATGGATAACCTTACACTAAATGAATGTAATTGTAAGTTTCTATTGATAAAGAAAACATTGGAGTAGAACTAAATGAGTTAAGAAATGTAAAACTTGCACTAGGCTTAAATTTAAAACTTGAGCCTTAAATGAATTGATGCATTTGTTGGGTAGAAACTAATGATTTAGAACTAAATATAACCTAACTTTGTTGGGCAAATATTAGGTTATGGAGTATAAAACCTTAATTTTTCCATATTTATTATCCATTTTGATTTATTTATTTAGAAAACTTAAGAAAAATAAAATTTAAGTTTTGACAGTGCTACATTCTTTTTGTGTCTGCAAGTAGCTTTGTAGAAGTTGAACAACTTACCTATAATGGATCAAAATACCTAACTATCCTAATTTTAGCCAAAAAGATCAATAGGAAGGACTTTCTACCTATATCTGATGCCATCTATAACAGAATTAAAAGTTAGAACAATCAATTTCTAATGTATGCAAGAAGACTACAGTTGATACACTCCATATGCAACAACCTCCATATCCACAAGTATTACCTCTCAAGCAAATCAAGCCTAATAAAGATTGCCTAGAAACTTCCTAAGGACTGGGAAAGAGGATGATGCATAAAAAAAGAATATCGTATAAAGTTTGCACTCCAAAAGAAGTAGGGGATTAGAAATCAAATATATTAGAATAATAAATAAGATTCTATTATTAAAGAAGATATATTTTTTTACAAATAAAATAAGTGTATTGAATTGACAAAAAGTGGACAATGCCCTATAATAGAGTTTGAGATCCCTAGGACCAAAACAAAAGCGACAACCTGGTAATTGGTTCTTCTAGGATAACATATAAAACAAAAGCATGTGCAACCATTATAGCCTATAGAGAATCAAAACCACATTACAGGCTCCTTGTGTGGAGTACAAAATTAGAGAATGTGGCTTCCTGCTGATGGATAATCATTATTTCTCTTAACTTGAACATAATGTTAGAGTTAAAATGTCTTAATTCTATTTGTTCACTTGTAAATCTCCTTCTATTCCTCTCCTTCCATGTTTCATACACAATGGTAGCTAAAGATAGCTTAACAAGTAACATATCATCCTTAGGGAGTGTGGTCGATGACATTTCAGTTATAATATTATTCCACTCCAAGCTTCTGCATGTATAGTTATAAGCCAACTGAATTGTTCTCCAGATTTCTCTATTGTAGCTGCATTTAAGAATAGATGGTTGTTGTATTCATCATCTTGATTGCAAACTCCTAACTAGTGTGCTTAACCTATTAAGCTTGGTGAGCTACATAATGAATGCCAATCTTGGTATATGACCTTTGTACCAAATGATTCCAAACCAATATGCTTTAGGTCTTTGTTGACTAAAAATCTTATAATATGATTTGTTTGTGAACAAACCAGAGCTATGTCTTATCTAGACAAACTTGTCTTCTTATAAATGCATATTTAAATATATTTATACACCCATATTAGATGTATTTTGCTTGATATTTTATAGTTTTATTATATTTTTAGTACTTAATTCACTTCAAGTGCGTTTATAGGTTATAATTGACTTCATAGACCAAAAGGAGAAGAATTTAGATAAAAACACAGCATTAAATGAAGTTTTAAAGCAAATTAGAGATACAAGGTGATATTTGTACCTGTGTAAGTCTCAGAGCTCGTGTAAAATCAAAAATTCTAGAGTTTTTGAATATACACAGTCTCTCACATGCCAATAGACTGTGTATGTCCCAAAAAATCTAAATTTTACTATAAAAGGATGTGAGTGGAGGTAAATGAGCAAGAGCCAATTTTTGGAGTAGACGTAGAAAACTTACAGAAGGGACAATATTGATTTAGGAATGTGGTGAATGTGGAGAAATCATCAAAAGATCTAATATATTACAACATCAAATCTCAAACTTGCAAGAACATTCAATAGAAGAGAAAGGGAGATTTAGAATTATGATTCCTTATTTTCTATTCATTTTCTATCATGTGTAACTAAACGTGCTTAGTGTCTAAGTGTAATGAACCTTAGTTGGGATAACAATATGTCTTGATTCTTTTATTTAATGAAATTATTTAATTGATCTATTATGATTCAAATATGTGTTTTATGCATGCGTGTTCTAATAAATCCAAGATATTAGTGCATGATTTGATTTCATATCATGAAGATTGAGAAATCCTATGTATATATAGATTTACGATAATTGAAAGGAGTTTATTGCAAACCTAGATATGGGTTGAAATAAATCCTTTGGATTAAGATCAAACTTAATAGCTGAATTCATAAATTGATAATGCAATATTAGGAACTTTAACTAGAAACATTTCGGTTAATCACCCTATGGGTTAGTTGTTAGTAGTCTTAAGAGAGTTATTAGGGATGGAAATGGGCAAGGGGCTAGGCAGCTCGTGGCCCCTGTCCAACCACAGATTGACTAGTTCGGGGCCTGATGGGCCACTAAGCAGGCTAGGCCGAGCCTTCTACACTTTTTTTAAAAAATTTGACAAAACGATGTCGCATTGTACATTCTCTTCTAGCCACGAGCCTCAATAGTCTTGGTTCAAGCCACGCCAATGGACTGGTAGGGCCAAGCAGTCTTGGCTGCGTGACCCGACCAACCCAGGGCAAAGTTGGGCTGGGTCGGGCCGAGACTATCATCCCTAAGAGTTATTAACAATAGATAAGAATTGTCACTATGCAATAGTCAATAAAATAATTGCATGATAAAAGGTTAATTATTTAATAGTTTTAGGAGATTCATCACCTAGACACTAATCTTTATTATTGAGTTTCCTAAGTGGTTTCCTTTGTTCTTCGTTTGTTATTATTTCTTATTTTAGATTAATAGTTTAAGTTTATTTTCTTTATTAAAAACCAACATCCAATTCATAGGTTAGATAATATAAAAAAAGTAATTACTAGTAATCACTGTCTTTGTAGGGTCGACCTATACTTGCTTGTGTTAGATACAGTTAACTTATGCACTTATAGTTAATTCAAATATTAATAACATTAAAATTTATCAAACAAAATTTTGGCATCATTTTAGTGGATAATAATATTAGGAAAACCTTAATTTATTAGTCTAGTCATTTTTATTTTATTTTATTCTGCTTTATTTTTGTTTTATTTTTCATTATTTTAATTGCTAATTTTTTTAGTTTTATTTATTTTTCTAGACTTAGACTCTTGGTCTGTTTATGACTTGGAGCACTTCTGAGAGCTTAACTGATACAGATCCAGAGATTGAAAGAATAGTGCATAAGAATTTCCAAAAGACACAACTATGGGAGTGTGAGCTAGATCGTCTAATAAAAGACTTGGGTACTCAAGTAGACATTGAAAAATTGCACAACATGGCTGACTAATCAAGAAACATGATCGATTATGCTAGACTAGACTAAACTGGTGTAGAGTCTAGTATCGTGAGACCAATTGCCTAAGATAACAACTTCAAGATAAAGTCGAGCATCATTTAGATGATGCAACAATCAGTTCAATTCAATGGACTAAAAGACGAGGATTCTCACATGCATATCTTTAACTTTCTAGAGATCTACGATACTTTTAAGATTAATTGATCTACTGACGATGCCATTAGACTGTGTCTATTCCCAATCTATTTAAGGGGGAAAGCCAAGCAATGGTTAAACTCGATGCCACGCTCTTTGTTGGCTACTTGGGAACAAGTGACGAAGAATTTTTTATTAAAGTACATCCCACCCACAAAGACTAAGAAACTAAGGAATGACATCCCTCATGCTCCCAAGTTGAAGGTGAATCGTTATATGATACATGGGAGAGATTCAAGGATATGCTGAGACGATGGCCACACCATCGACTACCACTGTGGATGCATATCCAAATATTTTACAGTAGGCTAAGTCAAAGCTCTAAGTAGCATATAGATGAGGCAACTGAAGGGACATTGAACGACAAATCATCAAAGGCAGCCCAATATCTAATAGAGGATATGTTCATGAACAACTATCAGTGGTGCTTAACTAGAGCACAAACCAATAAGCTAGTAGGAGTATATGAAGTAGACGCAGTGGCACAGTTGGCAAGCCAAGTGGAATCCTTGAGTAGAAAACAGGTAGACTTATAATGGCTCCACAAGTTCAAGTGATGTAGTGCCAGGTGTGTGGGTTAGAGCATCAAGGACAAGAGTGTCAATCAGTTTAGTCCAAACATGTAGACTATTTTGGGAATGTTCCTAGACCTCTAGTCCTCAATCATCCCTTTCTGGCAACTGCCAAGTCAATTATAGATGTTGACAAAGGCAAGTTAAAATTAAAGGAAGGAGATGAAGAGGATATATTTAGAATCTCTAATGTCAATAATCATTCTCTTAAATTTATGGTTATTATTGAATCTAATGTGTCTTGTCAAGATATTTTGCAGGACTCTACAATTAAAGATCTACCAAAACCATCGTAAATTCAAGGGAACAAGTCAAAAGAGAAACATGTTATTAAGAGTTAAAGGTAGCCTACTTATAGGTTATGGAACTTACAGTAAGGCTACAACAATATAATTTATATAAGCCACCTTGAGTTTCAAAGGTACTCAAGCTAATGACGTTAAATAAATGCTACATGAAAGACAACCTATGAATTAGTTTCAATTTTCATTTAAATTTATATTATTTTGTTCTTACTTTTACGTTAGTATAGGATTTTAGTTGAGTTCTTATGAGCTTTAAGATAGGAAATCAAGCATCATAATGATGAGAATTTGCGTAATTAATATGTAGGGTATGCGTGTTATATGTTATAATGTTTAATGAAAAAATTTTATATTTGAGCATCTAATTTTAAATTTGCACACATTTACAAAGAGTCATATGTTCTCTCAATTCAAAGGAGCAAGCCAAAAGAGAAACAAGTTAGAAAGAGTTAAAGGTAGCCTACTTGCAAGTTACGGAAATTACAGTAAGGCTATAACAATATAATTTATATAAGCTACCTTGAGTTTTAAAGGTACTCAAGCTAAAGACATTAAACAAGCGCTACATGAGAGACAACCTATGAATTAGTTTTGGTTTTCATTTAAAATTAATATTATTTTGTTCTTATTTTTATGTTAGTATAAGATTTTAATTGAGTACTTACGAAATTTAAGATAGGAAATCAAGCATTATAATGATAAAAATTTGCATAATTAATAAATACGGTATGCGTGTAATATGTTATAATATCTAGTGAAAAAATTTTATATTTGATCATCTAATTTTAGATTTGCACACGTTTACAAAGAATCACATGTTCTCTTGACACGGTAGTGTACAATTACACATTTGATACACATCTATGTACCAATCTATATAAATCCGTAAAAAGTTGCGATTTAGTGACACATGATCAGATACACTTGTTTAAGCATGATTAATTGGGTGTTTTGCATTATTTATATCATTTATGCTTTAAAATGCTAGAATTCATATTTTAGGGTTTTGTGAGATTTTTGTGATTTTATGCTTAATTATGGTTTAATAGTTTATTATTTTCATTATGCAATTAATTTCTTCATTTAGTTTGACTAATTACACGTAATTTGGGTGAAAATTAAACTTCAATTACGTAATTGTGTGATTTTTTCTCACTGAGTGTTTAATTTTGATATTTATGAGTTAAATTAGGTTAATTAGTTGCTTTCAACGTTAATTGACATTGGGTCTGTGTTTAATTGCATGTTATTTTTCTTTTTTAATGAATTCAATGTTTAATTTCATCAATTTTGTGTAATTGTGAAATTAGGGTTTTTAATTTCAATTGTAGGATTAAAATATGTAATTTAACAATTAGGTTAGCTTAATTTCTTAATTATAGTATTTCTAATTTTAATTTTGAGATTAATTAGATTGTTAGTTAATTTTTAACTTATTTTATTTTATTATTTCTTTATTCACTAAAGTTAATTTGTTATTTATTCTTATGTGTTTAATTTTTCATTGTTAATTTGTTTTCACATTTAACAACATATATATATATATATATATATATATATATATTAAGTATGGGGAAAAGTGTATTCTTGCAATTTATTTGCAAATTTTCTCACACTTATTCAAAGTTTCATACATAAGGATGAGATCAAGAAGAGAAAAGGAGATTTTCAAGAAGCGAAAAAAGGAGAAGATTCCTCAACCACAACCCAACTCCTTGAGTGGTTGAGAATGTTTTTATTCAATGTCGCGGCCTAAAAGGAACAATACCAATATGTGAAGGATAAAAAATTCAATACCAACAGATTTATTGACTGGGAGTTGTTGAAGCAAATTAGTCTAACTTAACAAGTTTGGGACCTTTTTGATGTAGGTGCATGGTCCCAACTTTTTAGGATGATGGCCTTCCTACAGGGAGTATACATTAGAGGTGCTCTCCTTTTTTTTTTGGAAAGAGGTAGTTCTGATGGGGATTGACCTAACATGATCATGTTTCGGATGATGGGAGATATGTTCTAGAGGAGTTATTAGGAGTTTTCCATCAGTATAGGTCTATATGACTAGGAGTGCGTAGGGACGATAGAGTACAGGGAATTAAGGACTGGCTTTTCGTATGAACTATCTCCTCAGAACTTCTGGACAATGATTAGCATAGAGAATAACTATGAACCAAGCAAATCCAAGGCTTCTACACTTTGACATCCTGTGCTTAGATAGATTCATGGTATTCTGAGTCACACATTAAGCGGTCGGAGTGACAACTAGGGAGTAGTTGGAAATATGGATGTGTATTACTTATGGAGCATGAGCGAGAGGACGTCAATTTACCTAGGGCATGCATTTGCCCAGTTCATCAAGCCTCAGAGCAAAGATAGAAAGGTAGGCACAATTTATGTTGAGCTTTATATGACCAAACTGACGTGATGGATGGGCTTATTTGATCGACTACCACTAATATGGCAAATGATTACCATTGTGGCACTTAATTTGGCAGTGATGCAACATATACGCATGGTCAACAAACTTCAGGGAACCATAGGTGACATATGCAAACTTATTGGGGAACCTGACGAACTAGCAGTGGAAGGTGGAGATAGAGTGGAGCAACATGCAGAAGAGCGGCCACTGCCTCCTGAGACAAGAGGTTTAACACTAGAGCTGGAAAAATCTGAGAGCTCCCAAAGCTAGGGTGCAAGCCCAACTTTTAGGATCTTAGTAGACTCTTCAACTTCAGTAAGTAGAGCTTTTGGAGCAGTTAGGATGGTTAGAGACTTCAGTTGTGCGGCTACGTAGGCTTGAGACTACAGTTGGGTGGATGAGAGAGTTGATGCTAGATTCTTTATATAAGATTTATTGAAAGGAAAAATAATATTTTAAGCATCAGAATTAGAGATACTTATAAAGATGAGAGATTTAATGATCTATAAAGAAGAAATACAAGAAGAAGCTTTTAATAAATACTCTTAAGTTTAAACCATAATGTCAATTGAATTTTGAAATGAGAAAATTCTCATAGAATTTTTCCTTGGGAAGACTATTTTATGGAAGAAAGTAGTACAACTACCAACCTCAGATAACCATTGAATCTTTGATCTTTGTTTAAGGATTGAATTGTTAACTTTTAGAACTGCTTGTGTAATTAGAAAGGGATGTTCTCTCAACTTCCTATTTTGAAAAATTTAAGGGATCGATATATAAAGAATATTAAGCCTCGTATGTTGAGGCTTTAGTAATAGACACTACTTGATTTGTATCACCATATCTCTTGAGATTAAGCTTCTTCAACTCCTTCTTTACTATATGTATTTTTTCTGATAGAAATAAGGGATTTGAAATTAATGTGTTAATCCATTTTTAATTGAACTTTCAAACACCCTTCATCCTTAATAAAATAATTTTTAAAATGAAAGGGAGTTCTTTTCTATTGCGTCAAGGTCAAATCATAAATTTCAGTGGAATGGCTGTCAAAGAATGGAGGATAGTTATATACAGCTTTGCTCCTTTAAAAAGTATTGATTCATTGTCTATTAATAAGAATTCTATCCAGGTTTCTCCTAAGGAACCATTTACCTTATTGCTTCTTATTCCAAGTGTAAAATTATCCCTCAATTATGAGACCATCAATTATACTTAGCTCATACAATCTTTGAGCTTATTTGAAATACCATTTCTCACGATATTTTAGAAGTTTCCTACTATAAAATATTTAATTAGCTTGCCATCGTACCTAAGTCTCAAGAGAGGTATCTTGTTGAGCAAATTTTGTTGAATATCTAAAATGACCAAAAAAACTCAACATAACTAACATGGACCTAAGTCTCAAGAGAGGTATCTTCTTGAGCAAATTTTGTTGAATATCTAAAATGACAAAAAAATTTCAACATAACTAACACACATCATGCTTATTGTAGCTTCATCTATGCTTATTGGCTTGCCAATATTACTTTCCAAATGGGTAAGTCTTTTAATGGTCCAATATTCCAAAGGAAATTTATGGATGTTAATCTATATAAGAACCTATTTCTGTTTCAAATTTTTAAGAAAAATGCTTGGTTTTCCTTTTTTAAAGAGGGGATTATCATTAAAAAGCTAAGGGAAATTAGTGATGATGTTTTGTTTACCTCAATTTCAACAAATTAAAAAAGACTAGGTTCATATCATTCACTAAAACCTTTTTCAAACCTAATTTTTTCCAATGATAAAGTGTTTAAGAATTCATTAGGAGAGTTCAAGAGAGGATCTAGAAGGAGCTATAGAAGTAATGAGAGTGGAGTTGGTAATGGTAAAGGGACTTGGGCACTCAAGTTAAGGGGTTAAATTTGGTGGTGCAAGAACTTTAAAGGAGACAAATGGAAGTAAAGCAAAGAAAGATAAATCAAGGCTAGTTTGGTTAAAGGGTAATGAGGTGTTGAGTATGATTTCATAAAAAGGAAAAAAAAATTGTGTAATACTCTTTTAGGATATTTTATTATTATTTAGACTTATTTTCAACAAAAAATAATATTAATTTTAGTCTAAATTTTGTTTTTATAACCTTTTTCATTAGGTTTGATTACATGTGACTAATCTTTATTCTTCTAGTATCTTGATTTAAATTAATAAGGTAATTATTTCATTAATCCCTTTCTAATTTTCTAATTTTTTATTTTATATCATTGCTTTTTAATATACTTTTTTCACAATTAAATTGTATTGGTTTTGATTTTTTTAATTTTTTAGGGCAATACATCAATAGAGTTAAAGTAGAACAAGATGTCCAAGTGCTTGGATTAAATAACCACTGGCTCAATCCTTGTAGCTGCACAAAAGTTGTAGGAGCTAAACTTACGAAGCTCGTTGAGATTTTCTTGGAGACTACATATAAGAATGATATGAATATGAATCATTTGCTTTGCAACTATTAATGTTGCCCAGTTAAGGCAATTTTTTTAAAACTTTATAACTTGTCTCTATTGAGTTCTTATTTGACATTTTTTTTGAACTCATGTAAGACTTTGCTTATTTCCTAAAACTTTTATTTAATTTTTAGAAAAAATATGTTTAAGACGTGGATTAAATATGTAACATCCCATGTTCAGGGCTAGACTCCAGAATAGTAAATTAAGTGTACTGTGAGAAATTATAAGTATATTGCATGTTCATGCATCATTGTATATTCACACATATGTGAATATTTATTTTTGATACATTAAAATAATTGTACATGTATTCATTGGCATTTTCCTAATATTGATTTATAAATGCGATTAAAATGTGAATTATGGATTATTTGCGTTGAAAATTTATTTGGTGATAACAATTATTATTTTTGAATTTTTGGTGAATTGTAGGAAATTTTCAAAATTTTGGGGTATTTTGGACTAAAAAATATTGGAATATGCACCAATTATAGTGTGACACATGGACTGATTAAATTGATGACAAATAGCTTACAGGCATGGTGACACGTGGCAATGAATTGTTAAGACACAAGTCATGTGTTTTTGTAAGGAGAAAGAATTTTGCAGCTCTCTTGTTTTTGTTTGGAAAAGCACTATTGATGATCATGTATACTGGAAAATTAAGTTTCAAGGGATTTTGAAGAGTTGGAGTTTAAACTAGTAAGTACCATATGCTTTTCATGATTTGTGTAATGAATTATACATTACGTAGTTAATAGTTCAGTGTTTATAAATTGAAGATGCTTAATAGTTGAAACATAAGTGAAAATTTGGGTGTGCTACATGTGTTGCTTCTGTATATTTGATGATTGGTATGTTATAAGATGGAGTTGAAGTGAATTTTGAGCTTGAAAAATCACTGAAACCGTACTTAGGAAGACTGTAGACACTTCATGCAAGTTGATTTATAAATATACTATGTTTTTACTATTGGCATACGTGAATCTACTGAGTGTTTAGAGAAATAAATTTAAATAAGTTTATTAATAAGGAATGAGGATTTGATGAGGATGTGATACAGAAATGATTTAAATGAAGTGTAATAATTGATTAAGATGGAAGAAAGAAAGTGCAGAAAAGTTTGTAATTTGCGTGAATGATATACAGTTTTTTATGTTTAAGTTTGAATCTTGGATTTTGATTTGTTGTATGTTGTTGAGCTAAAAGGGAAGTAGTATAGATGATATATGTATGAGTTGGATAGTGTAAAAGTGGGAAAATCTGGAAAAAAAAATGGAAGAAGAATAAGAACTAGGTTTCGGTGAACAAGAAGAAGAAGACATGCGTTTTAGAGAGAGAAGTGAAGAGGAGTTGCACCAAAGGTTACTATAGAAAGACTGTTTTGAACATCTTTCACTCATTTTGTTATAACTTTGTCTCTTAACCTCTAAATGACTTGAAAATTAAACCAATACACTCATAAGACATTGATTTTCCTCTCCATGAAAATTTAAAGCCTTCTGAACTGATTTGAAAAAGGATTGATTGAATCAAAGTGAGGGAATGTGCTGGAATGTTACGAACTAGAGAATTTTCATTGAACATGCTTCGGTATTTTGATTATATCTTGATTTGTAGATTTCAAAATGAGTTGATTCTTGATTTAGATTAAACTTGAGACATATTTCTACAACTTTTTTGAAGAAGTATAATCTTAATTCTGACTCTAATACTTTCAAAATTGGCATGAAATTGAGTCTTGGATTAGGCTGTAGCACTACCAAGGATAGAAATCATATCCTATTGTTATTGAATAAACTGTATTGACGTAGGCCTAATTAGACTAAGATATCTTCACCAAATTGTAGCTTACTCTCTTAGCTTTAAATTGGTATAAAGTTTGTAATTTTTGAATATTTGAATTGAGAGATATGAGTTGCACAACTTGAATGCATGATCTTGCACTAGCCCAAATTTCTGATGTACTCAATCTGTGATATTATGAGCATAACTCACAGAATAATGAACTAAATTGAATGACTTTTGTGTCATGAGAAACTTAAGACACAGAGGAACAATTGTATAGAAGAAAGTGTTACAAAAATACATCATTTTCTTGATCTTATTGACTATGAAAAGTTGACCTAAATGGGATGCTTTCAACAAAAGCTAGAATAGTTAATGAGTGTGTGAATAGTTAATGAGTGTGTGATTTTTGGAACTATTGGAGTACATCAATTTTTTACAGAAATATACTCCAAAATTTGTCATTGCACATGCACGATACATGATACGTGATACATTTATACCTGTGTTTACTCAATTAAACAAGCAGTACAGTAATGTGAAATTGTGTTAATGTATATAGGAGGGCAAGTAGCGCGACCACATCCTGAGGTTGTCAGAACGTCAAGGCAATAGGCTTAAGAGAGTAATTGTGACTAACCTAAGATGGTATCACTTTAATTTGATCTGATATTACTGAATTGAATTCGATATATGATGAATATGTATTGATTGTGTACTGAATTCCGGACAATACGTGTCCGAGGCATTTGATACATGTAAATATTATTGGAAGTGCTACTTGTATGTGAATGAGACTACCTAAATGATTCTCAACTAAAAGTGATTGAATGTTATGACTAACTGTGTTGACCGAGATAATGTGTATGAAAGTGATTGATTGTATTGAATGAATTATGGCATGCATTTCATTTCAATACATATAATATAAAGGTAGTTTGTGACTGGTCTTGCTACTGAAAAGAGCTTAACGCTCAAACATATATGGCTAGAGCCTAAGGCTCACTGTGATCAAAGAGCCTGGTGATACGGGATATTGAAAAATCACACAGTCACAACAATGTAAAAACGAATGTGAGTCTCATACTTGTAGCATTCACATATGATTTGAATTCATTGAATGATTTGCAAAGTTGTAAGAATGTGACATGTTTGAATACATGGTATTAAACCAATGATTGTGTTTTATTCTAGTGTACTGAAGTGATAGGTTTTGATTGAATTTTTTGACTGAAATACAATTTTTTTGTGATAGAACACTATAAGAAAAGAACCCCTTCTGCGACGTTTTAAAAATGTCGCAGAAGGTGGAAAAATGTCGCAGAAGGTATTCTGCGATGTTTTTAAAAATGTCATAAAAAACGTCGTGGAATGTGGTGTAAGTAAAAGGAGCCTGCGACATTTTTGGAAAAACGTCACAGAAAACAATGACATTCTATGACGTTTTTAAAAACGTCACTGAAAGATTGGACTTTTCGTGACATTTTTAAAAACGTCGCGGAAAGTCACATTCCGCGATGTTTCAAAAAACGTCGTGGAAAGTCACATTTTCCGACGTTTCAAAAAACATCTCGGAAAGCATTTTGTGACGTTTCCAAAAAACGTCGCGGAATGCTTTCCGCGACGTTTTTGAAAACGTCGTAGAAACCATTCTGTGACGTTTTTCTTTTAATTTTTTTTTCTTTTTTTGAAAATAATTTTAATTTAATAATTATTTTTTAAATAAAATTTTTTGAAAAATCTTATTTGTCTAATATCTATTCAATATTATCTATATATTTTATTTATTTAATTCTTCAATTTTTTTAGTATATCATTTCTAATGAAGATTTTGTAATTATTTACTAAGAAGATTGATGAACTAGTTAAAATGTTTAATCCGATTAAGCTATTTGTTATATACTCAAATTCAAATTCAAATCAAATGATAAGATTAAGTTTGCTAGATTT
>JAOTAY010000009.1:4003301-4017307 GCA_025629805.1 Erythroxylum baracoense | reverse complement strand
ATTATTAAATTAATTTTATAAATTAAATTAAATTGGGATTATTATTTATTATTATAATTTTTGGAGACAGAGTACAATTGTATAATATGATAATGGACTATTTTGTAATTTTTAAAAAACTTCAGGGACTATTTCATAAATTTAAAAAATTACCTGAAACGGTATCCGATATTAACCGGTATCAGTACAGTACCGTTCCATAACTCAATCCGGTACCAAGTCCGGTACGGTATTCGCAACATTGGCTTTAACACTTCATGTCTTAAATAAACATGCCTTTTTTTCCATTAAAAGTCTTATTTTTTGCAATAAATATTGCAATTTTTTATTCACAATGCATAGACACAAAAGATGTTGGTTTTTATTTCTAAAGGAATATTTTATAAGAAGTTTCTTAACCATTCAGCTTTATTTTCTACCAAGTCTACAGCCAAAAATTTTAACTCCATTATTGATTTAGCAATAATAGTCTATTTAATTGACTTTAAAATTATTACCTCCATTAGGAGTAAATACATAACCACTAGTCAATTTTATCTCATATGAATTAGAGATCTAGTTAACATCATTGTATCCTTCTAATACAGTAGAAAATTCAGTATTCAAAATATCATAATTCATGGTACCTCTCAAATATTTCATTAGTCTAACTAAAATAGCCAAATGATCATGATTGGGTATTATAAATATACCTACTCAATCTATATGCAGCATAAGCTATATCAGATTGTATAAAGTTCATTAAATGCATCAGACTCCTAATAATCTGAGCACACTCAGATTGAGCCATAAGATCACTTTTTGTTTTAACCAAATGAATGTTAGCATCATAAAGAGTGCAAAATGGATTCACATCAAAATAATTGAACTTCTTAAGACGTTTTTCAACATGATGTTCTTATGATAACATTATACCAGATTTATTTCCTACGATTTTAACACCCAAAATAACACTTGCTTCCCTTATATCTTTCATATTAAATGTAAAACCAACAAATTTTTTATGCTATATACAACATTGATACAAGTATAAAAAATAAGAAACTCATCCACATATAAGCTAATGATCACACATTCTCCATTAATAAATACACATATTCTCCATCAATAACTTTAGTATAGACACACTTATCCACTTCAATAGAAGAGAAACCGTCACTTAATAGAACTGGATTAAATTTCTCATGTCATTGCTTAGGAACTTGTTTTAAGATGATACAAAGATTTTCACAATATACAAACTTTGTTTTCAAATCTACGTAAAATTCTACCTTTTGGTTTGAATTTTCTTTCAAAAATGAAGCTTTGATTTCCATTTTGTAAATAAATAAATTATGATTAGAAGCTAAAGAAATCAAATTACAAAATTGATAAAATTCTAGTTACAGGTTTATAAATATCAAAATAATCAATATCACATTTTTAAATAAAACCTCTAGCAATTGGACGACCTTTATATTTATCAAGACAACCATCAAGTTTAAATTTTCTTTTAAAAATCCATTTTAAACCAATAAGTTTAGCACCTAGTGGCAAATCTACCAATATGTTTTAATTTTTAAAATAGAATCAATCTCATTTTTAATAGCGTCTTATCAAAATGGTGAATTAAAAGAAGAGATTACATCAGAAAATGATAAAGGGTCATTTTCAATAAGATAAGTATAAAATTTATTTCTAAATGATAATTCTTTTCTTAGTCTTTTGCTCCCTTACAACAACTTGTTAGAGTTTTTACAATTAATATTAATAGTGAGAACACAAGAAGTTTTCTCTGAAAGAGGAAAAATATGTTCAAAAAATTATGCATTCTTTATCTCAATAATAGTGTTACTATTAAGGAAATCACTTTTCAAAAGAAGAAATATATAAGTAGCACTATTATTAGCATAACCAATAAGCATGCAATTAGAAGTTTTTGAGCCTATTTTCCTTATCATAGGATTAGGCAACATCACCTTAGTTAGGCATCCCCCACACTTTAAAAGGAGTAATATCATAGATTTTCCCTTCTTTTTCACAATATTCATTAAACAAAATATATTCAGCTCTTATATCTGATAGAACTCTTTTTATTTTGCCATTATTTTTCCAAAAGTTGATCCACTAACCACTTATCTCTTTTTTTAGAGCGGTTTAGTAGATATAATTTATTTAATCAATTTACATAGCTTAGCCGAATTTCCAGTTGGATTTACTCTTGTAGTAAAAAAGTTAATTATTATGATTGGCAATATAAACCTATAGAAAATCAAGATGATTTAATATGTTTTGATTATTATAAAAAAGAAAATAAACTAAGAAAATTTCCTACAAAATATACTCCATATAGTCATAGACACGGCTATTTATCCCTTATTTGCTTCAAATCTTTCTTATTCTTCAATTATCTGATTTCCAACACTCTCAATTAAATCAAACACCTCATGATATATAAAATTAAGATCTAATTCTTGCTCGAAACCAAACAAACACTTAGAATACATGCAAACATTAATAATAACATAATTCTAAACCTGTACATATGATAATCACCTAATAAACACTTGAAAACACATTAAAACACCTATGAAAATATAGTATAATTTACACCTATCACCTATTGATGCTCAACCATTAGTTTATCATAAGTGAATCATATGTACAATGATTATGTATTGCAATCTAGATTGTGGCAATGGGTTCAAACATAAATAATCTATTTGAATTGTTTAAATCATTCATACATAAATCCTAAAAGAGAGTGAGAACAATAATACTAGATCAAGAAATTCCCAAGCGTGTACATCGGCCTCAATATCCCCATTGAACTAGAAAGATAAAGTGTAGCTCCCTATATCTTTATAAAAGGTAAGAAATATGCCCCCTTTTGTGTCTCTAAACTCTCCATTACTCATTTGGCCTCTTAAGTTCTTTTTTATAGTAAAAATTAAGGTTGCATCACAGTACACGGTTAGCTACATAGTCATGTAGGTGATCTTATGTTACATTCTTGACCAAATTCATAAACTTACATGTTCTTGATGACTCACTTACACAACCATGTAAGTCCACCAATGACCATATAGGTTGCAACAGAGTTTGAAATTGTATCTTTGCACTCTTACTTACTTCCTATGAGTTACACAATCCTATAAATGACCGTGTAAGTTACAATAACTTCATTTCTTTCATTTTTTTGTCCCATCTTCACCCTAATTCATCGCCTTCTTATTCCACAAAGGTAAATAAGATTAAACATCAATAAGACAACTCCAAGGATATGTTTTTAGCTCAATTTGGTTCTTGCTCCTCCAACTTGTACCTAAAACAAAATATGAACCAGAATAAATATCTTAAGCACACCATAACATTAATCACTAAGCATTTGAGAGTAAATATATAGTTAATCAAACACATATCAATGTGCTGATTATGTAAGTTGGATTACCAAACCATCATGATTACACAATTGCACAGGTCTAACACCTAACCCTTCTATCAAGACAGACAAGTCATTCACACATTTGCACAATCATGGACATGCACGATAGTGCAAGCGTGAAGAATACCCCTCCCGAAAACCTATCCTCTTTATTTTCTTCTCTCTCCCTTCTTTTCCTCACTTCTTGTCTCCTTAGTTAGCACCTTCAACCCTTTATCACTTAATTTTCACTTGATTTTCAAGCAATTTCATGCTTCTTTCCACTTCTCTTCTATTTTTACATAGTTTACCTCTAGATCTAGTGATTGTTTCACTAAAATTCAATTTTCTTGGGAGTTTAGGAGAAGGTTTTTTTTAACTACCTACATTTTTTGTTGTTTCTAGTTTGTTATTTTGTACGTATTCAAACATAAGATGACACCTAAAGTGAAACAAGACACATGAAGCTCCAACGCTAAAGGAAAAGAAAAGGTTTCGGGAAGTGGTGTATGTGATTTAACTACAGATTTTAGGGGTCCATTCCCAATTTTCTCATAAGAAGAAGGTGAGAAATTTGAAAAACTTCGTTATAAAATTATTGTTGCACATCGATAATTTGATTTCCAAAACATGGAAGAATTAGGGCTTAAGGATAAAGTAAAATCTTTAAGTATAAAAATCTATTGGGAAAAGTTCATTCATTGTGATTATGCTGTTTATGAAGATAACTTACCTTAGAATTTTATACTACTCTAAGTTTTGAACCAAATAAGGTAGACAATTTTTTTGTTTAGATTAATAGGGGAACCAGGCAACTTAGATCACAATATGTTAGAGGGAAGAATGGATGCCATGGAAGCATATTGAAGTAGTTAATGTGATAAAAACTACCAAATGAAGTAATTACTAAAGTATTTTTTAGTGTAAGTTGTCTAAGTACCTTCTCTAACACCATCACCACCATAATCCCCAAAAAGTGTTTTTCCATTGTTTTTATTTCTGTTTATTTTGTCGTTACATTAATTATTTGTGTTTATTTTTATTTGTGTATCATTTTCCATATTAAAGATGGTGTGTTGTTCAAGTGTAGGGACATATATGTATTTACATTATCATTTATATATGACTGCATATGCATTATGTTTGCATTGTGAAAAAAAAAATTCCTGCAAGATGTTGCATTAGGTGGATATGTCAATGGTGTGGAATTGAAAGGAATTAGCTTAACTACAAGCATGATCATTTAATTTATGAAGAAGAATTAGCTTGTGAAGTTTGCGTTATGAGTATTTTTGAGGTGGATATGCATATTGATTATAATGTTGTACCTATTCTTTCTTTTTATGACATTTGTTTATATGCACTTATAATTGAATGAAACTAATTAGCTAGGCATCATTAGTAACTTTTTATTGGAATGGATTAACTAGGAAGAAATGATGTAAATTAGAGTTTTAAAATTTTGTTTTAATAAATGTGCTAAAATTAATTTCCTATTACATTGGCCCTTTTTGGAAAATTATGTTAAGAATAAAACTGGTAGCCAGTTATGAGTTGTGACATAGCTAAGTAACATGGGACATTTATGAAAAAATATTTGCCTTTATGTCAAAAGGCTAGAATGAAACTTTAACCAAGCTTGAAATAACATAACCTAGTTGAGTAATTGGGGAAATTCAAGAAAAAATATTTGGCTTCATGCCAAAACACTAGATGATCATTAAATAAAAATATAAAAATGCAGTGCTTTAAATAAAAGTGAAGCTTATCGATCTTCTAATAAAGTGTCAAGAAATTTCAATGAGTGAGTACTTAGTGATGACCTAACTTTTCTTTTAATAAATAAGAATTAGCTCATGCTTATATATGGCACAGATGTATGAATAGGGACTTAATATTTTTGTTAATAAGTATATTTAAATCAAAACAATTGAATATGAACGGAACAAGTTAGTATTTTGGATCATTTTAAGAGACTGAAGTTTGTGGGTAAGTTAATTTCATGAGATTTGATGTCATTGTGCCGTGATTTGTGATTTGTGCTTTATGCTTTGCGTTTTGCTTATTTTATGATTTTTGTTTTACTTGGGCACAAGCAGAGTTTTAATTGTGGGAAAATTGATAGGTGTGATCTATAACAAGTTTTTTAGGTTTTAAAATGTGTTATTAGGTGATAATCTTGTGTTTAAAAATTATATTTATGTTTTTGTTAGTATTTTTGTTTGTTTTGTTGATTATATTAAAGAATTTGATCTTAATACATATTTTTGGGGATGTTTAATGTGTTTGGAAGATAAGATTAGGGAATTTAAAGAAAAGTGCAAGATGGAAGCTAGAGAAGCTGGAGACCCTCTATCACGATCATGCATATTGCGTATGATTGTGATAGAGCTATAGAAAAACATGATCCTGCATAGTCATAATAGTGTAATGCCAAATTTTCTAGGTCACAAAATTTTTATATTTTTTATGATTTAAGAATATTTTTAGAATATAAACAAGTGACAAAATCCTAGAAAGAGCCCTAGAAGGATCGAGAACTATAAAATGAAATCAAAAACACAAAGAGAGGTGGATGGAACATCTAATAAAGAGATCAAGTAGGAAAATTTCCAAAAGGACAAAGCTGTATAATTTTCCAGCTCAAGGACAAAAAGAAGAACACATCCAGAATCCAAACTTCTATACTTTCCTTTTCTTTCCTTTTTATTGAATGTTGATGATGAACAATTTGAGATATATTTTGGCTATGAATTGATAAATTTTTTATAGGAATCACTATTGAATTGTTTTGTTGAACTTTTATGTTCTTAATATAGTATAGATATGCATTGTGGTGTTCACTGATTTTAATATTTAATCTGAATCAAAAGGCTAGGTTGAAAAACCTATGTTATGTTCCATTATAAGAGCTAGTACCATAATAGACCTATAAAGATCAACTAAAGAGAGATTTTAATTGTTTGTTACCAATTACATCAAATTCAGTTACATGTTTAGAAAGAGTTTTGAGAGCTCGAGAGGTCATAATTCAATTCATATTTATTTTAATTGAGATTACTTGGTTAGATCTCAAGAGAGGGAAATCAACTATTGGATATCTAGGGTAAAGTATTATTAAATCAAGAAGGCAAGGTGAAAACAAAATAAGGATAGAAGTAATTCTTAAGTTGTTTTCATTGGTTAATCATAAGTTCACTGATGCTTTGTTAATTGTTTAATTATCAATTTTCTCTAGTTTAGTTTATTTTCTAGCTATAATTATTATATTTTTTCCTTAAACAAAGTGTTAAAAAATTGTTAGGTGTCTAAGAACAATCCTTATGAGAGTGATATTGTTTATACTACAAAGATATGCCCTATATCTTTTCAGTATAAACATATTTAAAAAATCAAATGAACAATGATAGGAGAATATAAGTGTGTAACTTTGACTTTGTCACCTTATTACACCGCTTCTATTCAATTATTAGAATTCTTTGATGAAGTAAAATTCTAACATAGTCCTCAAAGAGAAAATTGGGACGTAAATCTCTCAAAATTACTTCTAGGTAAAAAATGTTTAAAGAGTTGGTTTATAAATGTGCTATTATATAATGAGAATCTTAATCATCTATCTACAAAATGGGGACTTACTTATGAGTTTTTAATATTGATAGAGAAGTCACTTAGGATTGGTGGGAGAAAACTAAATACTTAAGGTGCCTTTAAGAATTAAGCTAAAGGCACTCAACTTTGTATTAACCAAAAGAGTTTTATTTTATCAAGGCACCAGTGGACATCTTTTAAGGTGCCTTGGGATTCCAGAGGTGTCAACAATAATGAAACAAGCTCATAAAACATCATAGTTACTACTAGATTTCAATATTGAAATATTGTATAATTATGCCAACGGCTATCAATAATCTAAAAAATCTAGAAAGGTACAGCGAATTCCTACTTTTGAGTTACACTATATAATTAAGCCATGGGCGTTTAGGGGGTGAGTCATTAATGTTATTGAGAAAATATACTAAACCTATTCTAAAATTCATATTTTCATTTTATTAGTAATAGATTATTTCACAAGATGGGTGGTGGCTCAACTTATGAATGAGGTTGAACAAGTTGACAAAGTGAAGTTCATTAAAGAATAGATTATTCATCAATTTAGGATTCCACAGTCAATAACAAGTGATTAGGGAACCATATCTTTTTAGCTGGTAAGTCAAAGATTTTGTTGCAAATTATGCACACAATTGTTAAATTTGACTTTGTACTACGCTCAAGCTAATGGTCAAGCGGAAGCATCAAATAAGGTAATAATTGAAATCCTGAAAATTTTGCTAAAGGAGAATCATAGAGTTTGACACAAGATTCTATCTAAGAACTTATGGGAATACTTAATGTAAGGCCCCAAGTTATACCCTAGTTGAAATGTTACATATTCATGAAAGTATATGTGATAGGTGATAAAATTGTGATATAATTGTAAATTGCATATGTATTGAATTTTGGTTTAATAGATCATACTCAATGAGTTTGAATTAATTAATACCATTAGAGAATTGAGGTATTAAATGGACATTTGGAATAGGAAAATTTCACGTGGTAGAATAAATTGATACATGAAAAATTAAGGTTATTAACCATATAATTGAGTGACAATTGACATAGTTAAATAAATGTCAAATAGACCAATTATTATGTGACAAGTGAACCAATCGTGGAATAACATGTGGACTAATTACTTAGAGACATATGGACTAATCAATTGGTGACAAATGGCAGCATTTTAAGTGGATTTAAGGCAGCTTATGAAGTAGGCAAATGGCATTACATGGCTTAAGACATATGGCTAGATTAAAAGGTGATACCTAGCATGTTGAAGAGGCAAATTCCAGTAACAAGTTTCTACAGTCTTTCCTTTTGCTTCTCCACCGAATTTGCTCTTCTCTTCTCTCTACATTGTAGTCCTAATCTTAGCCAACTTGTTGCACAAAAATCATACTTTAACCGTACACAAAACAGCCAAGAAACTAGTTCAAAGTAGTCTCCATATTGCTGTCCAAAAATCACCTTGAGGTGATGTTGATTAGTTGGTTCTTTGGAGTTGAATTTGAAGTTAAATAGGTAAGGGAATTCTAAACTTGATAGCATGTATTCATACAAGTGGTATGATAATTGAATTGGCATTAAATATGTGTTAAGATTTTGGCAATTGAGTGCTGGAAAAAAATGATGTTTGTATGATAATTTCTGTTTTGGTTTTGATGCATGAAGGATTATGGTTGTAAGTTGTCAAGTGAATGGTTTTAAGTTGGAATTGGACATGAATTTGATAAGGGATTGAAGAATGGATAAGGTGTAATTGAGATATGATATATGCATTTAAATGAAGGTGTTTGGAACTTGGAATAAAGGTGTTGAATCTGGAAATTCGCAGGATAATAGGCTAGGCCATGATTGTGGCACCTATCCCATGATCGTAGATAGATGCAATAGCTTATGTCACAATCGTGAGTAGTACTTAGGAAGGAGAAATGTTAGTTTTAGACAGTTGTCAGACTATATATGGTTAAGGTACTTAATAATGGTTTAATTGAACTTAATTGAGGTTGACAATGAACTTAGATGATGTTAGATTAATTGAGTAGAAGTTAATCTAGTTATGAACTATTAATTGAGGTAATAACTTAAAGAATGTGTGATTATTTAATAATGTGTATAATGTTAACATGTATGGTATGTTCAAGATGAATGTGTTCTTAAGAATACAAATATATTCTAAGGGTTTGATGTTATGTGAATTGGATATGGATGCTTGTGAATTAGGAATTTCTATGATGTTATGTAATATGTAATGACTTAATGTTTCATTGATATATTGATGCAAATTCTTATGTTTATAAGACATATTGAGTTTGATAGAAAGGGAGTGAATTTGTTCAATTTGAGAAAAATGTAATAAAGATATATGTTATATAAACTACATTAGTTGATTATGATTTTGAAACATAAAATAGCTTGTTTCCAAACTAACAAGTCCTAGTTGTGGGTAAATAAGCATGCCTAGAAGGGTCTACAGCTACTCCTGATATTGACACTTCGGTGTCTCCTGATATTGACACTTCAATGTTTCTTGATATAGACACTTCGGTGTCTCCTAATATAGACACTTCGGTGTCTGAGATATAAGTCTCTCCTGTTCTTTGATACTAATCAATAAGTATCTCCTGTTTTGGTCCTGTTACCCACTTCTGTAAAAAGAATTAGTAGGCTAACCTAATTTGTATTATGATACATGTTTGATTATGTTATAAACAAGTTTTGATCCAAAATAAGATAAATTCTAATCTGATACAAGGTGAATTCTGATCTAATATAAGTTTTGATTTGTTCTGGCATAATTATGCTTTGTTTTGAGACTTGTGCATTCTATTCTAAAGTAATGACATTTTATTATGATATTTATATGTTTTGTTCTGTATTGATGAATCATAAACTATTCTGAGACACGTAATGTTTGGGTTGCTCTTGAATGTGAATAATTAAAGACTATTTATGATATGATTTGATGCTGAGCATGAGAATATTAGACGACTGTTAGAAACAGTAGCTATTTATATCTTGTTTAGTTATTTCCTACTAAGCTATATGCTTAGCACGGTAGATTTGCCTCCATGTAGCATCTGATAAGAAGACTTAAGACTGTGACAACTACAGTGGCCAATGAGGGATTTGATATGCTTAGAAGATGCTTTGTTTGAGTTGTATCTTATAATGTGAGACATTTTGTATTTTGTGTAAATGGTTTGTAATAAATATAATACATGTTGGCTTTTGAATTTATGACATGTATATGATAAGGACAATATGTATATTATGTTCTGTACATAACACAATTTATGTAAGATGAAGTATGTTGTCTTATTTTTTTCAAATGTTGAAATATTTTGGTATGTTTTTGGTAAGTTTTGTATGGCATCTATATATCCTTCTAGGGGGTATGCGGGTGTTACATTGAACTCCCAATTGCACTATTATAAGATTCATCCTGTTAACTCAAAGTTATGGTCATAATGGTGTTTTCCCTATGAACTTAATGATCCAATCTTTGAGAGTTTCTAAGTAGAATACTTTGAATACACTCGAATATTTAGACGCAATAATGATGGAATTAGAAGACTTAGATGCAGTTCAACTTTAGGTTATAAATAATATGATTATCTAAAAAGAAAAGGTGGTAGAATCGTATAACAAAACAGTTTAAAGGTGGGAATTTCAAAAAGGGGATATGGTATGGAAGGTAATTCTAGCACTTGGAATGAAAGGCAGAGAGTAGGGGAAGTGGGCCCCTAATTGTAAGTGGCCATTTTGAATTCACATGGTTTTGAAAGGTAATGATTATTAGTTATCTAGCCTAGAAGGAAAACCTTATAGATGTTTTATTAATGGAAAATATTTGAAGCCCTATGTACCTACCTTATGGGAGAGTTTAGGTATAAAGGAACAGGAGAAAAATATCCAACTCAAATGAAGAAAAACTAAAATAATCAACCAAGAAATAAAAATTCAAAACCTTGAAGTTTAATCAATGACCAATAAATTATTTGTAAAAGGTAAAGAATTTTAAATTGATGTAGATCAAAAAGATAAAATCTCACCCTATTATTTGATATAAAAAACTTGATCCTCTTTAGCCTGTTGAACGTTTTGTTCCTAGAGGCCAAGTTCTTCCTTTGCCAACATCAGTGAATTCCCTAGCTCTTTAGCCATCTACTTGACCTTATTGGACTCCTAGTTAAGATGCTTACCACCCTTTTTTATAGTTTCTTGTTTACCTTTAACCAATTTAATGGTTCTTTCATTCTTAATAGCTTGATCCTCTAAACGGTAATTCTTCAGCCTACTAATTTCAGCCATGAGGTTTTTACCTTTAACCTTTTTTGTATTATAGTCCTTTCAATGCTTTTTTGAAAGGCTTAATCTTTTGGAGTAAACAACTTGGTCATGACAGGATTGCTTGAAGAATAGAAATATTTTATTTTATTTTTCAAAAGTCCTCCAACTGCAGATGAATGGGTTATAAAACCAATATAGGATGACATGTTTAGGAAGGAGTTCACTAAATTCTAGTTAAGAATATGAGCTCCTACTATATTGTGAGCCTTAAAGACTCCTTAACTCTTGTTAGCTCCTCAGAACTAACTATTGGCACATCACTAGAGGGAGTGATAAGAGAAACATCTAAGAAGCTTATATTAAAAACTTCTTCCAAAGATGTTATTGCTTTCCAAACATCTCTTATTTATAAGATGTGGAAGATTTTGTTAAGAGTTTGAATGATTTTGGTAAAGAATGAAAGGAATTCCTTCTCTACCCATAGCAAAGTGACTTTAATAGTCTTTGGATCAATAGAATTTCTAGCCCTTTCAGATTTCGATTCGTGGGTCTTGCCAAAATATCAAACTACTTTCATATATGTTGTCTTGAAATTATGGAGTTCCTCCTATAATTCCTTTATTATTCCTTTTAGGCATGCCTTTATTTCACTCAAAGATATTTTCTTTCTTAATAGTTACCTACTATTAGGAAGGATCTTGTGTGTTTAATTAAGGAAACTTCTAGTTTGGACCTCAACACCTTTAAATGCTCTTCTTACTTTAGATTGATTAATCCTCTTTTAGGAATCATATTTTTGAATAGGAACATGTTAAGAATGAGTGTTTATAGCTCAAAAGAGTCTAATTCATCAAATTAAGAAATTTTGACTATCCAAAATATAAATTTTCGCAAATAACTAAATCATAAATATAAAAATGATAATAAGAGAAGTTATTATATAAATATTTAGTTATTTAAAAAAATTAAATGCATTATATTCAAAAGAACTAGCCAAAGCCCTGCAACGTGTAAACAAAGTTCACCTAGAGACTAAGTCCATAGGAGTGATTCTAGTAGGATAATTCAAGGAACTAATTAAGTAGTTACAATTTATTGATATTTCCTTATTGATAATTGCTTAATCTTGTTCAAGTGGAAAGTCGAAATTCATCGTTAATTAGATGATAATAGAAAAGTTAGACATAGTACTTAATAGATTATTGTGACAATAAGACTCTACTTTATATGATATTACTATAACTTATAGGTGCATTTGTTGGAGATTCATCAATGAAGTTATCTAGTATCAAAACGAGAAATAAAGGTAAAGTGAGTTATATACAAGGATGATGAAAGATTTACCAATTTGGGTTAGATAAATAGTAATTTATAGAGTGATTCAAATAACTTCACATTAGTAATGAGTTGAGGGACAATAATGCAATTTTACAAGTATGTACATAAAAATATAACTCATAACTCGTCTTAAAGTTTTGAATTGAGAAATAGTATCTTAGTTATACACGAGCTCACTTAAATTTGATCTAATTTCTACCCAAACTACCTCAAAACCTTCAGCACTTACTAAAGTAAACGTGAATGTCACAGTTGTCAGTCAAAAACTATATTCCAGGAAAAAAAATTTCAGCATTCACAAAGAAGACAAGTCTTAAAGACTGTTGTTCGCACTTGCAGGCAAAGTAGAAAAGGATCTTGGTCCACTCAATTGTTCCATCAAAGGGTGTCAACAAAATTGTGCATTGGAAATCCGATGACACAACACTCAATGACATGTCTCGACAACTGATTGGGAGATTCATATAATTAGCTCACCCTCTGCAGGAGCCAGGATGCAAGCTGTCTCCTTTTGTTTAGATACCTAACAATTGTAATTTTCATTGTGATTACTTGCTTAGAAGATCTCTAGCTTCTGCTCGTTGGAGAGAGCTCCTTGGCAATTTAATCAATCTTTTATTTTATAAAAAATATCTATCATCTGCGTTCCTTAGACATCCATAAATTATTCATTCAGGTTCTGCGCCACACCTAAGGCAATCCAGGCCTATTCCTCCCCTCTGCTGGCACATTAAGCGTAGTTGGTATTAATGATTCGGACCGGAACGTGTGTCTTACTTCTAGGGCTCTCTGTTCCACGCTGTTAACGGCTGGAGCATCAGGTTTTCTGATATCATCACTGTAATTGTTAGGTAATGGATAAATCCTACGCTGAGTTGACTAGCGGATTCTACTATGACAAAGAAATGCATTAATGGATACGGATATCCAAATCACCTGTACCCAAAAATGGTGTGCCCCCTGTTCCTCATACATCTCAACCACTCAATAAATGGGAGAGAGAAAAAATGAGTGGTTGAGATGTATGGGGAAAATGGGCCACACCATTTTTGGGTACAGGTGATTTGAACTCGAACGACCGTGAAGTTCGGAATTTCCAAGCTGAAGCTCAGGCACAGACAAACCAAACACGTGTCTGCCATTTTGGCACAATTAAAAACCATCAACAAATTGACAACACAATCTTGTAATGATCATTCAACACCCTACCGCAGAAAAGTTCAGGTTAAACGATCCAAAATAAAGAAATTCAGACATGGAGAATTCCCAGAAGAAAACAGAATGAGACACTGAAGAATTTACAGCTAATCTAGTTCTTCCATTGATTATAATTCCAGTCCATCTTTCCTTAGACTTTTGCGTAGCACATATACTTAGCACC
>JAOTAY010000009.1:3989932-4003201 GCA_025629805.1 Erythroxylum baracoense | reverse complement strand
CTAATCTAGTTCTTCCATTGATTATAATTCCAGTCCATCTTTCCTTAGACTTTTGCGTAGCACATATACTTAGCACCATTGAATTTCAGAAGACCCCAAAGGTGTTCTCACCACTGTAGGTCATGTACAGGAATCCATCCTCATCCTTGTTTTCCTCATAAATTGCAGACATCATGGCCGCTGTAGTTACGAAAATAAAATTACCATGTGAAAAACTTCTTCAAATATGGACAGCGAATTAGTTGAAATATTATAACTTTATCTCACCAGTTGGTGGAAGAATATTCTTCACAAAGATGAAAATGGCCTTTTCAGGACTCAGCTTGATCCTCTTTCGAACCACATATACAAATTGCCCAACAGTGAGATCAGCAGGCACCAGATATCTACATCCATCCCAGATCAAATAATTATTTTAAATAAAATGGAAAATATGAAATGAAATTGTGGCTGAATTAAACTGTTTCGAATTACCACAGCAAATGAACTCAACACACTCCAACAAATGAGTGGTATCCTAAATTGACAAGAGTTTCTGTTTAAATAATCAATGCATTTTGCAGGAAGCTTGCTCTTATAATTCTCATGGTTTAAAACGGCAATGCTCAAATCACTCTAAGGTCTCTTCAAAAAGCTTTTTAGGTGAAGCACAGCAGTTCCGCTGAAAGCAGAATCTAAAATTTAAAGCAGATCCACCCAAAGTTCTTTTTTTTTTTTCTCATCAATCCCCACCACCCTATCAAACCTCCTGTAAATACCAGTTCTCAAAGAAAAGTAGGGGGAGAAAAGCAAGTTAAAGGAACCTATTTTATTTTCTCTCTTCCTAATTTATATACGCAATACAATAAATAGAAGTTAATGGATAGAGCTCCTAGTAGTCACTTTGATAGATGAGATTAATTTACTGATTTCTTTCTAATATAAAGCTTGTACCTCTTATACATGCTTGAGAATCCACTCAGAGGAAAACAAATAAGGTAAAGGAACTGGTGTTTTAAGGACGAGGTTAGAATAATCACATACTTGGCGAACAGAAAAGAAATGCCATTGACCGTAGATTCCATTAGAAAATACAAAATTAACACTTTTTTTTGGTCTCAAAATGAAAATATCAGCAATAAAGGTTAAATTTTAATGTGAAGAATGACCAACTTTTTCTTATCAATATCAGGGACATCAGTCTTTTCAGCCCTTTCGACGATCACCTGGGGATAACAAAGGACACTCAAATTACTATAAAACAATACATGAATAAGTTGAATATTATCACGTAACAAAAATAGACAAACAAATCATACAGGAATTCTGTCTGGATATTTTTCCCTGATGCGGGACGATTCCGCCTGCCTCCTTTCTGTCAAATTGAAGGAATGCTTAGTCCACACACAAGTAAATGAAACGAAACTAATTAATCACACCCCAGATTAACCAGTATATTAATTTCCAATGAAAATCAATCGTTTCGAAGACAATATTAAGCAGAAAGATAGAAATCCATATGACCTAAATTCACAGATAACCTCCAAAATATTAAAATAAAAAGAAACCCAAAACCCTAAAAGATACTCGATAGCCATAGTTCGTCGAGATCGATCAATAAAGAAACGAAAGAAAATCAATAAAGCTCACCGAGTGGGTGTTCCAGCTTGAATGAGCTCTTAGCCATAGCGACGAAATTCTTGAAGACACAGGGAAAAAGAAGGCCAGAGAGAAAAGGAAATCAGATCTGATAACTCAATACGCAAAAGTGTTGTCTTTTGCTTAGTTTCGAAGAAAAAAAGTGATGACTTACCCAGTGGAGACGGAGAAAGAGAAGGAACAGAAGCTCTGAGAAGATAGCTAGATCACTAGCGCCTAATAAAATATTCTTTTGGTAACTGATTTACACGTATTCTGATCTGAACAAAGAGATTATCCATTTTAGGACAAATTATGCTTTATTTCTATTTCTTGTTGTAGGTTTAAATTTTTATTTTTACTTTTATTAAAAATAAAAAATGACTGAATTTAATAGGATATCATATAGATTTGAATCCTAATATGATTCGGTCTGTTATAGATTGACTTCATCTCTTTTATTTTTCTCTTTTTCTCAAAAATTAAAAAAAAAAGGAAATGAGATAACCTGCCGCTATAATCCTCTCTCTTTGGAGATTAAATTTTGTTAACCTTTCGAGTTTTTCCAATATTCTTTGAAGAAGGGCAAATCGCACAAGAACGAACTCTGCGAAGGATTGCTATCCTCAGGCAAAGCAGATACTTCATTTTCCAAATCCATGCCATTAGGCATTAAAAAAAAAGTTACATGTTATTCTTGCATGAAATTAAGCACAAAGAAGTATTGGACTAATTTCCAGCAATCAAATGGTGTCCAACCATGAATCAAAATCATGCGCTGCTCCAGACTCGGAAGAAAACTGTACTTCGTGAAGGTCAGCCTTCCCTTTGGAGGGTTGATGCATAACATATTGGTCTGATATCCTTGATGTTTCTTCAAGTAACTCGTCGAGTTCATCATCCAGATTGGTAGGAATGGATGCACGAGTGGATGACTTATGGACATTTCTAGTAAAATGTGGCAGGACACTGGGAGATTCTTCTTTCGAAAATGTTGAACTAGCAGGTGTTATACCTGGAGAATCTGGCGACCTAGTTTCGGTAAATGAGTCAAGAAGCATATCTAATTCTGCCTCCGCAGCCGCTGCCTCACATGAGAAGAGCTTCTTAGATTCAGCTTTAGAACTTGTGTCTAAACGGACTGAATGTTCTGTATCATGAATAGATCTATGGTCTTGGTGTGAATTGGTACCATTTTTGACATGATTTTCTACAGGCGATTCTTGATCATGTGAAGTTGAAACTCCATAGCATTCAGCAACAGCAGGTACCGAGGGCTTCACCTTTGCATGGTTTTTATTCTCAGGCACATTATAAAAAGTCAATTCCTCGGAAAGCATTGTGGTTCTTTCGATTTCATTTGTCTTGAATTGGTCAGTCTCCAAACTACTGGTGGCCATAGATCCGTTACTATTCTGCCAGAGACACCATACAAATGCATCAGGTGTTCAGATGCAGTGACAAGGGCCTCCTAATTCTATTAATAAATTGCAGATTATAAAGATCAAGCTAACCAATTGCCGAAAATCCCATGTAAAATGTTGGGGAGGAGCTGAAGCAGAAATTCTAAGTATGACAATGAAGACCACATTTACAAAAAGAGGAAAATGTTGCTAAATTCCCCAGCATCAGTGTTCTGTACAATTATCATATCTTTAAAGAAAGGAAAAAAATATCTACAGCTGTAATTGACAGCAATACCATGCACCTTTTCCGGAAGGTAATCTAATAAATTCCTGTATGCTATGCATATAAGTTTTAAAATTTTGATATATTAAGCCTCTATAAAAATTCAAGTTTCATCCAGAATCGTACAAGCTACTGTAGAATCTGAACAATTTATAAGTACTGGTTTTGCACTATAGCACAATGTACATAAATGAAATATAATACAATGCTTACCAGCTCTGACAACAGATCTGCTTCAATGAAGAGCCTCTCAGATACATCTACTTTGTCCAGTTGTTCCGCCAGAGCATGTAGATTGAGGGAAAGGAGTGATGTCTGATTGAAGAAATCGGCATACCCCAAAAAAAAAAACAGAAAGAAAGAAACAAGAAAAATGGAAAATAAGATGGCTGACACAACCAATCAGCAGGAATATTGTAGTAGATCTCCAGAACAGGCAAGGTGACCTTGTAATAGCACAGATGAAAGATGAATGCGTAGTTACATTTACCTTGACTATACAATGGTTTTCACATTTCTCTTGCACCTTCTGTCACTTCGTAAGTTACAAGATTGAATAATAATTTCTTGCAAAATCCTCCATCCCAGAGATAAATTACAAATAGTTTACTGTTAGAATATCTTAATATTATGTGTATCCAACTATTCAGGAATATAATTATTATGAGATACAATCTCCATATATATAGGAAGATCCTGTAGTATATATGAGAAGAAAAGTCTACAAAACATAACTATACTATTGTGGATGTTGGCCACATGGTCGAATCATCTAAAATGTTTTTTCCCTTTCTTCTAATCTTCCCTCCTTTATCCTACCTTGACATGGTATCAAATCCAGATTTCTGTCGTAACTCTCCTTAATCCTCTCTCTACACTCTTTTCTTCTGTCAAGCATTAGTCCTTCTCTAGCAACCCATCATAGTTCTACGGTGTTTTCTTCTACCCACCCTGCCACCAAACATCTCTTACTTCTCCTGCAAACACCTATTATGCTGCATGTCTCTGTCTCCCCCAGTAGAACTATCCTTCCTTTCCAAGCAGCCTACCTTTGTCCTGTTTATTCCTTTCTCTTCTGGTGAAACCCAATTTTGTCCTTGCTACCTAGTTCTACATTGACAGCATCCACTTTTCTCCTCTTCCTCAGGCAGCATTCTCTTTCTTTCGTTGATGTCCCTCTGTTTCCAATGCCTTTTTCCTTTAATTTTGATTTAATTCCATCTTACTAATTCAAGTAACCTGAACTTCAGCTGATAGTTTCATTCAGCACCTATCTCATTAGTTGAACTAAACTTTCAAGAGTAATTGTGTTATTATCAATCTCACACTAGATGTCAATCATAATATTTCAACAGAGCATCATAGATTAGAAAGTCAGTTTAGGTAGGGACTTAGGAGGACCTCAATAGAAACAGATTTAGCAGGATTGAAGTGGGGAATTGGAACCAAGCATGGAAACTGAGAGTTTGTTTTTTCCTAATTTTAATTTTCATTCTCAATTTATGGCCAGTACTGTTAGGCTTACTTTTCCATACTACAGATATTGGGATAGTTGATGTGAGTCTCAGTTTTTAGCATAACACGTTCAGATTTCAGGTTCGTTGTCCCCCTCTTTAAGTTCTTATTTCTTCCCCTATCCAAAGCACCTCCGCATTCTTTCTCCTTTTTTATTCTTCTTTTGTCTATGTTTGTCTCTATTTCTTCTACTATATTACATCAGGTGGTCATTTGAAATTGCATTATGGAGATTAGGCGAACTAAACATGCATTTCATGTGATAGTGCTTTATATCTCAGTATAGCTCCCCATACTTTAGTTAGCAATAATAAGATATTCAGAACAAAATGCTACAATTTGTCCATAAATGAGCACATATAAACCTGGAAGAATAAGTTCTACTTAAAGGCTGAAGTTCCAATTTTGAAATGAGACTTAATTGTCATGACAAGACTACCAAAAGTCCTTTATGCTTACATCAACAAAAGGTCAATACAGTATCCTCATGAGGGCCATTCAATAGGAGAACAGGAACTAATGCAACCAAGTCAAGTTTCTGGCACCATAGACATCCCTGTCATATAATAAAAGCACCACCCAGCCCATAGGTAAAAACTTAAAACTATTAAACCAAAAATCTGCGTTTAGTTGTTCTATGTAAAACCATCAGCTACTAACATGTATCACTAGTGGCAGAATAAATGGAACGATGAACAGGCAAGACCTATGTTCACAATTCTCAAAAAAAAGGTAGGAACTTTTGTGTTCTGAAGTTGTTAGATAGCCAGAGAACTTAGTCTCATACTAAAGTGTAAATTCTTTCTAATCATTAACTCCAGCCAACTTCATTTTGCTTAAATAGAACTAAAACTAAAAAGGTAATCACTACCTCGTTAACAGCAGTTCTTTCATCCTCCAACATGAAATTATCATCACTAGTCAATGAGACAATGGCCTCTCCTCTGGCTGAAAGCATAGGACCTAAGTGACACAAGTCCTCTGCATAATATCCAAGGAAAATAATCAACATTAAACAAAAAAAGTAAGCCTACAAAGTCAAGTAGCAAAGTCATGAAAAATAAGATTAAAACCATGAGGCCTAAAAAAAGAAATTCACATGATATAAACGATGCTGTCATACTTATAGATCAACAAACTCAGTCAGCCAGTAACAACTGCACTATGGAAGAAACAAATGTAGAATTTCAAACGATTGGGAAATAATAAGTGTTGGGAAATATCCGGGTAAATCTTTCCTAGGTGTTATGACTCCAAAAATTTAGCTAAATTAGATCAATTAGAATATTACGTACAGCAATTAGTTTCCTAAAATAGATCCTTGTATTCCTATATGTATTGTACCTGTGTATTAATTGTTAAGGGAATAATAATATAAATCTATTCAACTTCTATTTCTCCATAGTATCAGAGCATACCTGAATAGATCTAAACCCTAGCCGCCACCTACTTTCTCTAATCCTACCCATCTATGTCAACCATGTCCGACATCTTTGAATCCTCCAACCCATCTATTCAAACACCTCCACCTCATAATCCTACCTCAGATTCTCATTCCATTCAGATCACTACTATACGACTGAATGGAGAGAATTTTCTTAGCTGGTCCCAATTAGTTAGAATGTACATCCATGGTAGAAGCAAGATTGGATATCCGACTGGTGAGAAGAAGGAACCAGCAGCTGATGATCCTAAACACGGGATATGGGATGCTGAAAACTCTATGGTTATGACATGGCTGGTGAATTCTATGGAAGAGGATATCAGCTCCAACTACATGTGTTGCTACATAGCTAAGGAGCTATGGAATAATGTGAATCGGATGTATTCTGATTTGGGAAACTAATCCCAAGTGTACGAATTGACTCTGAAATTGGGTGAGATCCACCAAGGTAAGGACAATGTTACTAAGTGCTTTAATGCTCTGAAACATTTGTGGCAAGACTTAGATTTATTTAATGACTATGAATGGAATTCCCTGATGACTGTAACCATTATCGAAAAACAGTAGAGCATAACCGAATTTTCAAGTTCTTGATTGGCCTTAATGTTGAGTTTGATGAGGTTTGAGGTAGGATTATTGGGAGACAACCACTCCCATCCATTGGGGAAGTCTTTGCTGAAGTCCGACGTGAAGAGAGTAGACGGCTTGTGATGCTTGGCAAACGAAATCCTACACCTACTATTGAAAACTCAGCCTTGGTTGCTGGGAATGCTGCTGGCCACGCTAAGAAGATTGAGGGGAAGTCACGGGAAATAAAGGCAGGAGTTTGGTGTGAATACTACAATAAAGCTCGTCATACCTGTGAAACATGCTGGAAACTCCATGAAAAACCTGCAAATTGGAAGGGATCTCATGAAGGAAAATTTAATAAAACTTCATCAGCCCATGAGGTAGATTCTGGACGGTTCACTCAGGACCAAATTAACCACATCCTGAAGCTGCTGAAACCCAAATCCGAGTCCTCAAGTGCTCCCAACGCATCTGTTGCGCAAACAAGTAGTGATTTTAATGCCTTGTCATGTTACTTTCCCTACAATTCCGCTCCTTGGATCATTTGATTCAGGAGCATCTGACCATATGATCAGTTCTTTTGATTTATTTCATACTTACAACCCTTGTTCTAAACATGAAAAAATTCATATAGCAGATGGGTCATTTTTCGCTATAGTTGGAAAAGGTTCAATCACTCTATCTTCTAATATCTACCTTAAGTCTGTCCTTCATGTTCCAAAACTAGCTTGTAATCTGCTATCTGTGAGCAAACTAGCCTGTGAATCTAATTGAACCATCACGTTTTTTGATTCACATATGTTTTCCAGGAACAGACTTCGAAGAGGATGATTGGTAGTGCTAAGTTGATAGATGGTCCCAACTATTCACCAACTTGGGAGGGGATTTTGGAAAATCAACCAAGGAATCACATGTTCAGAGATTGTGATCTTGTATTATTTAGCAATATATTTTTGTTATAACTGTAGAGTATAGTCAACTGTAATAGTTGTCTACAAAAAGCTATTACAATACTAATTTAGGAAGTATATGTTTGTATTATTTATTTTAGAAACATATACGTAGAGACCTATAAGCATAATGAAAAGTTGAGCAAGACATTTCATTCCACACTTGTCATTGTTTCATTATTTATTTTCCTAATTTAGGACTTTATTTATTTAAGAATAAGGATTCTTTATTACAGTAACATCAAATATTATTTTAGAAATTCTAATTGGAATACCTTTATAAAAAGGATTAGGGTTCTAGAATTTTTTATACTTATGTATTCATCTTTTCAATGAAAGTAAGACTAATTTCTTTACAAATTTTGAGATCATATTAGAAGGTGTTGACACTTTTTTTATGTGACTCCTATAGCCTTGGGGTGATTGCTATTTCATAATTTTAGGAGTGATTCCTATAACTATTTATTGTTTTGTTTTCTTTACTAAAATCCCGTACGATCTTTATCTTAGCTTCTAGCAACCCTAACATGAACTTTCAGTAACCTATTCAAACCTAAAATTTGTACTGCAACAAACCTAGAGAATTCAATAGCTCAGATACTTTCAATTAATGTGAGTTTTATTGACTACTGAACATACCTTTATCCTACATCACTAATTCCTTGGGAATGGGAATTAGAAGTTAGAACAATATCAACTTTGGCTATGATCATGATGATTATGAAGCTAAGTTAACTAACGATCAAACAACACCTTAGCTTCAACAAGAGCTCAATTGGGAAAAGGAAAACAGATCTCAAATGGACAGTAAGGACCGAATACCTTTCATGGAAGGTGTAGGTAGACCATTAAAGTGTTAAGTTTCAATTAAAATCTGGGGGCTTTTTTTTGTGCAAATATCAGGCAGATTTGGGGTTAGGGAATATGATTGGAAGATCAACTCAAGTGCCTACCTAATTGAACTCTCACCTAATTTGCATATTTATCCTATTTTTATTGTTCCAGACTTGAATCTACTATATTCGTTCAATGTTGTTCATTTACTAAGGATACTCAAGCAACTTCCTACTGGTAAAGCTAAAGGTATTGACCATGATATATGTGTTAAAGAGTTTCACTAAACATATGGTAATCTGTATAACAGATTTTTGGTGGAATGGCTCAACCAATTAGTTGATGAAAGGATTTGGATTGTAGAAAAGGAACTCAAATGAGTTAATCCTAACATCAACAAGGAATATATCAAGGTCTACTCATCACATTCAAAAAGGCTGGAGTAATAAGAATCTAAATTAGTTTATTATTGCACAGACTTTATCCTGTTTTACCATTATTTAGGTGGTTACTTTAGTAAGTATTACTGATGGCTAGGGCTTTCTATTAAAAGCTTGGACCTGTCTTTCCCTATTGTATGTAGTTCTACTTAACTACTATAAATATAGAATTTGCTGAATAATGACAGCATTCTTTGTATCCTGACAATTTCTGGGAAGAAGGATTTGTTGTAAATCCTAATTATTCTAGTCACAATTAACCCCATTTTAAACCTAATTTTTGGAAAGTTGTTGCCTTGACTTCTCTCCCTACCTTAGAAATGCTGGGAAAGAGTATACTTTACTAACTATCAAAAAGTAATGACCTCCAAAATCACAACAATAATGAGCTTCTTGAAAAGTAACCGAACCATAAGAGACCATGACAACATTAAAGCTCATGTTGAAGCTCCAACAACATGCTGAAAGAGAAACTCCATCGATCAGGCTCAATTTCCACAAAGCAATTTAAGCAAAATAGGTGCAAGTAGGGAAGTACTAATTATATAGGAAGCACCAAATGAATTTATTAATGATATTGAAATGAAGAATGCAATCTGAAGAATTTTAAATATGTCAAATTCCAGTATTGGAATTTAAGAAGAGATTCGCAAACTTCTTTGCCATAAGAAAGAAAGCCAGAAGTTGGTAACTAATTGCATCATGTTAATTATTATCTTCAACCCTTCCCCTAGGATTATTGTTTCCACAATTTGAAGTACTATTTATTGATTAATTGTATTCCTTCATTAGGATTACAAAACTTTTGAATATGAGCCTCAATACTGTCTATATTGTTGAGAGGATAAACAATGAACGAAACAAGTAAATCCTGCAGATTCTTGAGAAATTGGACAGTATTTAGGCTTGTACTCAATGTATTGTAACATGATGAACAAAACCGAAGTACTCACCTCACTGAAGGTAAGGATGATGAAGAATCAAACAATAATGGGCAGGTCAAAACTAAGGATCTATAAGAGGTCAAGAAGCCAACCATTTCCATGTGCTCGAGCTATGCCGAAGTCTAGAGAATAACTACCATATTAGGAGGCTTTCTAAAGAGCTAAGGAATCGGAATGAAGTTTAAATGCTTTATTTAGCAGGAGACATTACCTAGAAAGTAAGTCAAAGATTCTGATTTTGGCCAAAAATCTTGAACCTTAAAAGCTCTGCGATTGCTAGAATGGCTGAATAACTTAATTGGTTCTATATATTAGCAGATAAGAAGCTTTTGCTTGGCAATGATGAGATTAGGAAGGCATCAAACATTTATGGACAGCAGTAGAGGATAGTTTTCATAGAAGAAACCAACCACCAAGTCATGTCAGGAAGCTAAAGGGAAAAGCAGTATCTGCCTCTTACATCAACGAGACTACCTCCAAGATGAACTCACAATCCTTTGTATGAAACTCTATATAGCATAGGGTACATGGAGAAACTTGACCTAATTTCAACTTGACGCGAGGTACAGATGGAGGCTGAAAAAAGCAATTTTTCTAATTGTAGAAGTGTCTACAGGAGGGCATCCAAAAGGAGTTATTCATTATCTTTTTTTTTTTTGAAAATCAAATTGGATAGCCCATTCTACTAACAATCTCAATGCAATGCAACACTTAAGCTGCATGTCAACCCAAATAGAAGACAAATAGAAAAGTAAAACAATAATCAAAAAGGAGAAGTAGGAAGAAAATACCAGCGAAAGGGTCGTCATCAGGCAAAGCAGGTAAGATATCCAAGTAAGAACTTATGGAGTGAGATTGAGACTGAGCTTCTGTAATTATGTGACGGAAGTCGGAGCCTTTACTCTTTGGGAGAACAACGTCAGAGGGTTTAGCTTTGAGATGCCCAGATGGGTTCTCAGAATCTGAATCAAAAACATCATGATAGCGATTCCAATTGGATGGGAGAGATGCGTGGGAAGCTGAGGCAGAGGCTGATGAGGGTTTTGAGCTTTGATTGGGATGAAGCTTTCTAGAGTGGTGCAAAGAGTGAGCTCTTTTTGATTTCCTCAATGCTTTTTCGTCCATTGCTTGTCCTAAATATATACCTATACTGGGTGTTTTTGAAAGGAAAACACTCTTCTTGGGAACTATCAGGGCCTCAATATATACCTTTACTGGGTGTTTTTGAGAGGAAAATACTCTTCTAGGGAACTATCAGGAACTAAATACTTTTCCAACCTGGGTGCACTCGTTCTAAACAATTTGCCTTCACCGCAGCGTCCTCCCACTAAAGGGTGCGCTTCTAAGTTTTCCTCCTCTTTTCTTTCTTTTCTCGAACGTAAACAAGATCGAATAATGTGGTTATTGTCCAGTAAGTACTAGATCAGATAAATCCAAATAAGTTCTAAATAAATAATTGCTGATAAATTTCAAGGATTTAAATAGGTTTTTTCTGAATTTTTTATCTTATTTTATTTTATTTTTATTATTAATTATATATAATATATTTAATAAGTTTAAAATGATAAATTTTTTTATTGATTAAATTTGTATTTATCGTGCAATCATATCTTATTAATCAATTTCTTTTTATTTATAATAAATAATAAATTATTAATTTGATTAATTTTTACTATAGACAAAAATCATAAAATTGTTATTATAACAATATTTAATATGTAATGTTAATTATTTTATTAACATGTTTTGTTAATAAATAAAAATATAAATTAGATTAATATGATAGTAAAGTTAGACCTTTCACTTAATTGTTATTTAATATGTAATAATACTTCTTTTTAAATAAAGATTGGGTATTGCATTACTCAAATAGAAGTTGATCAACAATAAAAGGAGGGAGAATAGACTCCCAAACTCCTAGGCCTGACAAGAAATGAGTCCCAGTTGCCAACAAATGAGCAATCACATTCACAGACCTATACACAAAAGCGGCATTCAACATTGCCAATTTCATTAATTAATTGCTTACAATCTAAAATAACCAAGCCAAAAGAAGAGTCATCACTGAAAGTAGAAGAATTAATGGCATTGACCACCATTAAGGCATCTGTTTCCAAAATTGTAGGGCCCCACGCCATAGCTTTGATCCAACTTAAAGCTTTTCTAGCTGATAAAGCCTCAGCTTTGATCCAACTTAAAGCTTTTCTAGCTGATAAAGCCTCTGCCTGCAAAGCATCAAAATTCCTATGCAACAATAATGTCTTAGCCGCCACAAAACAACCAAAATTGTTCCTGCACACAAGACCCACACCTGCTACACCATGTCTTGACAGCACAGAAGCATCCATATTCACCTTAAAAACACCATCTGCTGGTCGAGTCCATATCCTATCGGCAGGCCTTTCAACATCAGATCTGGAGGAACTCAATCTACTAACACACCATTCATGTAAAACACGATGAGCTATTTGTACAACTCCAAGCGGAGCTATAGCTTGATGTTTCCAAACTCTCTTATTCCTAGCAGACCATATTGCCCACAAAATCATAATTGTCTCTTCTGCCTCCTTCAATAAAGCACCTTGGAAAACACTCACCAACCAAGCCCGCAAAGATCCAACACTAGAAAATTGCCAACCATCACCTGTTAAGACCCAAATTGATCTGGCGAACGGGCATTGCACAAATAAATGTAACAAAGATTCTTCACTCGCATGGCACATAGGGCAAATAACATCGACATCTACCCTTCTATCACGTAATTTTAGTAAACATGGAATCACCTCCCGAATCAAACGTCAACCAAAATTCAAAATCTTTGGTGGAACACAACACCTCGATACTTTCTTCCACAAACACTTCGAATCTGCCAATATCGCAACCTTTGCCTCTTGTAGCTTCCTGTATGCACTTCTCACCGAATATTCTCCCTTTCTCTCAAATTTCCCAGCAATATTTATCATCTACCTGGCGTCTTAGCAAAACCATTGACAAAATTTTCGATCTATCACGTTCATTAAATAACGTTTCCAACAAGTCAGCATCCCAATTCTCATTCACAATCAAATCAGATACTTTGATGCAATTATACTCCTCCCTCCTAACAGAAGTCGCATAAGAATTACTATAATTTGGGAACCAAGGATCATCCCAAATGAAGGTAGAATCTCCATTTCCAATCCGTTTATAGGTACCTAATTTCAGTAGGTCACGAGTCTCCCATATACTCCGCCATAAATAACTTGGGTTAGAACACAAAGAAGCAT
>JAOTAY010000009.1:3929871-3949672 GCA_025629805.1 Erythroxylum baracoense | reverse complement strand
TTGATAATAATAAAACTTAAGGAAATGGTTAAGAAATAATTTCAGGATAAGATGGAACACTAGTCGTTTAAAGCTTGAACAAGTTGACAGAATTAAAAACGTGGGATTCATGAGAAGATCTTGCATGAGGATTTTAAATATGTATCTCAACAGTCAAAGATTAAAGAATCAACCAGATCTGTTAGTTGAAGAACTAGACAAGTCGACTAACATGTTATAAGTTGACTATCATCAATCAGATCTGTTAGTTGGAAATTTAGACAAGTCGACTATCATGTTATTAGTTGACTATTCGAAGCACGGAGCTGAAAATTCATATAAAAAGAGTGTGCTAGTCGACTATTACTTGGAAGACACGTTGACTATGATGTACTAGTCGACTATTACATACCGACTAGTTGACTATCAGTTACAGCTGAACAAAATTTGAATTTGTCAAACGATTTCAAACGGGAGCAAATCTTTATACAACGGCTAAGAGAGTTCTACAACGGCTAGGAACATCTTGAAGCCTGCAAATAAATGTCTTCACTTCAGAGGATTGATTACGTAAGTTCTAAAAGAAGCACACGTGCTATAGTGAAATATTATCCTCTCATTACTCTCATACTTACATAGTATATCTAGATTGTTTTCAGTTGTATTGAGCTTTATTACTTCATTGCCATTCTTGTTATTATTGTGAGTTGAGTGATTAGAGAAGAATCACTTGGGAGGTAGGATTTGTGCCGAGAAAGCAAATCATTTATAAGATGTAGCTTGAGCCGGAAGTCAAGTTGATTTGAAGAGTTCACATTAAACTAAAAAGTGCACAGTAAAGAGCTTTGATAAAATCCTAAGTGGGAGCTTAGGTAGAGGACGTAGGTCTTAGCACCGAACCTCTATAAATATTATGTTTGCCTCTCTTCTCTACTCTGTTATATTTCGAATTGTTTTTGTTTATCTTGTGTGTTTTTAATTCTATATTTTGTAGCATTTCGTAAAAAATTTAAAAGATCTATTCAACCCCCCTTCTAGATCGTTTTCAACAGTTAGCCCCTTTTCATGAGAATGATTAGCAAAAGAAACGAGGTAGGCAACAAAATAAAATAATAATAATAAAGTGTGTGTGTTTGTTTAATAAATAACTATTCCGTTAGCCTTTTTTGAAATAAATCAAGTTATGAATAGAGCTAGTAGCCAGTTGAGAATGTAATGTAGCTGAGTAACCGAAGGACATTCATCACAAATGTTCCTTTTCGCGTCAAAAGGCTATAATGGCATTCCAACCAAGTCACTTAATAAAAACATGAACTAGTTGAGTCACTAGGGGACATTAATCAAAATTGTTTGCTTTCGCATCAAAAAGGTCGATTCATGTCAAATAAAAGCAATAAAAATAGTGTGTTGGTTAATAAATCCCATTGATCTTAATGAATAGCTCGAATTTTCATGAAAAGCTACTTAAGGATAGTTACAATTTTGATTAACCGAATAATTATCAATGTGTGTGTGTAAGTGATAGAAGTGAATGATTTTGACATTAAGGTCTTGATTAATATGTATATTTGGTCTGAAATACTTATACACAGATTTCACAAGTTAATAAGTTAGAAAAACTTGAGGGATCATGTTTATAGCTAAATTTGTTTCATGAAGTTTATTTCCATTAACCCATTATTGCATATGTGTGTTTTTTGTTGTTTATTGTGTTTGGTGTGTTTTGTTTTGCATGTTTGTCTTTGCTTGAGGACAAGCAAAAGTTTAAGTGTAGGGATGTTGATAGTGGTAAATTGGATAATGTTTTAGTGGGTAGTTTAGTATGTGTTTAGTGTTAAATTGAATTATTAGTGGACATTTAGGTTAGGATTATGTTATTTAGTTAGATTTTTTTTAGTGTTTGATGGGTTAGAGCATGTCATTGAGCTTAAATTTTGTGTATTTGAGATTCTTTGATGTGTTTGTTAGTGTTTCAAATCAAATATCGAAGAACAAAGAGTATTTAGAGGAAACCCAAAGCAAGGCCCAAAGGCCACGATCATAACAGAAACATGGAGGATTTGCCACGATCGTGGCTCCCTCTGCCATGATTGTGACAAAGAGCCAAAATCTTAGGCCATGATCATAGGCCTGTGTGACAGATAATGCAAACAGTCTCCTGAACGCTACTTATCGAGGGACTTTTTGGACTCGAGAAAAGCTTAGGGTTTACATAAAATGGAAAATAATATATAAAAAAAGAGAAAGAACCCTAAAGGGAGCTCAAACCTCTGCCACTTTGAGAAAAATCCAAGGAGAGAAGAAGAAGAAGAAAGAAGGAGGAGAAAGGAAGAAGGAGAAGAAGGGGCTATAGTGCTGCCATCTTCCCGATCTATTCTGACCTTCCAAGTTACTTTTCATTTCATCTTTATTATTCTTTCTTTTGAATGTATAAGATGAATTTCATAGTGATGGATTTGGGTTTGATGATGAAGTTTTAAAATTCTTTAGGGATTTGTTCTTGAATCAATATAAATGTGATTTCTCTTGATGTTAATACATTGGGTATTGTGATTATTTGTCATATTTACATGCTTCGGTAACAAATTGAGAGAGTGAACTGATAGCAAAATCATTAGATTGGGTAATAAGAGTTAATAATAGATCATGCAAATAATCAAGTTGGGAATTTAGAAAAACAGAAATCTCGTGTGAGGACCCGATAGTCTATTAGAGGGCTTAAGATCTTATTGGAATTATAGGTCCATAATTCAATTAGGGATTATGATTTAGGGTTTAATGATTATAACTTGAGAGAGACTAATCTACCCTTTGAAAGTCTAGGACCAATACTGTATTAACTCAAAAGTAATCATAGTAGTATTTGATGATAGAATAAATCCCCCTTCCTATAGTTGGCTAATCTTCCTTGTATGTTTTCCATTGTAAAATTGGTGATGCTCAATTTGGTTCTTTATGTGATAATTTTACATTTTAATTCCAACCAATCTTTTTCACATGTTTACTTTTCTGTGCAGTTTTTATTTTCATTTTAACAATTCTTTAGGCCTTAGATAACTTAGAATTAGATTAGTTCGATAACTCCTCAAGGGATCGACCTCACATACTATACTCACGACCTGTGTGCTTGCAGTATATTGAGGATTTTAATAGATTAAAACTTATATGGACAATGACAATAAAAAGTCATTAGCAAAAGATAGTTGGTGTATTTGTAATTTGTTGGACCTATAGTGAAACTTGAATGAAAGGTCCTTAGCAATGTTTAGTAAGATAACTTTGCTTAGGATCTCCATTGTGATTGTGAATAGGAAAGGATACAAAGGGTCTCCTTACCTTAATCCCCCAACTACTTTGAAACATTTTAAAGGCTCACCATTCACTGTCACTGCATAAGAAACTAAATATAAGCAAACATTTTTCCAAGAAACAAACTAATTAGGATAACCCATAACTAGTATAAAATAAAGTCCCATTTGATAGAATCAAAGGCCTTAGTAAAGTTAATTTTTAATGCACAACTTTTAATTGATATACTAGTGAAGTATCCCTTAAAGAGTTCCATTATAAGAAGTATGTTATCTCTTATATTTCTATCTCTTATATGTGTACCTTGACTAGGATTGATTAGTTTTGGCAGTGTAGACTTTAGTTTATTTATAATAATCTTGGAGATCAACTTATATATAACATTAGAACAGGGTATAAACTTAATCTCATTGAGAGTAGAAGGATTGGGGATCTTAGGCACAAGAAAATATATATTTTATTAGCTCAGTTCATAATTTACCAAAATTAAAGAATTGTAAGGTAGCTTTAGTGATCATACCTTTAATTTTGTTCCATGTGGCTTGAACGAACCTAATATCAAAGCCATTAGGTATAGGAGCCTTACCATGATAAAAGGAAGTCAAGACATCTTTAATTTTCTTTGGTGTAATTGCCCTTAATAGTGATGAGAGCAGTTACTAAGAGTAGTCCACTCCTTTTACAAAAACCAAAGAAACCTTATTGTAAGGTTCTTCCTTTATTTTGGTCTTTAAAAGACCAGTAAAAGACAACCATTTTTGCATTACAATTTCTTTAATTACCAGTTATTTATTTAGGCACTTTAAGCCCATTATGTTCCATATTAGAAAATCCATTGGTGTTTTTTGGCTTTACCTTTCTTCGTCCAAGCTCTATGGCTACTAGGGCAAAGTTCCAGATTGGCTTCAACCTTATGTAACATGCCTTTTAATTCATCAGCTACCAGTGTAGAGTGATTAACATTACTACCCACTTCCAATACTACTTTTCCTTTAATAAAAGGAATTACTTCTAGGTGAGTACTATTTTGTCCTTCTTTTCTAGCATTCAACATTGTATCCATTGCATTTAGATGTAAGTTCTTCTCTGATAATGCCTCCCTCCATGTTTTATTCCAAATGTGCCTCCCCCCCCCAAAAAAAAACATTTTCCTTATATGTGTTATGAGTCTCGATATTCTCTTCCCTAGCCATTGAATTAACTTGCATCTTAGGTTTCCAGACCTTTATCAAACCTTTTCTCACTGGCTTCCAGGGGTAAAAAACTTTAATTGCATCCCTCACAAGCTCTCCTATATCATTTAACTTCATAATTTTCACATATTCAAGAAGGTCTCTCTCCAAACTTACTTCAATGCATACCTTCGCAAAGTCAAATCCTTTTCAGGTTGCTTGTGTTATCATCAAAGGCCAATGGATGTCCTAAAGAGCTAGCCAAGTAACTTAAGCCTTTCAAGGACTAATATCTAATAGGATCTGATGGAAGTTTACCCATATTGAAACCATTTGCATCTTAGATTTATCCAATCTAACCCCATTTTTGTAAATATTAAGAATTAGTGACTTGCTATGAATGTGCCATAAACCAAGTTTTAAGCTAGTTCCTTAGTAGTATATCTAAAGATGAATAGCTTATCATCACTTATCAAGTAGTTCTCCAATCCTAGCTTCCTCTAATGAACATTGACCCAGAGATTTACTAATGGAAATGGAAACCCTTTATTATAGAAGTACCTTACTGTAGCTACATTCCACTTCTTGGCACTAAGTTGTAAGACCTCTTAAAAGAATGAGGGGTGTCACTCTACAGCATAGTTTTATTACTTTTAAGGTCAAAAGAGTAATTTAGCTCCAACATTTACACTAAAATTTGAGTTGAATCTTAACGTTTTGGAGTATTCAAAATGAACCATAACATTTGGAAAATGTTCAAAATAAACCATAACGTTTAGAAAATATTAAAAACAACTGATGGCTAGAAGGAACAACTAACAAAGTTAAGCCTCCATTAGTTAAATATTAATGTGAATTTTTTTTACTGACATGATTTTTTTAAAAATATATTAATAAAATGGGACCCATATATAGATGACTGACCTTTCTTATTTTGAAGGTATTGAAAAGTTACGGTCCGACTTATATTTTAGCGTAAGCGTTGGGATTGAATTACTCTTTTGACCTTAGTTTTAACAAGTCTTCTTGATATATTCTAAATTATTTAATTACCAAAGTTAATAATTTTTAATGAAATTATTTCAGTATAAATCATTATTATAACGAATTTGTAGTACTCAATCACATTATATTTTAATTTAATAATTTGAAAATATTTAAAATTATAAAATTATAATATATACGTTACTAATTTAAAATAATTAAAATATATTTTAAAGATTAATAAAATACAAGAAAAGTCGACGTCTAGCGCCTTTCTACCCTTAAAATGCCAGCCAGCGAAGGAGTACAACAGATGGGCAGTGGATGAATTGGGAGTGATTGTAATAAGGTACAAACAAAAATGAAGTTTACAGACTCGCCGGTCATAGATCTTCACATTAGGGAGAAGGTCATCTCTTTCCGACAAGACAATGGTTCCATGCATGTTGGCACCTCTGTCTGGCCTTGCTCTCTTGTCCTCGCCAAGTTCGCCGACCGCTGGACCCCACCCAACCCCAACCCCAACCCCAGCCCCACCTCCAATCCCTATTCCTCTATCCTCGATTTTAACTCCTGTAACCGACGTGCCGTTGAGCTCGGTACCGGATGCGGAGTAGCCGGCATGTCCTTTTACGTTCTTGGCGTCACCGACATCGTGCTGACGGACATCGCCCCTGTCATGCCTGCTCTGAAGCACAACCTCAAAAGGAACAAACAAACCCTAGGAAAGATGCTCAAGAATTCTATTCTTTACTGGAATAATAGCGATCAGATAAAGGCGCTGAATCCGCCTTTCGATATCGTCATTGCAACTGATGTTGTTTACATAGAAGAGTCTGTGGGGCAGCTCGTCGGAGCAATGGACGCGCTTCTGGCGGACGACGGCGTCGTTTTGTTTGGCTATCAATTGCGATCTCCAGAGGCCCATAAGTTGTTCTGGGAAATGATTGGAGAGATTTTTGAGATCGAAAAAGTTCCTCATGAGGATTTGCATCCCGATTATGCCTATGAGGAGACCGACGTCTATATCTTTCGTAAGAAGAAGAAAATGGAATAAGTAATAACTACGTTTTTTTAAACAGAATTGGATAATTATAATCTCGATTATGCACGAATTTGATTAGCTTAGTATCCGTTAGTGTATACATTATCTGAGATTGGAAATTTGCTTCCGCGGAGGTATAAGTCTGCATTTGATTCTTGCGTTGCCTTTAATTGATTTCAGTTTGATATGATCGCCATTTGGCTTTGTTAACCATCAGGAGGATTCAGGCCTTTGAATTTGCCTTTATTTGGCTTGCAGAAACGGTCGATGAGGAATCCTTAACTGCCATTATTTGAAAGAAAAAATCTAATGTTTGAGTCAAAATAAAGGTCTTCATTTAGATGTTATCAAATCTATGTAAACTGAGTACAAGCACATCAAAATTTGAAATTTAAGTTTCTCCTTTCCAAATTTAGATTGTTTCCGACAAGGTTTTAACGTATTTATGATGTCTCGTAGGCAAAAAAGTGTATGGCTTTGGGAGAGCAATATTAGCAAAAGTAAAGGTTGCATGTTCTTATACCTATCACATATAATCTACTGTCAATACAATAAACAGATTCATGTTCTTCCACTACTGTACTGCTTCTACTACTACATGAAGCAAGTTTCTGCATTTATCTCTTCTTGTTATTGATACCGTTACGGTCTCCCCTGTACCGCATGTTCTTCGTAGTATTTATCTATTGTGCAGATAAAGAGAAATAAAAATATAAACTTGCCTCTAGAATGTTTATTTGTTCCGTGATAGCCAGGCATATCTACATGCTTTCTTTCTTTTTTGTGTTTTTGGAAAAAGGAAATAATTTCATTAATAAAGAATGGAATTACTTCCCAAAATGAATTCAAGGGAAGCACCCTTCAACATGAGAGAAAAGCTCAGTAGATATGCCTAACAATAGTGGATGATTATACTGCAGATACAAATGTTAAATATTCAAAGAGGATAGCAGGTTAGAGCTGCAATTTGGTGTTAGATTCTTCAAAATTATAAGCTCCCTGGTTCCATTGATGATTTCAGTAATAAGTGATTCAATTGGTTTGAACTTAGACTCAAATCTTCTAGAATTTCTTTCTTTCCAAATAATCTGCACATACATTTCCACAGTTGTTAACTAAATCTAGTTGGCTGAATTAGGAACAGAACTTTGTGTTGAAAACCAGTGAATGACACTAGAGAAGGTGCAGGCTCGGACAAACCTTAGACATTTTTGTTTAACTTGTTCCCAAATTTTGTTAGTAACAGTGCACATGAAAAACAAGTGATCCCTTATTTCTTCATTTGTAGAACAAAATGGACAGGATGTATTGACATCAAGATACCTGATTCTATCTACAATATTAAGTCTGTTTTTAATTGTGAGCCAAAGAAAAAATGAAACCTTGGGATGTACAATCTTATTCTAGATAATCTTGTGCCAACCAACTACTGGATTGTTTAATCTAAGCAGATCCTTTGTGAGTTTGTTTGAAAGTTTATGAGTTGGTTGTTTCTTCCAATAAAAAATATCTAGACTGAATGGATCAGGAGGATAATGAGGTTGCAGATGGCTTAGACTTCCAGGAAATTGCCAGGTGTTTTCATTGATGAGAGAGTTATGCTTAGTCTAGAGGGGGAAAATGAAAGTGTTCCTTGGAGTACATTGGAGTAAATAAGTGGACCTTGACCAGACTAATTGTCAAACCAAAGAAAGATTTGTCTTCCATTACCAATTTTATATGATACATCCTTTTGGACTAATTTCTTCAAGTGAAGTAGCTGATTAAGGAAGCAAGAGTTAGAAGAACTCTAGCTTATTTTCCATATGCATATGCCTTTGAGAAAGTAAGAATGTAACCACCTAATTCATATGGAGTTTTTGTCCTCGAGTATCCACCATATTCTATTAAGGATGAGAACTTGGTTGGTTAATTTGACGGATGAGATATTTAATCCACCATCCACTTTGGGAAAACACAAATAAGACCATTTGACTTTAGCAACACCTTTTTGTATCATTCGAGTGATTCCATAAGAAGTTCTTAAATAGTCTCTCAACTGAGTTGATAACTTTCTTAAAAAGACAATGTGTGAACTCTAGTAAATGTCTAATGTATTAAGCACATATTTAATAAGTTAAAGCTTTGATAAATGTAAATCGCATCGTGTTTTAGGGCATAGTTTGATATGTATTTAGCCGTTAATTCGATCATTAGGTAAATGTTTAGGTTAGAATTGTGTTAGTTTGTTAATTATTTGTGTTTTAAGTATTTTATTGGTTAATACAAGCTTTTGAGTTTCAATATTATATTTTTTAGGTACCCTAATATGTTTACTATCGTTTCAGGGTCAATATCAAGAAACAGAAGAGTTTTGGAAGACATTCGGGCCAAAATAACAGACCATGATCATGACAGAAGGCTTAGAAGTAGGCCATGATTGTGGCCTATATCGGATAGACATGCAGACGCTCACGAACTTAATGTTTTTAGAGATTTTTTTGACCTTTTGGATCTCGGAAAAATCCCAGTTCAACCCTAAACACAAAAGAAGATAAATAGAACAAGAAGAATAGACAGAAAGGGCTTTTACATTCAGACACTCTTGGAAGCCCTAAAGAGAGAGAAAAAGAAGAGAGAGAGAGAGAAGAAGAAGAGGAAGAAGGAGTGGATCCTGACGTCGTTGCTTGTCGGATCAGGTGGTATCCTGACGTTGCTGCCTTCTCGATTTGTCCAACTTAAGTTCCATTTATTCTTCATTTCTTTTTCATTTACGTGTATAAATTCGAGACGGATTTTACGAAAATGAATTTTGGGTTGTTGATAATGTTCTAAACTCTCCTTCGGGATTTTACATTGAGGTAATATTGATTTAATTATTTTTGTGTTTATTAGTTTAGGTGTTGTGATTAATTAATGTATTTGCATGTTTCAATAACAAACTGAGAGGGTGAGTGATAGGTGCTTAATTAATTACGAAATTATTTCATAATACTTAGTGATTATTGACATGAAATTGTTTAAGATATTCACTTTGACTCATGTAATTTTAGGTACAATTCAGAAGCAAAGAAGTTAAAATGAGTCGAAGCTTTATATTTTAGCCATTTTTCGAATACTAATTTTTACTTATCTTTATGGAGTAAGAAAAAGAAAATTAAAAGATAAGAAAAAAATTAAAAGAAGAAAAAAAAAGCAAAGAATAGTGAATAAAGATGGACAGCTGGAAAAAGAGACAAACACGGCAGTGCAAGATGAAGAAAATGCAGTGCAGAAGGATAAAGCAGGAGATGAAACACAGTGCAGCATTGGAGGTTAGAGTAAAACACAGTTTGCGTTTTACGCAGATGTCCTACATAACGCAGACAAGAGCTACATTTCATAGACGAAGGCTGGAGGGTTTTTAAGTTGCGTGAACAGTAAGGTGGACATATGTTTTATTCGTCACATCAATAACACAGTGAGGAGAACAGTAAGGGCGATAGAAATGGAGTGAAGGCAATAGCGTGAAACTAAGGGCTTGCAAGGTAGAAACAAAAGCTTGCGACAGAAAAAAGGAGGTGCTAAAGGGGTCTTTGGTGGGGTTATCAATAGGGGCTGAAATATTTTTCCATAAGAGACCTATGGAAGGTAACATCCCGACATTAGTTCGGAGGTAACATCGATGCCGAAGTCCCAGGTTAAGTGTATTTTCTTTTTTTTGTTTCTTTCTCTCATTAGAAATTGATTGTGTCATCATACGTTAATTGATTTGGGTTTTGTATATAGATAATCGAATTTTTGTTATTGCTCGGTTATTTGTGTATGAACCCATTGGGTATTGTGAAAAGATGATTTTAACACATTCGTTAAATTGTATATTTGCAAACTTATTGTTAGAATTTCAATATAATCCGTAATTGTTATGTTTAAATTAATTTGTAGGGACTAATGATTCTTAATCATTAGGATAACATGACCTAGGTTAAATGACACATCGTGTGTGATTGTTGCCTTGATTAATAAGTTTTCCTAATTCATAATGCTACTACCTAATTAAATCTAGAGATCGTATCCTAGGTTATTTGGCAGTTGGGTTTAATTAACGATCGTATCTTGATTAAACAAAACATAAAGGAAAATTCGGGTTAATTATTAACCCACGATTAATAGTTGCTAGGAGAGGTTTGAGAATAACAAATCAATGAAATATGCTTAATTAGGGTGTAGGTTGAGATTGAACCAAAGAATCGGATCCCTATCGACTTTCCCATTTTTATCATTTTTCGCATGTTTTTTAATTTGTTTTTATTATTCTAGTTTCATTTTATTTTCTAAATCCAAAACCCCCCAAACCAAAACACCGATTAATTTCATTTCAACAACTTTACACACACTCTGTGAGATCGACCTAGACTCACCATTGCTATAGTAATAGTCTAGTTATTTTATTTTAACTAGCATTACAACGCATTGTCAATTTTGCCATCGTTACTACGGAGTTCGGTGTTTTAGTTTTTGATTGTGATTTTAATTGGTGTTTTGTATATATTTATTCATAATTAATTTCTTTTCAGTTATTTTGTGATCTTTTCATTTTTCTGTTTTGTGTTCGTGAAAAAAATTTAAAAAAATTTCATGGACGGAAGTAATTTCTTTTATGATTCATATTCTCAATCATATAATAGTGTTTGGATTGATCATCCTAACTTTTGTTAAGGATGAGATAATCATCAGAATTACTTCCATGATAGTTTGCAGGACACACAGTAATTTCTGTGTGGAACAGAAGCTTCTTGTCAAAATTCAGGTACGTCTTTGAAAGAATTGATGAATGTTGTGATTGCTAACAATCTCCAATTTCAACAGAGCCTAGGGAAGAATAGAAAAACTTAAAACTAACTAAAATGCCTTAGACTAAGAGAACTAAACTATTCTTCACCCTCCCCACCAACGGTGCCAAAAAATTGATCGTATTGTTCGAACTTTAAAATTTATAAGCCCTCAAATACCACAAGAACACGGGTCACGGTTATAGTATAAGCGGCGAGGAGGGGGACTAATCTAATTCTATATTATCTAACACTAAGGAAATTTAAATAACGAAAATAAAGTTCACAAGAAAAGTAAATTCGAGAAATCGATAGGTAAGAGTTGTAATTCAGAAATTAACATAAGAAGAAATAAAAGTTTTAGCAATGTAGAAACACAATGGAAATCAATCAAAAGAAATTATGAGAAAGGGAATTTTACCTATCATTAATGCTAGCCTAGTCGATTATATGTCAATGGAGTGTCGTTCTAGACGATCCTAGGTCTGATTACTCTCTCTTGAGTTATAACTATTAAAACCTAATTTATAAACCCTAATTGGATTATGAAATTTGTAATCTCTTAATTAACAAAATACTCATAATCCTAATTAGATCTAAAGCCCTCTAATAAATTATTGGGTCTTACATAGGATCTCTCTCCACAAAATTAGTGATCTGATTAGCTACAGTATCTATTGAATCACCTAACTCTTATTAATTTGATCAAATTGTTTTTTATTTGGTTCACCCTCTCAATTTATTACCGAATTATGCAAGAAATGTAACAAATCACAATACCCAATTCAAATAACATAAAGTCAACTCAGATAACATTAAATAAAAATAAAATCTCGAAGGAGAGTTTAGAAGAACATCAATATTTCAAATCCTATCATCATACTAATCCATCTCAATTATATACATAAATAAGATTAAAACAAACAGGAAATAACGACTTGGAATAGATGATGGAAGGTAGCGACATTAGACAATCTCCTAATCCGAGAAGCACATCGAGTCAGCTTCGTCTTCCTCTTCTTCCTCTTTCTTCTTCTTCTTTCTTTCTCTTGGTATTCTCTCTTTAGGGTGTCAAATATGGTTGCACGGAAAAGCTCCCTCTTCTCTTCACTTGTTATTCTTTAAATAGTCTTTTATGTTTTGGTTAACCTTAAGGTTTTTTAGGGACCTGAAAGGTCTAAAAGGCCCCTCCACATGAGAACTTCGTAAGCATCTGTGTGTCTGCTCGACATAGGCCACAATCGTGGCCTACAGACCATGATCGTGACTCACATCTGAGCCTTCTGTCACAATCATAGCATACAAGCCACGATCGTGGGCCAAACTTGGAGGTTCTGTCACGACCGTGTCTTGCTTACCACGATCGTGGGCCTATGTTATGGCCTGGGTTCCCTTCAAAACTCCTCCGTTCTTTGATATTAACCCTGAAAAACATAATATTTAAGCTCAAAAACTTGTACTAATCTATAGAACACTTCAAACACAAATAATTAACAAACTAATACAATTCTAACGTAAACACATACTAAATGATCGAATTAACGGTAAATACATATCAAACCGTGCCCTAAACACGATGTAATTTACACTTATCAGTTAATAAGCTATATCAACCATTATAGATGAATTGATAAAGAAAATAAAATAACAATTATTAATTGTTTAATTGTTTATATTTTAATGCATATATTTAGTGCATTTCATTTGTTTATTTGTTTATTTTTATTGTTTACAATACTTAATTCATTCATATTTCATTTTTAAGTTGTAATTCACTTATTTGGAGTGAAAGGAACGAACTAAAAAAGTACGATGTTGCTTAAAGTTGTTTTGACCAAGTTATGAAGTTGTAGGAAATGTACATGGGCACGAAGTCATGTAAAACAAGTTGTTTTAAGGTTTTAGAGAGTTATATAGTTAAGAACATGCCTATATTTTAGAAGTACATACTCGTGTATTTGTCCATGTTCACAGTTTTGAGCTTATGTTTGCTCTAGATTCGAGGATCTCATGATTTTCAGGTACATGACTAGGTACACACCCGTGTATGATGCGTGTTGAACACACCAAAAAATAAAACTTAACTCTGCACACTAAATTTAAAGTAGTGGTGAGTAGGGATCATATCCATAGACAGTGTATATATAACTTTTATAATGAATGAATTGGTGTTTGGGACATGGTTAGGGGGAGGGGGGTTGGGTTGAAATCGACAAACAAAATAAAGTGGAATTGAACAGATAAAGGCAATTTAAATCAAATAGCAGAAAAAAAGACAAGATTGAAAAATGGGTTTAGAATTCGGCCGTTAATTTAATCTAGACCAATACATTAATGAGCACACTTAATCTTCACGTTGTTCTTATAACTCTTTTAGAAACTATTAATCGTAGATTAATAATTAGCTCTGTTAGCTACAATTTTCCCTTAGGTCGTATTTAATCAAAATAAGCTCTTTACTAAACCTAGGCATCAAATAACCTAGAACAATTTTTCTAGATTTAATATGATAGTCATATTATGAACTAGGAAAATATATTAATCTAAGAAATAATCACACAAACTTGGGTCCTTTAACTTCTGATATGTTATCCCTAATGATTCACCACCATTAGTTACCCAAATTGAATCATAGTTACAAAAATTACATATTGTAACCTAGATTCTGGCAATGGGTTCATAAATCTAGTAAAACAGTTTAAATCATCCATACATGAATACCCAAAACATTAAGCAAAGAATCAGATAAAAAAATCTAAAGAGAGAGAATAACAATTCACGATGAAGAGATGCCCAAATGTGTTCTTTAACCTCAATTTCCTTCTTAAAACCAAAGGAAGAAGCTTAGCTCTTTATAGATCTCAAAGAGATAAGTACTTTGCCCATTTTTGTGGTTCTCAAAACCCTCATGTTATGTTTGGCCGCTCAAATGTCCTTATATAGCAAAAATTAGGGTTTTTACACATTTTAGGTGAGATACACAACCTAATACATGGTCATTTATACATACACAACCGTGTTTTGCTAAAATGTTCCAACACGTTTAAAAAGAGTTACACAAGTTCATATACGAGTGTGTAGGTTGTTGGAACTTCATTTATTTTATTTTATTATCCTATCTTCTTTGTAATTCATCTTCTTCTTATTCCACAAAGATGATAAGTTTGAACATCAATAGGGTGGCTCCAAGGATGTGCTTTTAGCCCATTTTAGTTCTTGTGCTTCCAATTTATATCTAAAATCAAATATAAACTAAAATGAATATCTTAAGCATTTCATAACATTAATAATCATAAATGCTCCACTAGATTTTAAGCTTGGATAAGACATTTGGTTAGGTTAAAGGCTTATAATATGGTTAGCACAAAAAAGAAAGACTAATAAAGCTCAAGGGGCTTAGCAAAAGGAAAAATCATATCAATAGGTAGGCTATCTAGTTAGTGTGGCTTGTATAACAAATAATGCCTATAGCATTTTCATGTTAATTTGTGTGATAAAAATTTGGTTTTGAGTAAATGTACAAGTCATGAAGGTCACACATGAATAAAAGACAATTAGACCATCCGAATGTGTCAGTCTAAAATGGCTTAAAATATTACTAACTTATGTCTAGCCAATGAAGGGGGTTATAAAAGGCCAAATGGTGCAGAAAATTAAGATGAATTTCGTGCATCTTATGTAAGATACAAAATGAAAAAGAAAGATTCTTTTTTTTACACACACACTTTTTTCCTCTAACTCTCTCAAGAGTTCTTGTCTTTGCTAGCACAAAGAAAGAATTCTAGCCATCTTCTAGTGAGGTTTCATCCTTCTATCTTCATATAGACTTTTAATAGAGACGGTCTTCGTTGATTGTTGTAGTTTACAACAACCCAACATGGAGAAGATTAACGAATGAATGAGATCATCAAAAAGGTATGTAAACATCTTACATTTCATGTTTTTGTTTTTCTATATCTATATGTATAAGTAGATCTAGTTTTTGAGGTTCCATTTTATTTCTTCTGCGTATATTTGATATTTATTATGTATGAGATGCATGATTAGAACCTAATAACATGAATTTCAGTATAACAATTACAGATTATATCAAAATTCTAGCAATGGGTATCTAATTAAATGATTCAATGAATGCATTAAAATCATCATCATTCAAATACCCAATCAATCCACACAAGATAACATATTCAATTTCTAATGAGAGAAAGAAACAATAAATTAATAAAAAATGTTTAACCCAGGTCATCGATGTCGATGTCACTTCTGAATTGGTGTTGAGACTTTTAACCTTTTATGGGTCTTAAGCCCCATGAAATTACCCTAGTCGAAGACCCTTTTGTTTCTTCTTCACTGCGTAAGCTTCTCTTCTCTACTGTTTATTGATTTGACAAATAAACATGATGGACCATCCTTACTATTCACGTACCCTCTTTTCTCCAGCAACTCTCTTCCATTTTCCAGCCACCAAGCTGCAGCTCTTCACTCGCAAGCCACTCTTTGTTCTCTTCTCTAGCCCTCAGTATTGTAGTTGCGATGTGACAAATTAATATCAATTACTATAGCTAAAACCCTTCAACCAAATTGAAAGTTTATAGAAACATCTGCATTTCTGCAGACGTCCTACATGAAACGCAGACGTCCTGTGTGTTCTTCGTCTGGCTGTGCATTTTGCTTCCTTCACTGCACCTTGGACTGTCGTTTTGCTCCATTATTTCATATGAATTTGTCGTTGCATGGGGTTGTCCCATCTGTTGGCTTCCATTTTTAGTTCACCATAATTCCAAGATGCTCTCCATTAAATTCACGTTATTGCATACAAAAACATAAAATTTCCGCGCACAGTAGCCATGAGCTATATTGCTTTATCATCTTAATTTTCTTATCTTTACTTGCTCTAATATTTATCATTCTTACTCCATAAAGACAAGTGAGTGTAATTCTTCGAAAAACGGTCCAAATGTAGTACTTTCGACTCACTTTAATTTCTTTACTTCCAAATTGTACCTAAAATCATATATAAATTAAAGTGAGTATCTTAAGCAATTTCATCTTATTAATCGCTAAGTGTTATGGAATAATTTCATAATCAATTAAGCACCTATCAATTACATTCATAAGAATACCTTTATTCCTTCAGAACTTCATAATTTCTAAATTAGGTTTCATTGATACCAAAACAATATATTCTTTAAGTTGTGACATCAATTAACAACCTAAACTTATTAAACTCTATAACCAATTATTCAGGAAACAATCTAGGTTCATTATAAGCCTTAATCAAGACCAAATACACGAATTTAGAGTGACTTTTTCTTAACTAGTTCAACATGTACACACAAAAAAATTCAAACCAGAACTATGCCCACGATCGTTAGGGACCTTGCCACGATCGTGAAAGAAAGCAAGTAATTAAGCCACGATCGTGCTCTGAGGACCATGATCGTGCACAATCTTTCTTCCTCAATTCTCCACGAATTTCACATAGTTAGAGACATCACTACCACTTGAATTTTTCCAGATTTCATGATCCTTAAAGCTACTTCATTTCAGGTTAATTTAGCATCCATAATGATAACATTAAGGCTCCCAAATTCTGCTCACTTAAATCATTAACAATTTCTTTTTTGCAAACTCACTTACATCTCTAACTTTCCATATTCTAAAACGTCCTAATAACACATATCTTTATCATGAATTTTTCATCAATTACACTTCCAACCACAATTTAGATCATCCATATAACAGCCTATAAACTACTATTCTCATGCATCCAAAAACATAATAGAAGATACTCCTTTTTATTCATCACTTTCCAGCATAATGTCAACACCTTCATTCAATCTATCCCTAATCATTATTTCACTTACTTTTTTATCTCAAATGCTACCTCAAAGTATCAAGCCTACTTTGCCTCACATGCATACAAGATCATCTCAAGAGTAAGGTGGTCGTAGGATGGTTTCAACAAAAACAAGAAGATAACAACAAATACAACAATGTTATGCTTCTATAACTATCTTTATGATGGATTTTTGCATGGATTTTCGTGTGGAAATTGAATAGAATTTAGGAAAAACATAGAGATGTGAAGGAGAAGTAAATTTCGGTAGTGAGATAGAGAAGAAGGAAAGAGTACAGCAGAAACATGAAGATGGTGCAAGAAGTGTCTATGTTAGTATAGGTGTAAGATTAGTAGAAGGACGCTTGTCAAGAAAACAAATAAGACATATGTCCACTCTTTAAGCTACCAAATGTCACTCAATTCTCTAAGCCATTTGTCACTCAATTCTCTAGGTCATTTGTCACTTAGTATATTGCCATATGTCACTCATTTTGTAGGCTTAGTCATCCTAAATTTTCACACATAAATTGTCTTGCTACTTGAAAGTTTTCTTAGTCTACATGTACATTTTAATCCATCAATCTTTTAATTGTTACGAATAACTCCAAACTACTAATTGTAATCCCTCAATTCTTTTTATTGGCAAATCAAAATACAAGATAATAGAAATACCCAATCATGTTACAATTATTCAGAATCTTTCATACTCTGGAATATGTCAATTGAGTGCAATTTTTTTAAATCAAAATTCATGTGTGAATGCCCATATTATGTATGTGAATGAAATCATAAAAATAATATTCTAAATGCACCAAATTCATTCTAATATAATGTATTTCATATTACTAAGTAATCTAGCACTCTAATCGCTCAATAGGTTTGGAAACTAACTATTACAAATTTAGATTAAATCAAGTTTACTTAAGGCATAAACCTTATTGCAAACTAACTGCATATGAGCTATAATGTTTGAATGCTCAAGAAATTTGTATAAGAATATATACCCAGAAAGTCAATTAAGCATGCATTGAAACATGATACATATATATGCGTATGATTGTATGTTCATATAATCAAACAAATTAGTGATTTGTGAACTATGTATGTATTGCATGACGATAGACCCGCAAAGTGACCATCAATATCCAAACATTTCCGAAACATCGAGACAATAGCTTCCCTAGAGCATACTGTGAGTTAACTTAGATGTATAAACTCAATTATATATGCTTCTATATGAATTGAATGTTTAATCTAAAATATGTGTACAATTAATTGACAAATGTCGGACTTAGATCCAAGGAGCTTGATATAAGGCATAGATATATTGAAATGAAAGCATGGTATATGAAAAGATGCATCTCATCACATTGAAATGCATGATCAGATAAAGGAATTGCGACCAGATTGACCGAAGTGGGAAAAGAGCTTTGAGCTCAAGATTGAGAAATAAAGAGCCTCAGGCTCAGATGACATGGACTTGGTAACCACAATGGATACGAGCCAAAAACGATCTTGGTGTCCACAAACAAATATGGGATAGTAAATTGGGTTGATAGGCACTTGATCACAACAAAGCAAAAATGAAAAAAGAATCATGTGTGCATTTGCATAGACATCCCTACATGTATCAAATCATTGAATTGGAATATATTATTGAATTTTTTGAAATAGTGAATTACAATTGAAGCTAATGGATGATGTGTTTTGTTATGCAATGCTAGCTTACATGATGTACTTGTTGAAGTATGATGAAACGTGACGTGGTATTCAATACTGGATGGTATAATATACTTGTTGAATTAGGTTATAACTTATTTTTGTGATCTGACTTGAGTGAATACATCAATAATGGTTTACTCACTGAGTTCAAAAACTTATCAAAAATTGCAACATTGTTTTTCAGATTCAAGAGCATTTTTAGCTACTAAGGTTATACAGTAGAAGTCTAGTACTTGCATTTTGGGGACCAGAATGACTCAAATATCTAATCAGTTGAATCTAAGGGTCCTAAATAGATGTCTTTAGTATTAGCATCCCATTTTCATGTTTCATATTTTGTACTGAGATTGGACTCATAATAACATTGTATAATGTATATGTGGAATCTAAATCGTAATGATACATGAGACATTTGTGTTTGTGAATGAAATGGGAAGAATTGAACATTTAGAATGCTTATGATATGTTTGATGCCTTTAATGAGTTAATTGATTATCCTAATGTATCATTTTCATAGAATATGGTTTCAAATATCCTCTGGTATGTTTGGGCATATGCTTTATGGGAGTGGTATGTTACAATATAAATACTCATACATTTTATTCTAATCATAACAAGAATTAATTGATTTAAGAAAACAATTTAATATATTAAAGATGATTAAATTAAAAATTAATATTATCATTGAACAATATAATTAAAAATAAACACAGGATGATAAAACTATTTTTTTATTATAAATCTCAACTAATAAAATTTTTCTACTTTTGCTTTTCTGTAATGGTTTTTAGTTTTAGTTTTTTAAAAGCAGAGAAAAATGGGCCCATAATATGTTCTTGATTTGTGTTTGATTGATTAAACTATAAGAATATATATATATATATATATATATATATATATATATATATATATATATTATATAGTTTTGTTTTTATTTATTGTTTGTCTTGTGTGTTTT
>JAOTAY010000009.1:3903106-3921612 GCA_025629805.1 Erythroxylum baracoense | reverse complement strand
GACCTCCCACCGAGGCATGGTTTGCAAGTACCTTTAGTGGATGAATCAAATGGTTGCACATTCAACATGGTTTATCAGTAACTTGCCCACCGTAGCTCTGTTGATATATGCATGGACCAAATTATGACACTTCTAAAAGAGTTAGTTATGAAGATGCTTGGTAGCTTTTTGAGTGGGAGGGTCCTAATTTTTCTTTTAATGGATAAGATGGCCCACCGTCACTTAGTCCGTTATAGATAAGAAAAATAACCGCAGTATAAAGATTTATTATTATTTTATTAAATCTATCATCATGCATACATGCATCATGATTTTATGCAAAGTTCCAATACTTTTGACTAGTTTGCTCATTCTTTAATAACTTATATTTTCAGACATATTCACCACAATATGAATCCACTCATAATGCTCTTGACTAATAACAAATTGGAAAATGAAGAGAAATTTAATGAATGGAGACGTAACTTTGACATCATTCTCTAAGATGAACGAATTTCATGGGTATTAACGGACAATAAGCTTGCACCTCCAGGTGACAAATCAACTCTTGAGCAAGTCCAGCAATACAAGCGATGGTAGAATACTGATAAGACTGCCAAGTGCTATATTTTGGCTTCTATCAGTGCTATATTGTAAAAGCAACTTGCAGGCATGCAAAATGTCGATGTAATGGTCCATCACCTACATGAGATGTTTGATGTGAGGACCAGGTCTGTAAGGGTGAAAACTATCCAAATGTTTCACAATCTCAGACATATGCCTGGTAAACCTATACAAGATTACATGCTTAAGGTAATCTCTGCAGTTACTAAGGTTGAGTTGCTTGGGGTAAAAATGGATGCAGAAACTTGGATGATCATGATCATCAACAACTTAAACTCTTCTTTTCAGTAGTTTAAGTTGGACTGTGAGCTCAACACCAAGAACTACACCTTGAGTGAGTTGATGAATGCCCTCTAAAATATGGAGAAGATATTAAATATCAGGGTCAATGGGCCAGAGGCTCATGTGCTTTCTTCTTCTAAGCCCAAAGGTAAGGGAAAGAAAAAGAACAAGGGTACAAAGAAAGGGAAAGCTTAAGCAGGGGCCAAGGCCAAACCCATAAAAAAGAAGGCCAAAGAGGACACCAAGGGAAAGGGTTTCCATTGTGGTGAGAAGGACCACTGGAAAACGAAATACACAGTCTACCTTGAGACCTTAAAGAGCAAATAAGGTATAGGTTTCCTAAGTTTGTTAGGAACTAAAAATGTGGCAGATTCATCTAATTTTTGGATATTAGATTCAAAAGCCACTGACTATATTTGTAATTCTATGGAGGGGTTCTAGCAAAGGAAAAGACTGCCTGAAGGCCAGTTTCAAGTCAAGATAACGGATGGATCCTATGTTTCATTAGAAGCAATGGGAGTAGTTATTTTAGACTTTCCTAGTGATCATAGGTTATATTTGTAGGATACATATTACATCCCAATGGTTATAAGGAACATGATTTCTATTTTTTGTTTAATAAAATCTAGTTATTCCTTATATTTTGAAAAAATGTTTCAATATGTGAGAATAAGTATTTTATTTGTAATGTTCTTTATAAAATGTATGACAGGCTCACTAAACATCATAGAATTAATAAAACCAAGAAAATCCAATGACTCTAGCATTAATTCAAAATATCTGTGGCACTTAAGGATGGGTTATGTGAATCAGAAAAGACTTGACAAGTTCATGAAGGATGGGATCCTTATGGGCTTGGACAATGGTCCATTTCTTATGAGTCTTGTATTGAAGGATAAATGACCAAGGCCTCATTTCCTTCCAAAGGAAATAGATTTGAGTCCACGTTGGACCTAGTACACACTAATATGTGTGGACCCATGAAAGTACAAGCTGGAGGAGGTTATAAATGCTTCATAACCTTTATAGGTGATTACTCTAGACATAGCTATCTGTATTTAATGCACAAAAAGAGTGAGTCCTTTGAAAGGTTCAAGGAATTCAAAGCTAAAGCTGAGAAGTAGCTTGGCAAGCCATTAAAACAACTTCGATCGAATCGAGGTGGTGAATATTTATCTAGGGAGTTCCAACAATTCCTAATTGACAATGGAATTGTTTCCAACTTGTTTGCTCCCAAAATAAGTTAACAGAATGGTATAGCTGAGAGAAGGAATAGGACTCTATTGGAAATGGTAAGATCAATGATGTCCTATGCTAGCCTTTCTGAATCATTATAGGGATATGCCATATAAATGGCAACTTATCTTCTTAACTTTGCTCTATCGGAATCGGTGCCTAAAACACCTGGGGAGTTGTGGACTGGATGAGTGCCTTCATTCCGGCACTTAAGGACTTAGGGCTGCCTAGCCCATATTCTAAGGCCTGAATCCACAAAGATGGAATCAAGGTCAAAAGTATGTTTGTTTGTAAGATATCCTAAGGGTACACGAGGGTACTATTTTTACAATTTTCAGGACAAGAAGGTATTTGTCTCGAAAAATGTGACCTTTTTGGAGGAAGAATTTTTGAGAAATCACAAAGGAAGAAATGAAGTAGTACTAAAGGAGTTAGCTACTTCATCTGAATGAAGAGTTGATTCAGATATAGTGGAATAAGATTTCGAAATGGATTCAAAAGTTAAATCGAAAAGAGCAGCCTAAACATCAAGTAGTGCCTAGACGTTGTGGAGGGTTATGAGACAACTAGACAGGTATCTAGGTCTAGGAGAAGGCATAATTGCCATCTTAGTCCAACAAGTAATAGACCCCATTACTTATACATAGGTGATTAATGACATTGATTTAGAAAAGTGGCTCAAGGCAATGGAATCAGAAACAGATTCGATGTACGCCAATGAATTATGGATCCTTGTAGATTTACTACCAGGCGTAAAGGCCATAGGGTGCAAATGGATCTTCAAAAGGAAGAGAGGATCTTACAAAAAGTTAGAGACCTTTAAAGCTAGATTGGTAGCTAAGGGCTATACTCAAAAGAAGGGTACAGACTCTGAGGAGACTTTTTCTCCGCTTTCCATGCTTAAGTCCATCAGAATTCTTTTGGCCATAGTAACCTGTTTTGATTATGAAATATGGCAAATGGGAATGAATAATTCATTTGTTAATGGAGATCTTGGGAAGACCATTTATATGGCCCAACTAGAAGGATTCGTTGAGCCAGGTAATGAATATAAGGTATACAAGTTGCAAAGCTCCATTTATAGACTTAAGCAGGCATCTAGTTCTTGGAACATTAGGTTTGATAAGGCTATAAAAACCCATGGATTTATACAAAACCTAGATGAGCCTTGTGTCTATAAAAGGATACAAGAAGGCAAGGTTACTTTCTTAATTTTGTATGTCGATGACATTCTGCTCATTGGGAATGATGTAGGAATGTTATCCACTATCAAGGGATGGCTGAACAAATAGTTCTCAATGAAGGATTTAGGAGAGGCTAACTATATGCTAGGGATCAAGCTTATAAGGGATCGAAACAATAAGTAGATAGCCTTGTCTCAACTAACCTACATTGAGAAAATGCTTAATAAGTTTGCCATGCAGGATTGCAAGAGTGGTTTCACACCTATAAGACATGGAATCAAACTTTCAAAGGAGCAAGTACCTATGTTTCACACCTTCAATGCATGTGCAACATTTTGTATGCTTCAGCAATTGGAAGTTTAATGTATGTCAAGCTTTGCACTAGATCAGATATCAGTTACGAAGTGGGACTGGTAAGCAGATTCTAATCTAATCCAGGAATGGAGCATTAAACTACGGTTAAGTGCATACTGAAGTATCTTCGTAGGATGAAGAACTTAATGCTTGTTTACGCTGGAAGTGACCTTATTTTGACAGGATATATAGATTCTAATTTCTAATCAGATGTTGATTCAAGGAAATCAACTTCTAGTTCTATATTTACTTTAGGAGGTGATAGTCTGGAGGAGTGTCAAGCAATCTTGTATTGCTGATTCGACTATGGAGGCTAAGTATGTTGCCATTTGTGAAGTAGCAAAAGAAGTAGTCTGGCTCTGTAAGTTCCTAAAGGATTTGGAGGTAGTTCCTGATGCAAAAAAAGCCATTACACTTTATTGTGATAATAGTGGGGCAATGGCTAATTCTAAAAAACCTCAGAACCACAAAGCTTCCAAACACATTAAGAGAACGTATCATCTCATAAGAGAGATAATACAACGTGGTAAGGTGGATGCGGTAAAGATTCCCATAGAGCTTCGATGATTCGTTCATGAAGACGCTGTCATAAAAGGGCTTCGATGGTCACCTAGAACACATGGGAATGAGGGATATGTCAAACTTGCTTTAGGATAAGTGGGAGATTGTTAGGGTTATGTAAATATAGTGCCCTGGAAAGCAAGGTTATTTACATATAACTTAATTTTCTTCCAGTTACAATATTGCAATGAAAATATTTATTATTAATAAAACAAAAGAGTTTGGTTTTATTTGTATGAGGATAATATAACTAGTCATAAGGTACCAAGGTCTTTTTGTAAGTAGTATACATAAATATGAAGATGTTTAGGAAATATGTATATTATTAAAATCTAAACTAATTGATTCATAGTCGAATAATCAAGTTGGTCGCTTGATTATAGTTTAGACTGTAGTATTGCGATTTACCTTTGTGTAAATAAAGGAGTTTACTTCAAGGGAATGATGAGTTTCAAGTCATAATAGTAGTTGACTATCTGTAACGATACTATTAAATGAATTTGGAATCATATATGTTTTTAAAGAATAAAGTAGGTTGTTACTTGAATCTTAAAACATACACCTTAGTATTCATTTATTACAAACCACAATCTTCATGAGTGGTGAACTCATGCGTCTTTCATTATAGTTCTTGATATGATCGGAGTGGATTTTTATAGGGTATCAATCCAGTGTTTGCATGTTGGAATTATTAATTAAAACATGCATACGGGAATATTTACTCAAATAACGAGTTTATAGTGATATCATCACTTTTAAATGTTTTACAGAGATTAGTGGCTAAACTGGTGCCAGTAGTTTGAAGGACTAGTTACCCATCAAGTCTTAATGTAATATCCTGTTTCCATACTAAGGGTTAGAACCATAGATTTCTGTAATTGAGAAATAGCAACAAGTTGTTAAAAAATGCATTTCATGCTCGTGCATATTGTTGGCATACATACACGTGAATTTGAATTTTTACACACATTATAATCATTATACATGCACTCATTTGACATTTTTGGGTATAATTGATCTATAAATGTGATTATGTTTGGAATTGTGAACAGTATGTGTTAAGAATTGATTTGGAGAGTATATCTATTGACTCCAAATTTTTAGTAAAAAAATTTGGGAAAATTATGAAATTTAAAGGTATTTTTGGACTAAGAAAAATGTCAAATGGCAGAACAATCAATGAATGGCAGAAGCAATTTTAAGAAATGACATTATGATTTAATGACAAGTGTTATTGAGAACTTGGGAGAAAATTAGGTTGAAAATTATAGATAAATGGACTAGTAGATTTAAGGACTAAAAGTGGGACCATAGGAAATGACAAGTGTCACTACCACAACCACTTACCATTTTTTTACCAAATTAAAGACCATTTCATGGTCTTTCACTTGACCATTCACGACATATGCTTCATTTCTCTATCTTTTTCATTTTTCTTCATCTTTCTCTCTTCTTCACTCACGACACTCTCTTCTCTAAGAATCAAATGGAACCTTGCTTTCTTTCATTGCTAGCCACTTAACTATCTAGTTATCTTCTTCTTGTTGCTAAAAGACCCAACCCATTTCCACTTGAAAGTTGATTTTTATGGATGTTGAAGGAGCAAGGGTTTTTAGAGACTCTTGAAGAAGCCCGAGGAAAATCAAGTAAGTAACCTATTACTCTTCATGACTTTGATGAATGAAGCTTGTTTGATAATAGTTAGAGGTTAAATGTTTATAAATTGAGGATGGGTATATGCAAAAATGTGAGTGAGTAATGTGGATAGATTCATGTTTTGCTTTGGTGTTTTGATGGATAAGAGATTATGGAATGATATAATGTTGGATTAATTGAGCACTGCGTGTAGGAAGAACTGAAGAAAAATTAGATACATAATGGGTTTTTGTTTTATTTTTTTGATGAATTAATGTGAATATCCTTGGGTGTTTTTGTAATGAAATAAAATGAGTCTAGAGCTAAAGAAAGGGAGTAATGTGGTATCTTGAAATGGGAAGAATTAATGTGATAGTTAGTAGTGAAATGAAAGTGGAAATGAAGTTGAATATGTGTAAGAAGTTGATGATGAATGTGTATATATATGTATGTTCTGTTAATAGTGTTCATGGTCAATCATGGACTATAATTTGTTTATGGATGATATTGAGTTGAAATGGACTGAGAATGAAGAGTAAATGAAGCAGAAAAAGTGATCTTTATACAAGTTGTGTTAGGTGTAAATTTTGAAAAATTGGAAGATGAGTCATGTTTACTGGTTTGTGTGAAAGTTCATCGCGACCAACTCCTTGTTTCACTGTGGCCAACTTGTAGGATTTTACGAGGATTCCTCTTGGGACACTTTCGCCGAGGCCAACTCCTCGCTTCGTCGTGGCCAACTTTCCTGCACAACTTAAACATGCTTCGGTATTTTGACAATGTATTGATCTATAGTTATCCAAATGGAATGATTCTTAATTTAGATTAAGCTAAATACATAGGGCTACAAATTGTCTGATGAAATTGAATTTTTATTCTATCTATAGAATTCTAGAGTTTTGAATTGAAATTTAGTATAGAATATTGATTTAGTTTATGAACAGTTCGAAATACTTGGACTATAACTTTTGAAATACTGAACTAAATTGAATGATCTTGGTGTCATTAGAAAGTTAAGACAATGGAAACCATTTTCTAGAAGAAAGTGTTGCAAAATTACTTTATTTTCTTTTTCATAATGAATAGGAAAAATAGACCTGAAGGTTAGGAATTTTGGAGAATTTTTGAGAAAGAATGAGAGTTTGGATGTTGTATGATTATATAATGTTAGAATAACATTAATGTATGAATTGTTGGTTTTATAACACCAAAGACATGCCTATAATGGAAATGTAGAGGTTTATGTGATTGTAGTTGTGATTCAAAGGAAATGAGTAAAGGTTATTAAATAGAAGTGAATGAGAGTTGGATACTGTGAGAGCAAAAAATGCTAAAAATGGAATGTCAAGTAATTGAGTTATAAAATGAGAATGTGGATAAAATGTGAAATTCGATAATATACCCAAGATTGTCATTGAGCATGCATTATACATAGTCCATAAACACATTTTTTCATAAATGAATACTTACGATTGTGTAATTATTAATGTGTTTGCAACGTTTGTATTGCATAATATTGATGTGTAGGATAAAATGTTCGCATCCAGACATTTCCAATTCTTAGAAACAAATGCTAATCTGGAGCATACTATGAGTAACCTAGATGGTCTCACTCAATTAACTGTTGTGTTAGATTATGTTTGAATTATGTTATGAATGTGAAATTGATTGTGTTGATTTTGGATTATGAGGATCCGAGGTTTTTAATGAATAAATGTGATATTTGAACTGCTCCATGTACGTGAATGTGAAGAAATAAATGTTACTCAACAAATTTTGTTGAATGCCAGACTAAGGTCCGAAGATGATTTTATTGTGACTGTGAATCTGACTGATTAAAAACATTGATTGAACGAATGTGTGAGATGCATTTCATTTTATGAATGCATGAAACATAAAGGCAGTTGTGATCGAAGCCGCAAGTAAAAGAACTTAAAGCTTAGAATGTGATAAGAGCCTTTGGCTCAGCTATGCATGTACCTGGTATCCACTAAGGGATATGGGACATTATTTGATACAGCTCGGTATCTAACTAAGGGATATGAACTAGAAAAGAAAAGAGGCATTTGGTCACAACAAAATAACAAATGAAACTGAATCATGCGCATTGCGTTTACAATTGATATGTGTATTTTGTTTAAATGAAATGTTTGATATAATTGTCCCGAAAGTGATATGTGATGCTTTATTCAAAAATGCAAAGACGTGAATTATATGTCTACATGTTTGATGTGTTATATGAATTGAGTGAACCATCGATGATGGTTAGCTCATATGAGTTCCAAAACTCACCCAAAAATTTGCAATATTTTTTCAAGATCAGAAGAGTTACCCCATTAGGCAAACGGGAGTATAGCCACTACATTCAAGTAAGATAAAGAGGATAGGATCAGTTCGCGTCTGAATTAGTGTTTTCTTATTTTTGTATCGAATTAAGTCTTCCGTAATTATTGTAACATATACATTGGAATATTTCTGTTTTGTAATAACTTTTGAAATTGGAAATGTTTTCTAAATGAAATTGATCAAAATGTAATAATAATAATTGTGATTTTGAGTTTTATGAAATAAAAGTATGGAACCGAATTTGATTATTGATATTTGCATACGCGCGTAAAATAAAAAAAATTGGTACTGTGTTTCAAGTGTCTAACTAATTGATTGTTCTAGCAAGCCACCCTTATGGGGTACATGCCTGAACATCACTCAGGATGTCGAGTACGTGTCTTATGAGAGTGGGGTGCTACAATTTGGTATCAGAGCCTAGATTTAGTATCTTACATGGGTGTTTTTTGAAATTTATGTTAAGTTTCATGCATTTTAGACATGCCATAGCAGGCAGTAGCAACTAATCCTTAGTCTGAGTTGCATGTGTATGAGTCACATGCATGAACAATTGTTAAGAGTTTGAGTTGATAGAAATAGTGAAAAGAATGAAGATCTGTCGAAATGTGAGAATATGAAATTTTGTGGATATCTAGAAATGAGAAGTAGTATATGGTTAGATATTACAGATAAAGATTCAACACATTTGTATTGGTGATGTATTATAGAATATGAAATCAATATTGTACTAGGGTGGTATATCCTTAAATGTGAAATAGATGTGAATACATTGTAGTGTATTGTTTAAGGAAAATAGAGATATAAGTAGAAATAATGAGATTTAAAGTATACAACCCAAGTTGAAAGAAAATAAAATTTTTTATGACCTTAAGAGGTTAAACTTGGACTTGAAATGAATGTCAGATAAATGTGATAAGAGTTATGATTTAGCATAGGAATATGTCTATGATATTGAGATCAGAATTTCATGATGATTATGTATCTATAATTTCGAATGGATTAAGGATATAAATATGGAAGATGAAATAAATGACAATAGGAAAATGAGATAGAAATGAGGAAGAAAAAAAAGGGGAATGAAATAGACATAAATGACTTTTCATGAGATGAATGATATATATATAGTAGAGAAAGTTAGGAGTGCATACAAGATAGGATTTTATGTATGCATGAAATTAAGAAAAAGATGATGAATCAAATGGGGAGAGTGAATGCAATCAATATGACAGTTGAATTATTATAAAATGGCGTAGCATTAGAATAAGTAAAAAAAATTGGAGTAAAATTAATGTTAGTATGTGTATTATTACGAGGAAAAAAGTTCAGGGCATGATGGTGGCCTAACAAAAATAGGTTTCTGTCATAATCGTGGCAGGGATACCCCGATTTTGGAAAGGAATAAAGAGAGAAATTTTGTATAGGATCAATTGAGATCAAAGTATTACTATTGTAAGATAATAGGTGATCTGTCGGAAATAAATCTCTAGATAGAATGGTAGTATCTTGATGGTACACACCTAAGCATATGCGACAAAAATCATGTCTAGTACTTCATTAAGTTTTGATAACTAGAACATTATGACGATGTAAGAAATAATAGAAATTGATCTTCTTGAGTTACTAAGAATGGCTAATTAGCAATGATGGAAAAAATTGATTGATAAAGATTGCATAAACAGTATAGATGTTAGCAGTAAGAAATCTTCTTTCAAAGAAGAATTTCACTAAATTAGGTTAAACAGATCAGATAGTTTATATTAAGAATGACCAATAAAGGAACAAATTAGAAATGAATATGTAATGATTAAAAAATGAGTATTGGAGTCCTAGTCCTAACGGAGGCACAAGCATAAAATGTAGAATATGCTACTGAGAGTGTATGCATTATGTTTGAGGTCAAGTATCCAACTATGTGATTGCATTCTTGAATTTGAGGTGACATTATTGCTAATAACTTAGGTCTACATTATATTCTCTGCAAATATGTACAGGAGATACATATTAGATTTGATGAATGTGTTTCAAACACAGGAAGTTAAGAATGTAAATAAATTGAAATGAGTGGAGAAACTAGTATGAATGAACAGGCATTAGAATAAGTCAATGTGAAATCAGAGGAAATCTAATGAATGGAGAAAATCATTCGAGAAAAGAAGTCAATTGGGAAATTGAAAATAATATGAGATAATATTACCTCATTGAGGAATCAGTTACTTAAGGAATTATAAGAACTAATTAGGGCACATCAGGTTGTGGCTATATATGTTTATGTTAACAAATGCCCTTGACAGTATTATGGTATTAAAGATAAAAGTGATCCAAGCAAAATGGGATTAATTAGTGATTATAATCATAGAGGATATATTGAATGTATTCAAAAGGTTAAGAAGAATATTTTGAATACTTGAGGTAAATCTTACATATCATAAAGGTAGAAATAATTAGATGCCAAGTTTAATAAGAGTGAATCTTAGCTTGATCGAATAAAATGTTGGGTCGTATAGTATCTAAACATGGCATAATGGGAGACTCAAAGAAAATTAAGGTAATGATGAAGTGAGAAATTCCAAGGCATATGTATAAGGGATTTGGAGTTCTCTAGAACTAGCTGTATATTGGATACCACTAGAGATCGTTAAGGAGTTTTTGTTGATCCTAGCCCTTTGACAAAAATGTCTAAGGAAAAAAAGTGTAAATCGTATGAGTGATCAATGTAAAGAGAATTTTGAGGAATTATAAGACCGATGTCAATTATATCGTGTGGATTTGGAGGTTTTGAAGTATACAATGATATCTCACATCAGGGATTTGAATGCAATTTAATGCAGCATAATAAAGTGATTTCTTATCCATTGAGACAATTCAAGTCTCATGAGTTCATTATTTGATACAAGATTTTGAATGTGCTACAATAGTGATTGCTTGAGAGCTGGGAGACATAATATGTATAGTGAAACATTTGGACATATATAAATGTATAGATCATTAAAGTTTGAAGAACTTATTGAGTTTAAAAGAATTAAATATAAGACAGAGATAATGGATAGAATTACTGAAAGATTATGATGATACAAATTAGTATTATCCGGTAAGAAAGTGTTGTATTTAATGCTTGAACATAAAATTCAATAACGAAATGGCACAAATTCAGATATTGCGATTACCAAAGCTAATACAATAAAGAGAATAGAATGTCGAGTTAAATTTTAGGGCAGAATGAAGTAGGATTAGCTGCATTGAAATTTAAGATCAGTTTCATATGAAAAGATTGACAAAGCCAGAAGAGAGGATCTAGAATTGCAAATCTTATTGAGGAATTGAAAATGAATATGAATTTCGAGTTTGAATTGGAAAATGATACTTGTGATTGAAATCAGAAGTCTGTATACCCAATAATAATGATTGAGCAAAGAGATTATTAGAGAAAGCACTAAGAATAACCTAGGCTATACATCTTAGTAGGAATACGCCAAAATGGTGCTTAACGGCTAATAATGTAGAACCAAGCGACTGAATGATTGAATTACCAACAGTCTTACATGTTGAAGATATGCTTAGAACTTATATTTTGGAGTTCATAGAAACATGAGATCAATGTGTAGTTTATTTAACTTTAAGCATAACAATCATTATCACAGTGATATCATTAGAGTATTGTATGAGGAGTTATATGACAAAAAGCGCCCTTACGTTGAATTGAATGAGGCCTAAAATAGTTAAAGACCATAATAGATAGGAGATGTTGAGGATAAGTGCAATTGATACGCATTTAAAATTAAGTGATTCAGGAAAGATAAACGAGTTAGGTGGATCAACGTCGAAGGTATGGAAGATAGTGAGATGGACATAAGAGTTAAGTGTATTAACACTAAAGAGATGTAAATTATCAAGTGAAAGATGAAATAATTATGAGAATATTGCCATGGCAAGTTGTGCTCATGTGAGGAAAAATAAAAAGGAGAGCTAAGCTTGACATAACTTGGTCCTTATGAAGTTATTAAGAATAGGACCATTGACTTATGAGTTAGTGTTACTAACAAAAGATGTTTCAGATTCACACAGTGTTACACAGATACGTTTAGGAAATATCGTTCTGATCCAATATATGTGTTATCAATATTTGAAGTGAAATTATAAGTAATCTGAGATAATTGAGGGAGCATTTATGATAGTACGATATTAGAATAAATACTAAAAGATCGAGTGATTCCATTGACTACAGTCAAGCGGAAGAAATTATTCAAGTGATGAAGTTAAATAGGAAACGAAAGAGCATATGAGGAAATAATACCCCTACCTTTCTGATCAATCAGATAAGAATTTCGAGGATGAAATTTATTAAGGGGGAGAAATGTAACATCCCGTTTTCGTACTAATGGTTAGAACCGTAGACTTCTGTAATTGAGAAATATCAATAAGTTGTTAAAAAAATGCATTTCATGCTCATGTATAATGTTAGCATACACACATGTGAATTTAAATATTTACACACATTATAATGACTGTACATGCACTCATTTGACTTTTTCCGAGAATAATTGATCTATAAATGTGATTATATTTGGAATGGTGAATTATATGTGTTAAGATATGATTTGGAGAGTATATTTATTGATTCAAAACTTTTAGTAAAAAAATTTTGGAAAATTTTAAATTTTAAGGGTATTTTGGGACTAGGAAAAATGCCAAATGGTAGAACAATTGATGAATGGCAGTAGAAATTTTAATAAATGACATTAAGATTTAATGAGAAGTGTCATTGAAAATTTAGGAGAAAATTAGGTTGAAAATTGGAGCTAAATGGACTAGTAGATTAAAGGACCAAAGCTGGGACCATAGAAAAGTTACAAGTGTCACTAACACTCACCACTTACTATTTTTTTTGGCCAAATTAAAGACGATTTCATGGTCTTTCACTTGACCATTCATGACATATGCTTCATTTCTCCATCTTTTTCATTTTTCTTCATCTTTCTCTCTTCTTCACTCATGACACTCTCTTCTTTAAGCATTAAATGGAACCTTGCTTTCTTCCATTGCTAGCCACTTAACTATCTAGATATCTTCTTCTTGTCCCTAAAAGACCCAACCCATTTCACCTTGAAAGTTGATTTTCATGGATGTTGAAGGAGCTAGGGTTCTTAGAGGCTCTTGAAGAAGTCTTGGGTACATCAAGTCAGTAACCTATTACTCTTCATTGCTTTGATGAATGAAGCATGTTTGATAATACTTAGAGGTTAAATGTTCATAAATTGAGGATGGGTATATGTAAAAATGTGAGTGAGTAATGTGGGTAGATTAATGTCTTGCTGTTACATGTATAATGATTAATGATTCATAAATTGATATAAAGTTAATTTAGAGTTAGAATGAATTCTTAATGGATGTAGACAGAGTGCAAAAAAATTGAATTGTAAATGGATATTCACATGTTCTGTTTTTTTTATTGTATAAAAATGTGGATCATTGGTTGTTTTAGGAATGGATTGGATTAGGTATGGAAGTCAAAGAAAAAGCAAGTATAGTGTCTTGAAAAGGGAAGAACTAGGATGAAAGGTTAGAGATAAAATGATAATAGTGTTTAAAGTGGCTGGAATATGTTAACTGTAACATTTTCAACTGGATATGATTATGTAAATTAGCCATAACTTGTTCTGTAGATATCCAAATGAGATGATTTTTTATTTGGATTAAATTAGCGACATATTGCCCCATTTTTCATGAATACTTCAAAATTTTGTCTTTAATAGTTTTGAATTTTGACTTGAATTTGAGTACTGGGTGTAGAAATTTTGATTATTGGTTTTCAGAGTTATGCTTGTGATGTCTTTCGAAGAAAAAAATCTTCAATGAGTTTGATAGTTTGACTATTCTAGCATACCACTCCAGTAGAGTACGTTCTTGAATGCCGTCAGAGTGTTCAGGAATATGCCCTATGAGAGTGGTGTGCTACAGTGAAATATGTATCGGTGAGGTGAAATTAGTGGTGGATTTAATGCCATTGGAGATGAAAGGAATGGATGTGATTTTGGGCATGGACATCTTAGAAAATATAGTGCCAAATTGAATTGCAAATAGATGACAGCAAAGTTTGCGCTGGACAAAGGTGAAAAGGTGGTGCTTGTGGGAACTAAGAAAGCAAGCCCATCTAGAATTATTTCAGTTCTAACAGTAGAGAAAATGATGAAGAAAGCATATGAAGCATTTTTGGCATATGTGGTAGACATGAAGGTTGATGATGAAAACTTAGAAAACATTCCTGATGTCAGGGAATTTCCAGATGTCTTCCCAGAGGAATTACCAAGACTATCACCACCTAGAGAGATCGAGTTCACCATAAAGCTTCTTCCAGGTACTACACCAATATCTATTCCACCCTATAGAATGGCTCCAATAGAATTGAAAGAGCTTAAACAGCAGCTAGAAAAGTTATTGGAGAAAGGTTTTATTAGGCCTAGCTCTTCGCCTCGGGGAGCTCTAGTTCTTTTTATGAAAAAGAAATATACATCCCTGAGGATGCGTGTGGATTGCAGGAAGCTCAATCATGTCACTATCAAGAATAGATATCCTCTCCCACGTATAGATAATTTGTTTGATCAACTGAAAGCAGCAAAAGTCTTTTTGAAGATAGATTTAAGGTCAGGTTATCATCAATTGTGAATAAAAGAGTCCGATGTGTCAAAGACTGCTTTCAGAACATGATATAGGCATTTTGAGTTCTTAGTTATACCCTTTGGATTAACTAATGCCCTTGCAGCCTTCATAGATTTAATGAATAGAGTCTTTAAGCCTTTCCTAGACCAGTTTATCATAGTATTTGTTAATGATATACTGGTTTATTCCAAGAGCGACAAGGAGCATGAAGGATATTTGAGAATTGCCTTGGAGATATTGAGAAAGAAAGAGCTATATGCTAAATTCGATAAATGTGAATTTTGGCTAAGGGAAGTGGTATTTCTTGGATACGTCATTTCAAAAAAAGGAGTACATGTGGATCTATAGAAAATAGAAGTTGTCGTTAAATGGGAAACACCTAAGAATGTAGCAGAAGTGAGGAGTTTCTTGGGATTAGCCTGTTATTACAAACGATTTATAGAAGGCTTTTCCATGATTGTAGCTCCATTTACCAAATTGACAAGGAAGAGATAGAAGTTTGTATGGACAGAAGAAGAACAACTTTGACGAATTGAAGAAGAAGTTTACAATTGCACCAATTTTGACTGTGCCTTCTGGTAGTGATGGATATATAGTATATAGCGATCATCAAGGAAAGGATTAGGATGTGTGTTGATGCAAGGAGATAAAGTGATTACCTAAACTTCCAGCCAATTAAAACCCTATGAGATGAATTATCCCACGCATGACTTAGAATTGGTTGCTATAATCTTTACGTTGAAAATATAGAGATATTACTGATATGAAGTCACCACTAAGGTATTTAAGGACTACAAGATTCTTAAATATTTAATGAGCCAAAAAGAGTTAAATTTGAGGCAAAAATGGTGGCTAGAATTGTTAAAGGATTATGACTTGATGATAGACTACCACTCGGGGAAAGCTAACATTGTAGCGGATGCACTGAGCAGTAAATCTACTATGGCATATGTGAAGACGAAATATCTTCCTTTGTTAAAGGAATTTGCCAAACTTAAGGTGAAGTTAAGGCAAGTCAAATTTGGAATTATATTAGCTAATTTTAGAGTAAGGCTAGTATTGAATGAGAAGATTAAGGAATTATAGGAACAAGATGAGTAAGCCTTTGGAAATAGAAGTAAGAGAAAATGGATTGATGGTGGTAGGCAACAGATTATGTATTCCGGATATTCAAGAATTGAAAGATGAAATTCTTGACGATGCACATAATGCTCCATATGTAATGCATCTGGGAAGTACCAAAATGTATAGAGATTTAAAAGAACACTTCTGGTGGAGAGAAATGAAGAAAGATGTTGCAGAGTATGTTGGAAAGTGCTTAGTATATGAACAGGTTAAAGCCAAACATCAAGTAGTTGCCAGTAAGTTTAAGCCTTTGCCTATTCCAGAATGGAAGTGGGAGAAGATTACAATGGATTTCTTAATGGAATTACCAAAAACCAGCAGGAAACATGACGCAGTATGGGTGATTGTCGATAGGTTAACTAAGTCAGCACATTTCTTGCTAATTAGACAAACCGATTCTTTAAATGCCTTGCCTAAGAAATACATAAATGAAATAATCAGACTTGGTTGGATTTCAACTTCTATAGTCTCACATAGAGATCCCATATTCACATCCAAATTTTGGGAAAGTTTGCAAGAGGCTTTAGGAACTAAGTTACATTTTAGGACAACTTTTCATCCACAGACAGATAGTCAATCAGAGAAGACAATAAGTGTAACACCCCCTTATCGTAGGGTACGCCCCGGTGCGTACCCTACGGTAGCTCGTGATCGCAAGCTCGGGGGCTAGTGAGGGGCACGTAGCGCGGCCTTTCATAGGATATATACCAGAATGACCTGCGGGTGCCTCGGTGCATACCCTACAGTAAGGGGGTGTTACAATAAGGACATTGGAGGCAATGTTAAGAGCTTGTGTTATGGACTTCAAAGGCTTGCGGGATGAACATTTACCTTTGATTGAGTTTGCTTATAGTAATTCCTACCACTCATAAATTCAAATGGCACCTTATGAAGCTTTATATAGTAAGAGGTGCAGAACTCCTATTTACTGGGATGAGGAAGGTGAAAGGAAACTTTTAGGACATGATTTGGTACAAAATATAGTAGACAAGATTAATTTAGTGAAGCAGAGACTCAATATGACTTAAGACAGGATGAGGAGCTATACGAACGCACATAGGAAGGAGATGGAATATGAAATTGGAGATAAGTATTCCTTCGAGCCTTATGATTCGAGCCCTTTTGTTCTTACCCTTGGAGGTCAAATAAAAAACTTTTAATTCCAAGAATTGCAGTATAGAATGCAACCTCGGGTCGTTTCACTTAATCGAAACTTGATGAATGGAACTAAGCTAGCCTATATGCCATGATATGCAAACAAAATTAGCAAGGAAAAGGGGGGTTTAAATCTTTGGAAATTCGAACAAAAATAAGCGAAATGCCAGAAAATATAATGAAAAGTATATATATATATATATATATATATATATATATATATATGTATATATATTTGATTTCAGGAATAGAAAAGCGATAAGATGAAAACAATGATCAAATGATGATAATATCCTCTTCAAAACAAGCTTTGGCTATCATAGTTCAAAACAAATTTTTATGGGAGTGAATCACTAAGTTTCAAATGGTGAACCTTAAAGAATTCTTTAAGTCCAAGGTTTTAATCAATGAACTCCATTTCTTAAAACCTTGTTGAATGCTCTTAGTGTGTGCAATGGGTAAGTCAATGTAATAAGTCATTTTAGGATCTAGAATCATCTTAATATTAAACGCAACTAGGCAGATAAAAGAGAATTAACCAAATCACAAATAGACATATATGAGACTTCATATATTCAAGTTCTAAGTTCATCAACAAATCCCAATAACACATTGAAGGTCCAATACTTTATTAAACTCTAATCGAGAATATTCAACTACAAATTACAAATCCTAAACCTAGGAGTTCATAACAATATAGCTGAACATGGAATAAACCACTCCCCTTTGAAGCCCATCGAACTCTAGCCGTTGCTACATTTTCAAGAGGAAAGAGGTGCTTAGCCAAGCATTACTCCCGGAGAATTCACAACTAGGAACCCACTGGAAACATCCATAGTAGTAGCTATCGGTGGAGGAGTTGTCGGTGAAGTGGAGGAGAGTGGATGATGGTGCGAAGGTTTTTTTTGAGGTGAGAGTCTATGTCGACTCTCTCTTAACCTAAAATGGTATGTTTTTAAAAGAAATGGGTTATGGATCGGGTTGTACAGTGGGTAAACTTCCAAAAATGGTTCGAGTATTCAAAGGTTCGTCGAGGCAAACTTTTCCCCAAAGTTTTAGCTACACTATTGGTTCTTTTGCTGCGGCGATAGAATTAATCATTGCCACGGCTAACTTTTCCCGAAAGTTTTGCTTGGAATTCTTCATACTTTGCCGCGGCGACAAATCCTTTTAGCCACGGCGAACTTCCTGTTGCACCTATTCACTTGTTGACTTGGCTTCAACCTTTCCTTGACTCAACATCTTCTTGAGTCTCTTCTCCTTGTGTCTCCTACAATTAACAAGTGGTAGTTTCCAGTATCAATTGTCATCAGAAAATTAATTAGTGCAATTAATACTGATTTGTGACAAATTTTACTCTCAAACTACATA
>JAOTAY010000009.1:3884060-3894459 GCA_025629805.1 Erythroxylum baracoense | reverse complement strand
CGCCACCCTCGCGGGGCACGGACTCGGGTATCACTGTCGATATCGGGTTCGAGTTCAGCGGGAGTGGGGTGTTACAATATAGAAAAAATGATATTGTTTAGCTCCATTAAGAATTAACCCTTAAAAATGTTGGAAGAGTCCTAATGAGTTCAAAAGCACTATAGTGGAGTTTAAATCATCTTTACAAAATATTAAAATATCATCTGTGAAAGTGAGATTAAAGAGATAAAGTTTGGAGCATTTATAGTGGAATTGTAATGAGATAGATAGGCTTACATTGTTCTTTATGATCCTTAAAGGGGTTTCAATGCAAATTCTAAATAGGTAAAGGGAAAGGGATTCCTTTGCCTTAATCCCCTTCCACCTTTAAAGGAATTTTTTATTTCTCTATTAATGAGTACTCTGAAAGAAGCGGGTGCTATACACTAGAGAATTTAATTGATAAACTTAGTAGAGAAACTAAATTCATTTAGAATCACAAGTAAGAAATCCCATTCAATAAAGGCAAAAGCTTTATTGAAATCAATTTTAAGAGTGAAGCTTCTATCATTGGCATTTCTAGTGTATTTTTTGATTAAATCTTGGTTGGAAGTAAGTTATCACTAATAATATTGCACTTAATGAAAGCTCATTAACTAATAGTAGTGATATAAGGGATAATAGAATTGAGCATATTAGTAAGTAACTTAGAGAAAATTTTATCAACTAAATTACAATAGGAAATAGGTCTATAATCAAGCAAGACATTAAGGTTATGAGTTTTAATGATGAGGCAAATGAATGTTCTATTAAGCTCCCTAAACAATTTACTTTAATTAAAGAACTAAATTATTGACCTAGTGATAGTGTCCCTAACTAAACTCCAAGATTTATAAAAAAGTGGCACATTGAATCTATTAGGCATATAGGTTATTGGGATTTATATTAAAAATTATATGCTTCATATATTTAGGCTCAAAAAGGGCAATGAGCATATGAAGTTACTGATTAGAGATCGAAAGTAAAATAAAAGATCGAATGACTGGAATATCCATAGGAAAAAAATTAAAAGTTTAAAAGAAATCCTTTGAAATGTTAAAAGGCAACTTTTTAAATATACTCCTAATTTATCCACAAGAGAACTAATTCTATTAAGATTATTCCCACTTAGAATGGATTTAAAGGAAAAAAACTTAGTATTACCATCTCATCCAGTTAATAATAAAACTCTAATCTTTGTCTATAAAGAGAGTTATGGTTATCTATAGATAACTTATAATTTTTAAAAAATTAAAGGAATATTAAACTAAATAATGAAGATCCTACAAAGAGATACCAGCTTTAGTCATTAGAAAACAACTCATAAAAAATAAAATGGAATAATTGAAACTTTGCCGATCTAATGGGATGTTAATTTGATATATTCTTCCATTTCTAGTTTGTTTTGCTATAATGCAACTGACTACAATTTCACATCAACTCTTTGCTTAGTTATGCTAGGTTTTAGTACAAGGCTAGACTCGCAGTATAGGAATTAGTCAATTTCAATAACAAAAGTGTCTGCCATGCAAATAGCCTATTACCTAACTAGGGAGCTATTGAGAAAGTTTTACAATTTATAAAACCCTTAATGTTCTGCAAGTGCACGAGTCCTATGCGTAGTAGTTGAGATGTCAATCCCATAAGGAATTAGTAAACTAATTGAATCCTAACTTTTTCTGAGAATGTAAAAAACGTGATTTAAATGAAAATAAAGATAAACAAAAAATTAAACAATCAAGTAGGGGTTGAATGAAAATAAAATTATGAAATTAACACAAGTAAATCAAAATAGAGCACAATCACTTAGCAATTGAGATATAGCAACAAGACAAGATCAAAGAATTATTAAAGGGGGATTTATCCTATTATTAAATGCTAACATGATTACTTTAGAGTTAATTTGGTATCGGTCATAGACTTTCAAAGCGTGGATTACTCTCTCTCAAGTTATAATCATTAAATCATAAATCGTAATTGAATTATGGAATTTGCAATCTCTCAATTAACAAAAAGCCCACACATCTAATTAGATCTTAAGCCCTCTATCAGATCCTCACACGAGATCTTTCTTTGTATAAATTACCAATTTGATTATTTTCATGATCTATTAGATTGTTTAACTCTCATTACCCCATCTAGTCATTTTGCTATTGGTTTACTCTCTTGATTTCTTACCGAAGCATGCAAATGCAACAAATAATCACAATACCTAAGGTATTAACATCAAAAGAAATCATATTAACATTAATTCAAGAACAAATCCCTAAAGGAGTTTAGAACATCATTAACAACATGTTCAACATTCTCAAACCCGAGTCAAACATTAAGATGAAGTAAATAAATAAGAGAAAGTAGGAAAGAACTTGAAATGGTTAGGTTAGAGTGGTTGGACAGAAGTTGCAAGTGCTCGTTTCCCCTTTTCTCTTTCCTCTCTTTTCCTTATGTTCTCTCTCAAGTGTTAAATGGAGGCACCAAAAATTAGGGTTCTAGAGCCCCTTTTGTAGTCTTTCTATTTAAGGTAAAAACTAGGTTTTTACTTGGGCCCAAAAAATTTGAAACAACCCTGCAAAATTAAGTTTGAGAAGCCGGTCTGTGTTTGGGCCACGATCATGGCCTTGACATTTACCTTCTCTCACAATGGTGGCCCTAGGTTTTACTTCAAACTTCCTTTAATTCTCCTCTGTTCTTTTGTAATTGATCTGAAGCACTAAAAATCATATCAAGGCACCTCAAATACATAAAATTTAAGGTCAATTGCATACTCTAACCCTTAAAACACTCAAAACACAAATGTCTAATTAAACAATACATTCCTAACCCAAACATGCACTAATTATTCAATTTAACAACTAAACTACCCACTCAAAACAATATGCAATCTACCATTATCGGGAACCAAAAACCTCAAAACAAATCAAAGAACATAATGAATAAACTTATACAGCACTAGAATTTCTATGTAGTATTCCGTCTCTCAAATTGTTGAAGGATTTAAAGTGTTAGACTATTGAGTCATATGAGTGGCATCATATAGAATGAATTTGGTACATTTATGACATGATTTTATGATCGCATTCAAATGCATAATATTAGCATACACACATAAATTGTGAGTTAGACAAATTTCACTCAATTGATATATTTAAGGGTATGAAACTAAAATGAATGTGCATTTCCAATGTCTTGTACTTCGGTCTAGCAATGACAAAATTTGATGGATTATAATTAGGAACTTGGAATTAATTGTTACAATTGAGAGATTAATGAATTAATATGTACACCTAGTCTAGGAAAAATGTCAAGTGGCAAGACAAGTTGACATGTGAAAAATTATGATGACTAAGCTTATGAAAATGAGTGACAATTGGCATAGGTAATTAATTGACATATGGTAGCAATGATTGAATGACAAATGACAGTACATTTAAGTGACAATTGGCAGCCTCATAGAAGGATATGTGTACCAGCTAGGGAGAGGACATGTGTCTTGCTAGACATATGACAAGTATAACTAAAACAAGAACACTCATCCTTGACTTAAAGAATTGCGTGTCAACTTCTTGTTTTGGATACTGCTATTGACTCTCTTCTCCTTCTTCTCACTGTCGACCCTCATAGTTTTGAAAATTTTGCTTTATTTCTATTCATAATCGCTTTAAGATCCATCCAAAGTCCTGCATCAAGAAATCTATAACCTGCTATCTTCTATCATATTGTCTTCTTATTGTTGAAAACCAATCGACTTCCACCTTGAATTTGAGATGATCTTGCAGGCATGGAGAGCTAAGTTAACTTGATGAATTGAGGTGAAACTTGAGCTAAACAAGTAAGTAAAGTGTTGTTCATTATGGTATGTTTTAATAGAAAGATTATGACGATTGAATTGAAATAGATTGTATATGATGTTGATGATGAAGTGTGCTGGAATATGATGGATGAAATTGGATACTTTTATCCTTTGTTCTTGATGTATGAGAACCACATGTTATAGGTTGTTATATGGATGAATTAGATTGGGATTTTAAGTATAATGAAGGTGAATTTATGCTAAAGAAAGGTGCTAAAGTAGTGTTCTTCAGAAAGAACTAGGATTACATGTATGATAGTGAATGATAGTTTCTGTTTTGTTTTGATGCATGAAAGACAATAGTTTATGAGCTACCGATTGAATAATTTTGAGTTAGAATTGGAGATGAAATTGATGAGAAATTGAAGTATAATTGAGGCATAATTGTGGTATAATTAATAAACTAATATGAAGATGTTTTGAATTTTGTATGAAAGTGTTAGAATTTGGAGAAATTGAAGGAAAATGGAGAGTGAACGCTTGGTTCACTCATCCCACGATCATGGGAAGGTCCTCCAAAATCGTGGGAAACGTTTTGGAAATGAAATTTTCTGTTTTGTGTGATTGTTGAACCAAGGATAAGTTACTTTACTTTAGTACATTTGGACTTGATTGAGACTTGAAATGAACTTATTTTGATATTGGATTAGTTGGTTAAGGTTTTGATCAGTTTAGGTTGTTAATTGATACTTTAATACATTTGGACTTGATTGAGGCTTAAAATGAACCTAGTTTGATGTTGGATTAGTTGGTTAAGGTTTTGATTAGTTTAGGTTGTTAATTGATGTTATAGCTTAAGGAATGGATTGTTTTGATATCAATGTATCTTGTAATAACCCGTTTTCCATACTAAGGATTAGGACCTTAGACCATTGTACAAGAGTAATAGCATTGAAAATTTATGAGGTGCATTTCATTCACATGCATACCATTAGCACATATACATGAATTATGATTTTGTAAACATTGCAAAGATTGTATATGCACTCAATTGACGTATTCCAAGGTATAAAAAGTTTTAAATGGTTCTTATGTGAATTGTGAATTGTGAATTGTTATGTCTTGAATTTTGATTTGGTTAATTATAATTAGTAATTATAATTTATTTTTTATATTTGGGATATTTATGAATTTATGTGTATTTTGAACTAGGAAATATGTTAAGTGACAGGACAAATTGACAAGTGGCATTAGAAATAAGTGACAAATGGTAATAGAAATAAGTAACACGTGACATTAGGATTTAGTGACAAATGGCTTAGACAATTAGGTAACAAATGGTATGGAAATTTAGAGACAAATGGACTAATTATTAAGAGATATTTGGAACCATGACTATAAGACATGTGGTAAGTGGCTAGTGACAAGTGTCACAACACTTGCCACACACCTATACTCATGATACATACACATTAAAGACCATCTTTTTATTTAAACGATTAAATGAAACCTTTTTTATTTAAAACCCCTAGGATTGCATTACTAATTAGTGAAATTCATTATTAGTTTTGACCCTAATCTAGAGGATTTATGTCTACCTATCTCCAGGGTTGCGTGCAACTTGTTCCATTTATGAAAGATCTTTTCACACAAAAGGACTTTTCAATCTCAATCATATGAATCAAATCATGAATTAATATTATAGATATATTAGAAAAGAATATAACACATAATTGAATATCAATAAACTAATCAATAAAATTGTATTAAATAAAAGCTCAAATCATATTGTCAACACATTTAGGGTCATCACCCTTTGGCACTAAACTAATTATTTCTTACTCATTGAAAGCCAAACCAATAACAAATATTTAGAAAAATAAAGAAATCATATTCTAATTTCCCTTTTTTCTCTAATGAATCTTCTTACAATTTGGATTTAATGTTGCTATCGATCGGATCTTGTGACGTAATCTTCTTGTTTTTCTTGTCCTCTATTCAGAATTGTCGCTTCTCTATGTTTCTTACAACTCAAAAATAGTTGAAAAACTGCCTCCTGTCTATTTGCCTTCATTTATATCCTTTTTATATTATAAACTAGGGTTCTTAAGATATATACGGTCAACATACACAATCATATAGGTGACCGTGTATCTCTAAAAATAACTAAATTCACAATTTTATATGGACACAGAGACTTACACGAGCAGCATACATGACCGTTTATAAACGGGCGTGTAATTTCACAAGACCAGAAATAATATTCTTCAAATCTCTACTCGTTTTCAGAGACTTACATAGTCACTGTACACGGTCATGTAGGTCCTCACTTGCTATAAATCTTCATTCCATGCTACGATTTCATCTTATTCCTCTCCTTTTAATTCTTAAAAGGCATTTTTCACCTGCAGAACATATTTGAAGTGAATTAACTATCAAAACTACTATAAAGCTATTAAATAACAAGCAAGCATATTAAATAAGAGTATATAAATATAGTTAAACAATTATTTATCAATAGAAAACTCTAAACAGGTTGGAAAAAGTGAAAGGAGACATCATTATGAAATAAGTTTTTCAAGGCCTGAACTAGTTTGAAAATTTTTTTTATGAATAGTTTATAAAATTCAGTACGTCCCAAATTTACCTTCATCTAAGTAGGTGTCTACAACTTCATAATTATTTCAAATTTGGACTCGTGTAATGAATGAAATCCAATTGTTAAAAAGAATTACAGCCTTTGAGAAGGCGCAACATGCATCGGAAGTAGGTGATCCATTTAAGCCAAGGACGATCGGCAATGATATGTCGAAGAAAAGCGACACGTGAAGGGACTTCTGTCGCTTCTCTTTGTTTTGAAAACGACAATTTCTCTTAAATTATTAATAGAAAAATAAATAGACAAATAAATTACGTACAGCCGTTTAAATAATTTACTGGTAAAAGAAATAAGAAATTTGACATATTTTTTAAGCACAGCAATGCCTTGGGAGTGGTGTGAATTACGAGAGTCTGCCACCTATACAATTTTGCATGATTATCCCAAATGCTATGCGGCCACGCACCCTTTCTACCCATACCTCATCCCCGTCCTTGTCATGCTTCTTTCAAAATTTACAGGTACCTATATATCTCAACCCACGCTCTGTTCCCAACTCAAAACACCAACCCTTTCTCTCCAAATTTCTTCAAGCCATCTACAAGTCCAGCCTTTCCTCAAAAAATTAAGCCCAAAATGACCACCATTTGTGCTGAGCAACTCAAACACTATCCCTCCCACCACATGAAACCCTTCAAGGACCTTGAAATCCCACCAAGAAAACTCTTTACAAAGAAATCGCACCCTGAAGGCTTTGACACAGTGTCTTCCTTCGAGTCCAATCTCCACAAGTACCTTCCTTGCAATGACTACAGCTGCGACAACTTTGACAAAGATGCAAACGGCGAGTTGGATCCATACTGCTCTGATCATTTCCGCATGTACGAGTTCAAGGTCCGTCGCTGCACTCGCAGTCGCAGTCATGACTGGACTGACTGCCCTTTTGCCCACCCCGGTGAAAAGGCTCGCCGGAGGGATCCTCGACGGTATCACTACTCGGGGATTGTGTGTCCCGAATTCAGACGCGGTACATGCAGTCGCGGCGAGAACTGTGAGTTGTCTCATGGGGTGTTTGAGTGTTGGCTTCATCCTTCACGCTATCGAACAGAGGCTTGTAAAGATGGCAAGAATTGTAAGAGAAAAGTCTGCTTCTTTGCTCACTCTGCTCGACAACTTCGTATTCTTCCTGAGGTTTCATGCGGGACAAGAAAATACGATAAGACTTTGTCTCCATGTTCTTCTTTCAATCATGCTCACTGTCGTTGTTTGGTTTGTCATTCACTTGCTTCCTCTCCGACTTCAACTTTGATGGGCCTGTCCCATATGTCGCCGCCAATGTCTCCGTCGCTATCTCCGCCGTTATCCCCTGTCAACCACCGATCTTTCAGTGGGTTGTCCACAATCTCTCGTTACAATGATCGCGTGAGCAAATTAGGCTCCCGAGTTATTAACTACGAAGATGTGCTCAACGGGATTAATGATTCTTCTCTGGGAGGAGACCACCAGCAACAGCTCATTCTTTCGCCTTCAACAACTACGGCAGATCACTCTGTTTCTGGAAAGCTTTTCAAAGGAAATCGTTCGAACAGGGCATTGATTGAGGACCCAATGACTTCTTCTGATCTTGATCTTGGATGGGTTAATGAGCTCTTGATGTAGAGGGTGACAACAAGAAAAGACCACGGTCAAAAGGAAAGAAAATTGAGACTTATATATATATATATACATATATATGATTCTAAACCAGTCGTATATGTATATCATCACTCTTGGGTGTAAATTTTTTGGTGTTATTGCTGCCTGTTAAGTTAGAGAACATTATTGAATCAAGTTTGTAATTGACTTTTGATGTTCTCTTCAAGCAGCGAGAGAACTTGCGAGTGTTGTCCTGCTTCATGTACTGAACGTATTAAATTTTGACTCTTGGAATGAAATGAATGATTCCTTCACATCTTGTTTGCCTCTCAAAAATGAAATGAGAGACGACGACTTAGAACAATTAGTTATTACTTAGGTAAGACTTTGGTTTGTTGCAAGTTTTTATCCGTCGCTAGCTGAAGTTGTTATTGGCTTGGTAAAAGATTCGGTAAAAGATATGAATTGGGAAATGGCTAGCGTGGCGAAAGGAATGCAAAAAGATGCGAATGTTCTCGCGGCAAACATGCACGAGTTGAATAGATACGGAGACTTGTCCAGAGGCTTCGCGGTCGTATTTCGAGTACTATGAGATTATTGTTGTTGTGTATGTATTATGTACCCCATCATTAGGCGGTATATTTGTGATATCTACCTAATTCCCGAGGGCTTGTTAGTTTTTAATCTTAGAAGGTGTAACCACGGATGAACAGGCTTTTATTGGGATTCTCTTACTGTGAACTGCGACAATTGAAGAGATTTCCACAAATAAATGTTTATAAATGTACAGACAAATTATTTGTTTCCTACGAAGGGGACTTAATTTAAAGAACAGTTGAGATGGTGGGGAGACCTAAGGAGCCACAACGTAGGGCTGCTTGGAATGATTATGGTTACGATGATAGGTTCATGTCAGGTATAGTATACTTGTCGGCAATGTGGGACTGATTAGGTGCACGTAGACGTACCCATTCTAACTCCATCCTGTGTATTTATTTGACCCCCCATACCTAGTCACGTTTGTGGACCCTTGCATTTCGTTCATTAAACTATCTCGCTTGGATCAGTGGGGGAAGCTATCTCGCTGGACCCCCACTACTGGCTTCGTCCATACTTTAACGATCAGAATAAACATAATGAAAAGTATTTAGAGGCCACCACATGGAAAAATAAAAAGAGAATATTTTCATGATATTAGGTAGTTCTGTAAGAATTTTTTAAAAAATTTACCTAACCTTCCTACTGTTCATGTTATGGTCCATTTAATGCATTAACCCTTAGCACATTAGAGCTACTCTCTATAATCTTCATGGAGAGAGGTGGTTACGATGGGGATCGTCCTAATACTATCTAGTTTTAGACGATGGGAGATATGTCATTAATGAACTCTTTAGACTTAGGGCCGTTAGAATATGTCGCACTACATGTGGACTTTTTGTATGGATTGCCTCCTTGAAACTTCTGGCGTACGATTAGCACGGAGGAAGATTATGACCTGAAAAAATCCAAGTTGTCCAAACTGTGACTTTCCATAGTTAGATACATTCATGGTATTCTAAGTCACACACTAAGCAGTTGGGGTGACAGTTGGGGAGTTGTCAGGAATTTGGTTTAGTACTATTTATAGGGCATGAGTGAGAGTATGCCAATTCAGTTAGGGCATGCACTTGTTTAGTTCATCTGGCGTCAGAGCCAAGATACAATGGTCAACATAATTTATGTTACGTTATAAGTGACCAAATTTGAATGAAGGTTGGAGATATTTGATTGATTACCACCAATACGACAGATAGATACCATGGTAGCTTTAAACTTCGCAGTGATGGAGCACATGTGTATGGTCAGCCAACGTCAAGGACCCATGGATGACATATACAAACTTATTGTAGAGCTCGATGAGCCAGCAGCGAAGGATGAAGATAGAGCAGAGAAATATACACTAGGGTAGCCACACTGTTTCGAGTTTCGTACCGTACCGGTTGAAAAATAGTATCGAAATTTGAATTTTGGTACCGAGTTTAAATACCGATCGGTACCGGCCAATACCGGTTGGTACCGGCGGTACTGGCCGGTATTGTAAATATCGGTCAAATATCGGGTAATACAGGAAATTTTAAAAAGTATAGGGACTAAGTTGCAAAATTTTCAAATTTTAAATTAAAAAAAATAAAAAAAATAAAAAAATTTGAATCTTTCCCGCCAACGTCTTCCCCCCCTCTTTTTTCAATTTTTTTTAATTTGTTGTTTATTTTAACTTTTATTATAATTTTAAATTTTAAATTTTAAAATAAAATAAATTTTTTATTACTAATAATAATTATACATTAAATAAAAAATAAAATAATTTATTTTAATAT
>JAOTAY010000009.1:3864501-3880498 GCA_025629805.1 Erythroxylum baracoense | reverse complement strand
ACAAACAGCTAATGCAATCCGCTGGTCAAATCAGCTGATAGAATAAGCTATCAGCTAACAGCTGATAGAATCAGCTAACAGCTAATGCAATCAGCCGATTGCCAAACAGGGCCTTAATGTTGATATCCTTTTACCATAATCTCGCCAAATGATAGTACATAGGAATAGATCAAGTGTTCGGTACAAGGCGTGTATCATCTCTCACATAAGATGTTCCTAGAGTTTATAGAAGAATCTTTCAAGTTTGTTACTCATCTCATGATCTGCCCCTTTTTCTTAGACTAAATTTTTACAACGTCAAATCTTTTTATGCGCATACTAGGTTTCCCCTTCAATGTGACAAAGGTAAATTTACACGACGTCAATATGATGTTATTGATCCTATAAAAGGTCAGCCTCCTTCCATAAGATATAATCAACAAAATTTGACCCAAGTTGGAGGTATCCGTGATGCTGGGGAGACACGTAGCAACGATTTGTTCACAATAAATCTGGTCGATTTTCAGTGTCACTTTACATACAAGTGTGAGGATAGAGAAGTCACTTGTCATAATGCTCAAAAGAATGGCGGATGGGCTGTCCACGATGAAGGAAAAGCTACTTTCCTTACGATGGTGTTCTAGATTCTCTGATTTATTCAAACTTGGTCTCAATGAGATATCGTGATAACGAGGGGAATCTGACATGAAATATTCTCTTTCGAACTTTAGGAGCATCTTGTGTGAGAGATGATATATAAGACCTAGTGATTTAGTGAGAGATGGAATATACTTTAATTTTTAAAAGTATTTTTATTTAATTTATTACAATCCACATATAAATTGACACGGAATGAGGCATGCTTATGTGGGATTTCACTGACTAGAATTATAAAATTAGGTAAAGCTTTATATTTAAAATGTAATATACTCTAATCTAATAAAAAATTTAAAATTTAGAGAAATCCATAATAAAAGTATAAAGTGAAATCCATAATTAAATCAGTTGTTGAACAAAAATATAAAGTCGTTATAAAATAAAAGTACAATTTTATGGTAAATAATAATTATAATTCAAAATTAGATTTAATTACATAAATAGTTAGAAATCATAATTTAGATAAAATGTAAACATTACAACATCTATATTAATTAACCAAAAATAAATGTTGAAAATAATTGTAAGTTGTTCATAAATATCTTAGCTAATTGGTGGTGGAAGTAGTGGTCTATATGTTGTTAGTGGTAGAAGTAGTGAGACTAAGTTTGTCCATTTATTTTTTATCATTGAAAGAGTCGATTGCTATTTTGTTGATGATATTTCCTATTTTTTAAGTCCAATTAATTAGTGGTGTTAGTGGTGTTGTTAGTGGTAGAAGCACTGGGACTAATTTTGACTATAAAATTGATCGTCTCATCTCATTCCCTTCTTCATGACCCTTTGGCTGTACGTGCACATAAGATATAATATAGCAAAACAGAATCGCTTGTGGTTCACATAACAAAGGGAGGGTGAGGAGGACAGAGAGAGAGTTACGTTGATGGAGAAGGGTTCAAGGAACTGGGGCTTTCAGGCCACCAAAAGCATCTTCGCCGTCACTGTACGTGGTGTGCTCACTGCTTTAATGGAGAATCTCAACACAGATGATGAAAGAACAGTAGTGCCTCTCGGCCATGGCGACCCTTCTGTTTTCCCTTGCTTCAGTACCGCATCTGTCGCAGAAGATGCTGTTGTTCATGCCTTGAGGTCTGCAACACACAACCACTACTCACCCACTGGTGGTATTCTTCCTGCGAGAAGGTAACTCAACTACTTTCTTAATCATTATAGCTTTTCTGGGCTTTTGTTCTCTTCGTTTTCTGTCATCCAATTAATCTCCAATCCGAATGACTCCACGGACATTCCATAATTCATAAGGATGACTGATGTTTTGTTTTGATCTTCAATCCGAGTGACTCCAAGGGCATTGCATAATTCATATGGATGACTGATATGTTTTGTTTTGATATTTTTTTAAAACACGATGAAAAGGAAATAAAACACGATACATGTTACATGACTACTCTAGGGAAGCAAATCCCCAATATATCCTCTACAGGATTGAGAGGCACCTTATAGGTATAGTATCAAAAGTGGTCATTCCTAACACAAAAATGATCTGCAACACATCGGTCCCCTCCGTGTAGATGTGACGGGGGACTTTTATTTTGATATTTTGTGTTTATAATTAACCCATTATTTATTTATATTTTTTTCATTTCCGTGTTCCAAAAGGAACTTCTTCATTTACCTTAGTTGATCGATTAACCTCGGTTGAGCTCATTTTTAAGTCTCAACGTAGTTTATTTTGTACGTATCTATCGTCTCCTTGTTTCAAGTGTGTTGTCTTTGCAAATGGTGACCAGCTGCGGTAAGAGGCAAGACATATTAAACTAGATTATCATGTATGACATTTCTATATTAATAAACTCCTAGCTTTGTTGAAAATAACATAAATAAACTTCATGTTTCTTGTTATAATGTCAATTCTTTTTGTCCATTTCACTGATCCAAGGCTTTTGAAAATGACTGCAAAGGGCAACGTTAGGTGCAATCGCCTACATTTTAAAGAAGACATAATGAAACCCGAATCTCACCCACAACTTGCATGCAAACGCAGCTTCACAAAAGTTGCAAAAACTGTGACCAACTTCTTTCCGCTGTTGTTTCATGGTTTCAAAACTGTGACCAATATTTTGAACTTTCTCGTTTACCGTGTCCCTTCGGAACTTGACTTTATTGACGAAGCCTAATGTCGTCATGTATTGAAATGAAAATGAGGCTTTTCTTTTCTCGGTTGACATTCTAAGAAAATAGTAAAGAGTCTTATGTCGTGAACAATCTGCATGACTTTCAGCTATATTTCATTTTCTTGTCTAAGTCAATTGCAATTTGTGTCTTAAACAGGGCTGTCGCAGATTACCTTAACCGTGACCTTCCATACAAGTTATCACCTGACGATGTTTATCTTACACTAGGATGCCTACACGCAGTCGAAGTTGCGATACAGGTCCTTGCTCATCCTGGTGCCAACATTTTGCTTCCAAAACCAGGTTATCCATACTATGAAGCACGTGCAACATATTGTCATCTCGAGTTTCGTCATTTTGATCTTCTCCCGGACAAGGGTTGGGAGGTTGACCTGGATGCTGTTGAAGCTGTGGCAGATGAAAACACTGTCGCTATGGTTATCATAAATCCTGGCAATCCTTGTGGAAATGTCTTCAGCTACCAACATTTAAAAAAAGTCGGTAAAGTTTATTTTTCTTTTTTCTTCGCTCTTCTTTTGAGAATTTACTTGTCTACATAGGAAATGACATGTTAAGAAGCACCTTCGTTTTATATGTTCTTTTGCATTATTATCCATCTCCATTTGTTGGTTATTCCAACTCTCTCTATGCTGTGATGAAATATTTATGTTTTGACATGCTCTCTTAGTCACTAGTGTGATTTGAAGGATTTAAGAAGATGGAAGCTGACAAGTGTATACAATAGGACTTTAAACTATCATGTTTTATCGGTGATATTTTGTCCCTTCAAATATTGATGATTTCTTATAACGTTAGGTGGCAGAGACTGCCAAGAAGCTTGGAATTTTTGTAATTGCAGATGAAGTGTATGCTCATCTCACGTTTGGAAGTAATTCCTATGTTCCTATGGGAGTTTTTGGATCTATTGTGCCTGTCCTGACATTAGGGTCTATATCGAAGAGATGGATTGTTCCTGGATGGCGAATGGGTTGGCTGGTGACAACTGATCCAAATGGTATCCTAAGAGATTTAGGGGTCGGTTTCACTCTCCGTCTCCATAGATTAATTTTCCAGTTCTGTGGTATTTCACTATATATGTCTCGGTGTTTAAATCTAAAAAATCTAGTAGACTCATAATGGTGATCTTCTACTTTTAACCATTCTCTTTTGAAAATTCTCTCTGTTTTGTTTAGATTGTAGAATCATTTAAGAGTTATCTCAACATCTCCCCTGCTCCTGCAACTTTTATTCAGGTTTGTGCTTCATTATACTTTCAGATATCATATGTACAGCGATAAGAGGAATCTGTATCTTTAAGGAGAAACAGAATTAAAAAATATTTCTCACTGAATTTAGTTCTGAAGTAGTTATTATTAGCTAATCAATTATTGGATATTGCAAAAGAATGTAGGAATAAGAGGTACGCTACCCTAAATAAAACAGCTGCAAAAGCTTGTGTGCTAAACTAAGCTCTGCTAACTGCTGTGGTATATTACTCAATTTTTATATCGTTTTCTATTACAGAACCTATTGCTCATCTTCCTTACAGGTGTCTATTTCTTTAAATTCAGATTTATGATTCATATGAAGTTTTACTAGCCTTAATACCTGGTAATGCTGTACACAAGAACTCTTTGTTGTGTATTAGGGCGCAGTTCCTGGTATCCTAGAAAATACAAAGGACGACTTCTTTTCAAAGATAAATGGCATACTCAAAGAGGCTGCGGACATTTGTTATGACAGAATTCAAAGCATCCCGTGCGTTACTTGCCCAAGAAAACCGGAAGGTTCCATGTTTTTAATGGTGAGGGCATCATGCATTTATGTTATCTACTAAGCAATACTTAATGTCTCAGAAGTACTATTTCAGGCAAAACTAAATTTGTCAGCGCTGGAAGGAATTATTGATGATATGGACTTTTGTCTCAAGCTCGCCAGAGAAGAATCAGTCATAGTTCTTCCAGGTATGGTTTGTCAAGAAGATCGTAAACTTAACCGTGTTTAAGTTTCCTCTTTAGCTTAGCTTGAACATAAATGTGATTTGCATGTATGTATGTATTGCTTGATTTATAGCGTATTTGATTCATTGATTGTAACCAACTCTGACTAATTTTACGTTATAGGGGTAGCTGTAGGAATGAAGAATTGGCTTCGCATAACATTTGCTGTTGAGCCTTTAATCCTGGAAGATGGCCTTGAAAGGATTAAAGCCTTTGCTGAAAGGCACGTCAAAAAGCAATGAAGATTTCCATGAAACCAAGCACTTGGGGAAGGGAAGGGATCAACATCTCCGTCGATATGGAAAGTTTCGTCAGTCCAATGATAAAGATACCTCTCACCTCACCAAGAATGTTCAAATGATCTACAACTTCGCGTTGGATCAGAAGGTTCAGTCATCTATTCTCTTCGAACATCGATTTGGTTAATTACAATACAAGTGAACATTACGTTTATCTATTAAACCAAGAATAAAAGGTATACCTGTTGGGTAGATGATGAGTGATGGGCTGCGAACCATTTCAAAGCACATTTAATTTCCTAAATAATTTTATCAAGGATTTGATTTTAAACTTAAATATAAATTCGTTTAAAATTCAATGTCGGATTCCTTTAAAGTTTTTTTCCATACTTGTCAACATGTTGGTTTTATTTCGATTTTATAATGGTCAATAATCCGATACTCAAAAATTATAATAATTATTTTAGGTAAAATATTAATATTATATTATGTAATCATAATCATTTAAATATCCTAACTCATCTCCTCTTCTCGTTTCATCCATTCTTTTTTAGTCTCATCTTTCCTGAACACGCTGCAAGAAATTGTATTTTTAATAAAAATAAAAGTTGTCATTAAAAGCAATAATATTAGTCACTAGTATTAATAGTGTCCAATTTTTGAAGTTGTTACCTCCGGTCACAAATACCTCCGTCACTAATAAAATAGTGACTAATTCACGAAATTGTCACAATTATGCAATACTTTTTGTGACACAAACCCTGACACTAAAACTTGTGAAATTTGTGACAAAACTATATAGTCAAAATAACTTTACATATTTATGACAAGCTTAGAGTCACAAATAATATAACGTAGTGATGAATTAAGTCGTAATAATACTTTATTTTATTGTGCCGACACTAAAACGTATCGAATTTGTGAGAACACTATATGGTTACAACAACTGCACTTATTAATGACAAGTTTGTCGACACAAATAAAATAAAGCAGTGACAAATAAAATTGTAACAATATTTCATTATATTGTGACAAAAGTGTTGAAAGCTTGACAGTAAAACCTATGGAATGTGTAATAACACTATATGGTCAAAGCAATTGTGCATATTTATGACAAGTTTGTGGACACAAATAATATAAAGTAGTGACAAACAAAGTCGAAACAATACTTTATTTTATTGTTACAACATTATCGCCACTAAAATAATTATAAATAGTGACAGAATATTTGTCACTAATAGTTTAATAAAAAAGTGGCAACATCATTTCCTTACAAAAATAAAAATTGATCCTTAGAAAAAGTATTGGCACTAATATGTTTATTATTATCACAAATAAGATTATCAATTCATCAACGAAATTATATTAGCTATAAAAGAAATTAGCAACAGTGGCTATATTGTCTAATAGATTTCGTCACAAGTATGAAAGTTATATGTTACAATAGTTTTGTCACTAAATAAAGAATATATGTTACAATAAATTTATCACTAATGTTTTCGTGTTTTCGTAAATAATATTATTATATTTTACAATTTAATTATTTAGTCATTAAAATTTTTTGCATTGGTGGCTATAAAATAGAAGTTGTCACAAATGATATGGATTTTTTGTGCGAAGATATTATCAGACAAACAACTAAAAATTATTAGTATATATAAAATATATAAAAATCACCAAAAATACAAAATTCTAATTTCCAATATATAAAATTGGAAAATTTAATATCCAAGAAAATTATTTATTACAATTATATCAATCTACTACATACTAATTTAAGCTAAAGCTCTTTAAGGTAAAATTTCCTGGCTATTCTTTATGATGAAGTTCACTGTTGATTTGTCTCTCACAAAATAAATAAAAATAAAATCAATTAATTATTTTATAAAATATTAAGCTATAAATTTAGTACTAACATTTTATAATAATATAATGATGATGATAAAAAGTGATACTAACTATTGCAGATTTTATAAATTTATAAACTTACATGAGTAGTTGGGGTATTTAATTTTGTGGCACTTGATGGATCTTCAATTAAGGCAAAAGAATTGAGTAACAAACTAGGAATTACTCCAGTATTTGCCAAATGTGCAAAAAAAGCTGAAATTTGTTTCATTTTCGTGGCTTGCATCACATAAGATTGCACCTGATTTAAGAAATTGAATTTATCCTAAAATTCATATAAAAATATAGTTAGGAAAATTAAGAAGCAAATTCAATGCAACAACAAAATTAAACTTTATTGCAATTAAACTAAACTCTATTGCAATTAAAAAAGTGTCGTACCTTTAAAAATAACCAAATGCCTTCTTATCATCGTCAAAAATCTCTTTTCAACTAGAGACACGAAGTGGTGCAAGTCGAATGCATGTAGTAACTTCCGACTTGAAAAGGTTAGCATGCTTACCACATACCTTATAGTACGAAGGAGGAAATTGAACATCAATTTGATTTCCTTCAGCTTTCTTCTTGGTAAGTCTAGCGTTAATTGTCGGTCCTTGTCCACGTTTTTTAGAATTTACATTTCCTATTTTTTTTTAAAATAGACATATAAAATATTATATTAAAAATTTAAACGTACAATCATATAATTTTGAGGATCATGTTACCGGTACTAATAAGTTGTCCTTCTAGGCTATGTGCATTATTTGAAGTTTCAACTGTAGTGTCGGATTGTTGATTAAGAGCCTTTATAGCTTATGATGCCTCTACTATACTAGGTTCATTTTGTTCATCATTCATATTTGATAAAGATCTACCATTATTAACCGTCTTATGGTTTTGCATATAAATTTCAATTTTAACCATCTTGTACTTTTAAAAAGTAAATAAATATTAGAAACAAGCAACATACACAACTCAAAGAAATTGTAAGAAAAAAATAATGAAGTCAACAAGCAAAAAGAAATCAAGAGAAAAAAAATATCTTTGAGTCACTTTCCACTCTATATGCTCAAATTAATGATAACAACAATAACCTTGACTATTACTGACACCATTGGCCTCCTCATGTCATTCTATTTTGTGCATTACCTTTTCTCATCCGTAAAGATTGACTAAAAGCTGGCTTTTGTTTAATTCACAAACAATTGGGGAAGATAGTTCTATAGGAAAAGCAGGTTCAATTGATTTATATTTTTTTAATTGCTTTCACTGAATTCTGATCTTGTTTTATACGAAAGACTTATATAGGAGAACATCTATCAAGGCCTATTATACTTTTAAAATTAGGAAGAAGTAATACTACTTTTGATCTTTCTGATAAAAAGTAACCTTGACTATTTCAAGGTTCACCCAACTCAGAACCACAAGCATACAGTTGCTTTATATGCACTCAAGCAACAACTCCAACAAAGGTGATACATTTACATTTTCTTAGCCTATATAGCTGACAACTGAAAATAAATCGTACTGAATAAAATATCATAAATCATACTAAATACAAGTTCCTGATTTTGAAATAAGATAGGGAAAGCATAAAGAAGGTAGAAAATAGAAATAAGCGTTAAGTGGTGTAGGAATATGTTATATGAGGAGACAAGATCAGAACAATAAGTTAAACAAACAAAAATGGCCATTCACCTTCTAGTATTTAAGTAGAGGAATTGGAAAAAATGGCCATTCACCTGTTAGTATTTGAGCAAAGAAATTCGAAGATGTGGAGAGAAGATTGCAATGACACAGAAAGGAAAACTACGCAGATGAAGAGTAAACAGTTTATTGACACTATGCATAACGAGGAGGAAGAGAAAGAAAACATATAAAAAGTTGTTATGAAATATTAGAAAAATATATATATATATTTTTCTGTTTTTGAAAACTTGTGCTTTTTTTTATTTTTAGAAATAGAAAATTGCAAAAGAAACAACCAAACGCAATTTGGTATAAACAGAAAAATAAAACAGAAACAAACACCCTTTAAGGATATGGTTAAAAGTTAAAACCCAAACAGAAGCTAATAAAGCTGTTGTTGATAACAATCTTTTAAACGAGGCAGACAAGGGAAAGGAGAGCTAAACATGACTATTGCTTCCACTTTACTCAAGTAGATCTCATGCTTAGAAGACACACCTCATGCTTACAAGACACACAAGCCACTTCCATTAGCGAAGTTGAATTAAGTGAGAAAATTTATGATAATTCCATCACTATAAGAAAAATGTCGTTTAGCGATGGACATTACCGATAAAAATCTAAACATTTCGTCAGCAAGCTAGGTTAACGATGGAATTTACTGACGGACAAAGGCATTGTAGAAACGGCCATAGGTAATAATTTTCAACGAATAACAGAATTTCCGTCGGTAAATTTACTGATGGAAAACTTATTTAACCGTTGGTGAATATATTGACGGTTGTTTGTGCGATCAACCATTGGTAAATTTCTAACGGTCAATATTTTTCCATCAGTAGATTTACAGACGGTATTGTTTATTCCGTCAGTAAGTTTATTTCAACATTACCGACGGTTATGTTTGTTCCGTCAGTGAGTATACTGATGGTTATTTTGCAGCAAATCCTATCGGTAAATTTGGAGACAAATTTGGTTATTCCGTATGTTACTTAATCTCAATATTACCGATGATTTGTTGTTTTCCGTCAGTAAATAAAATTGATTTTACCGACGCACTTTTGTTGTTCTGTTGGTAAATTAACGAATTTTTTTTAAAAATATACCGTCATTAAATTTTATTTGATGATCTTATGGTTGATTTATAATTTAAATAGTTATGAGTTATCTGTGCATAATAATTTGATTTGTTTATACATTTAATTTGTTTAGATAAAAAATTAATTGATGATATAAAGTTAAAATTATCTTAATTGATAATAAAACATTAAATTGTACATAATAAGTATTTGTAATTCAAATGAAATGACTACAAGTACACTATTGATTTGGTGACTGCAGATGCTCTGATTGGTGCAATGAGGTGCTACCCTTCCCCTTTAACTCATCCATCTCATTACGGAGCTGAGCTATGTACTCTATCGACTGTTGCAACTGAGTTGCCAATGTCTACATTGTGCTTTGAAGCTCTTAGACTTCATTGGTTGTGGATCGCCTACTAGATGCTGTTGTACTGGACGTGGAAGATTTCAAATAACATGTGTTCGTAAATGAACCTAAGCCGAATATCCTTCCACGACAATTCCTACCACCTGCTGCATGAAGATAGGTTTTGGTATCATCAATATCTTCAGACTGCTGAGACCGTCGTTGAATGCTTTCTTGTATTTGGTCCTATCAGAAAGCGATGTTTATATTAGTAAGTGATAATTATTAAGCATTAATATTAAACCATAAATTTCACATACATTTAGTTCTCTAGATTGGGTGTTGACGAATGTCACGCCGTCATGCTTCTTAGTGTGAGTGTGCAAAAAGAGTTGACGGGGTGTAGGTCTCATGCCTATAGACTTTTCCTGCATAAGAATAAAATGCTATAAGTGAACTAGAATTTGTAAAAATTTCGACATAATTTTCTCTATTTTTATGATATTTACTCCTTATTGAACAAAGAAAACAAGTCAACAAAATAGTCATATATGGCACCAGACATTTATAACATTATCATTTTTCATAATACACATATTTTCATTCCACAATTTACACATCAAATTCAATTAAAATGCAGCAAAGTAAAGAAATCAGATCGCATCACGTAGTATATGGCCCATAATTTTAGTAAACTATAACTTAGCACCATGGAGATGTCTGAAATCAGAAAATTTGATATTGTCTTCAATTATACCTGGCCCGACTTCTCTTGGAAAAGATATTGATTTTCTTTTATGACCTTTGATTAAAGAGCTGACAAAGTTGTGGGAGTTTGGGATAGAGACATATGATGCTTCAACTAATGAATCATTTAAGATGCAAACTTGTTATGTACAATTAGTGACTTTCCAGGATATGTAATATTTTCTGGATAGAGTACAAAAGGAAAGTTAGCATGCCCTAATTGTCATTACAAAACTTGCGCTCAATGTTTAAAGTATAGTAGAAAGACTTGTTATCTCAATCATCGAAGATTTTTGGATAGAAATCATCCTTGGAGGCCCAATAGGAGATCATTCAATTGTGATATAGAGTTGAGAGAACCACTAATTCCTCTGTCAGGATCTGATGTATTTGAACTTATTATAGGGTATCATAATGTGTTTGGGAAAGCAAATAAACAAAAAACACTAAGTGATAATCCTTGGAGGAAGAGGTATATATCTTTTAAATTACCTTACTGGAAGCACAATCGATGTCGACATAATCTTGATGTGATGCACATTGAGGCAAAGTTGTAAATTTAGCCTTAAATACATTATATCAAGCTTATAGATACATTTTATTTAATTCAAATGACAAAGATGTTAAGAAGTACATTAGGTATGCTACGCATATATTATTTATCCATCTTAAGATCAATTTTTTATTCTCATCATATTAATTAACATATGTCATTCTTTTTAGGAAGCATCAAAAATTGAAAGAGAAAAGCACTAAAAGAAGTCGATGAGCAAGGGCACAAGATCATTCTAATGAGTTTCCTCAGTGGTTTCAAGATAAGGTGGTATCTTGCAATGATAACTTAAGTCGCGATCTCTTTCTTTTATTTTTCATATCGCTAATATATGATGGAAGGAGGACAAAGTATAACTTGAAAATTTCTTGGTTCCAATGCCATACTTTAGTTGTGCTCCACCAAATAATTCCTCCAAGTACTTACAAAACAAAACTATGAAAGCGAAAACAAAAACCCTAAAATATTCTCAATTTGTAAATTAACTTACCTCAATGTATTAAGATCACCAACAATGTTCTGTGTTTTTAAGTAAAATACATTGAGAGTTTTCAACATAATTTTAAATCGGTTGTATTGATATACAAATTTAATTATATGAAATAACAAAATTAAAACATATAATATTTCTTAAGTCAACAAAAGATAAAAGAAGCAATACCCTTTAACCTTACACTTTATCTAAAGAACTAAAATCATTTTTTCAAAGAGCAGACATTTCATCAAATATCTTACATGCATCAGAAATTTATCCCAACATCACAACCAAAATCACGTCTTGTCTCTTTTAACATTAACATTTATACCTTAAAATTGTTTTTCAATCACATAATACATAAATAAACGAAAGTAATGAAATATCCAAATTAACTTTTATCCAATATATGAAAAAACACATGATAGTAGCTACAAAAATACCTCCATCGAAGCACACGATGATAGTGGTTGGAGACACTATAGAGAAACTGACGAAGAAGAGAGACGGACAAAGAGAAGAAAATCGCAGACGACAGTGGGAGAGAAGAAAATTGAAGAAGACGTAGGGGGTTACTTCGAGTCTGTTAAATGTAAAAGAAAACGATGTCGTTTTAATTTACTTTAAAATGTTGAAGCAGAAGCAGACGATGACGTCTACATTTTGAGTTTACCGATGACATTTATTGGCGGACACATTTCCTTCGTAAACTCAAAAAATTCCTGCCTTCTTTACCAACGAGCATGTTATACCGTCGCTAAAATCAGTCGTAAATTTTGCCGAGATGATTTCCCTCCATATTTACCAACAGAATTTACAGACAGACAAAGTTTCGTCGATAAACTCAAAATTTTCCGTCTTCTTTACCGACGGCCACGTTATAATGCCGCTAAAGTCTGTCGCAAATTTTGTTGGGATAATTTCCCTCCATATTTACCGACGGATATTACTACCATCACTAAACAATTTTTCCCGACAATGTTACTGACGGAAATTAAATTTCCATCGGTAATTTGCAACAGTTTAGTTTCCATCAGTAATTTTTTGTCACTAATTCCTACTTTTCTTGTAGTGTGATTCACCACTTTATATCAACAATTACCTAGCTTGTTCTTATGTTTGGAGAAAGAAGATCATCTGGACCATTAGTATGTGATGCGCTGTCCTCTGCATGTACTTTACAACTCAGGCTATTGCTCATACAACTGCAGAAATTGGGTGAAGGAAATCTACAATTCCTTCCAACTTTCGGCACTATTGTATGCCTTAGATTGTATCAAAAAGACATTTTTATATGCAGCCTGCTTCTTCTTCAGACCATACACAGGCTCGATTCATTTAGAGTTTTGGTATTAATACGTGCTTGAGATTATATTAGAAAGCAATTTATAAGCAGTAGGCCTCTTGAGACCACATAAAAGGTCCATCTTAAGCTAGAATGGTAGAAAACTTGGTCCTTAAAAGAGGTTAAGTATGATTTCCTTTCAATGCTATTCAAATTAATATCACAATCTCACCTCCACTGCAATTAAGTAAATTTTAAGTACAAGTTCTAGTTGATGCAATTACAACACAGCATCTCCCTTTACAGTTTAGAAATGAAAGAATCGGTTAAGAACATAATCTACATTCTGAATTAGCATTAGCTATATCCATTCTTGCTTGAAACTTTTTGTTCATACTGCAGTAACTTGATTAAGGTTGGCATTTTTGCTTGACGTACTCATTCTTTTTGAAGCAATTCATTTGGCAGACAACTGAGTACTGACAGACACTGTTTCGTCAGAATGATAAAAATCCAGAGACAAAGCAAAAGTTATTTCTCACAAATTTCTTCTCGCCTGTCTTCTTGAAGGATTGTTGTTGTTTTTGCAAGACCATTTATTCGTTTTTGCTGAATACTTGAACAGCAATTGGCAATTTTAGAGTTGATAGTTCTGAAATCCAGAGAAACTCTGTAGCTGGTTGCTTAAATGAAAACTGACTGATTTTCACACTTGCACTGACAAACAGGCCTTTTCCCTCGCATTTTCTGGTGAATGGGGTGACAAGAGCCAGGTAAAATGCCAACAAATTGATTGTATGCTCTTGTACCATTTCACTGTATATGGTAGGAAAAATAACAACTTCGCTTGAACATTAAACTAAACTATGCAAACAAATTTTCAGATAGCAACAGTTGGATTGGCAGCAGACGAGGACACTTTATCAGTCATTCTTAGTGGAATTATGTAAGTTGTCTTTTCTAATTTTCTCCCTCTATATATTTTTAACGAAACAAATCATTATGTTAGAGCCAAAAGGAACTTACCTCATTTGTCTCTTGTAACTTGTAAGTGGGCAAATACTATGTACGATTGCTGCTGTTTTGTGTGGAAAGAGCTTAGCTTCAAGAATATCTAAGAGAATGGTAAATTCATATTGACCGTGCTGTTTCTGTTTCCATCAACAATATGAGACATCTTTTTGTGTAACAGTGGTTCCATGCTGTGTTTCCACATGTTACTGTTTTAGGAGGGTTTCTATTCCTGGCATTTGGTGTTCATTCTCTTTTTACACCAACTGAATGATGCTTGTTCCTCCAGGTTCCTAAAAATCTTGGCATAGGTTTAGCCAGACTGCATATGCCCTTAAATTCGAGAACTTTTGAGGAATAGAATCTTGAAGGGGATTGATATAGGATGTCAAAGAGGGGGTATATGTCAAGATTTCAAACTTGGAAAAATGTTGAAAGACTATTGCTATTCTAAGAGAGCTCGTCTATAAATGTCAGTCGCATAAACAGTTGGATCTTTTATCTTCTCGTATAATGCATTCAACAAGACATGTTACATGAGAAATTACTCTTCTATTGTGCACATTCCGATCCATTACATGAACAAGGTTTTGTTCCAAACTAATTGAAGATATGCGTTGGCTTAATGAGGCCAAGCAATTGGATTATACATAGATAGGACAGTATGAACACCAAATAAGTTGCTTTGTTGAGGCTATGTGTTAGAAAGGCCTAACTCACCCCTAAAAGCTAGCTCAAGATGGAAGGTTTGCACATTATTATAAATTGTTGAATACTCTTATAGTTGTCCGATGTGAGATTCCTGACACACTCCTCTCAGTCCAGAGTAGGACTGGACATCTGATGGACATATTGGACAAATGGATATAACCAAGCACTGTCTGATACCACGTTAGGCCTTTCTAACACTATGGATGATTGCACGTGCTTCACTGGGAGAACCTAGGATAGGGAAATGTTCAACATAACCACAGTTACTTTTTTTCATCAGTATCATTAAATGTTGACAATTACTCGTGAGTATATAGACCACAGTATACTTCTTCTTGATCCAACCTGAATATCCAATACAGGTATACTTCCTTTTGATCCTCCTGAATATCCAGTAACCTATCCTCGCACTATCCACCATTTGACTACAATTAATGGAAAGAGGAAGCAAAGGAATTAACTGAAAGTTCAAAAGACAGGAGGACGAGGACGGGAAGTGGTGGCAATAATAAGACTGTGAGCAATAAATAATTTTTAATAGGCTTATAGTCTGATTTAACATTAGAAGAGAAGGAGAGATTTTGAATTGAGGACCTAAAGATTTAAATTAGGGAAATTTATAATATTCGCAGGATTGCAAGCAGAGTACAAAATGCATAAATGGATGTTGGGAAATAATAGATATCAAACAATAAATCACAAACAAAAGAGATGGATCTTGTTATTTCATGTCGCCAAGTAAAAGAATGAGAGAAATCAACGGGAAAAAGGGAAAAAAGAGAGGTAGAAGCAGAAGAGTTGAAGAGAAACCAATGAAGTAAGGGGAAAAAAGAGAAGTATTAGGCTGCAAAAGAAAAAGAGAGAGAGACAGAGACGATGCAGCCTTTCTAGGGCAAGGGTAGAGAGCCAGTAGATTGCTGGCTCCTATATAAGGCGGTTTCACCTCGCCAGCCACTCTCCTCTTATGATCTGGTTAATTTTGTTCTTTCTGCTTGTTCCTCTTTCATCAATGAATCGAGTAGCATTTTTTGCTCTTATTCAACAGCGAATCCACCAACATTCTTTGCTCTTCATCAAGGTTTATTGTTACATAATCTGTATTTTTTAATATATGTAATGTTTATTTTTAATAAATATGTTATTTTTTATATTAGATATTTGTGATATTTTTGTTAGATTTTTTTGCATTTGATGTTTTATATTTTTT
>JAOTAY010000009.1:3845525-3864401 GCA_025629805.1 Erythroxylum baracoense | reverse complement strand
ATTTCGCTTTATTATGATTCGTGTTAATCATTTTATAGAATTAAATAGATCTTGGTTTTCGGGAAATCAAAAGTCACGGAAAAGTTTCGTGATTATTCCGCTGCGGTCGGATCAGATCCGGACCCGATTTCCCAACAATAACTTTGTAATCTCATATGCAATTAAGCTACTTACATGATCATTATAAAATAGTTTGGTGAAATGCTTAGCGCCAGGAAGCGTGACTACATGATGTTTAAGATTGCTTTGGGCAGAGTGGTGTATGAAACTTGACAAAAGAGGAATATGAGATATTTTTCAAGTTATAATCTTGTACAATCCCCTAAAGGACCCAATACTGGATCTTTTTGCTTGGATATTCCAGGCAAATTGAAAAAATTAATCTTTTATGTGTATAATTTTAAATTTTCAAATTTTATTATACGACTATAATGAATAATATATGATATAATTAGATATAACTTCAAATATCAAATAAAAATTACTCAACAATTATAATATATGGACTTTGAGTTTTAGTTCCTTTGAAAATTTATGTTTTAAAATATGATCTTCATAAGAAGCTTTTGATCTAATAAATGTGTTTAATGAAGGATGCTTTTCTTAGTTAAACCATACGTTCCCACTGAACCATCTTTTCTAAGTTTTACGTATTTTGTTGTTCCTCTCTCAAACTTCTTTAGTTATGTTGCCCTTCTCTCTCTTCAATTCAGCTATATCTCTCTTCTCTTTCGTCGTCTCTCTCTTGACTTACAGAATCTACACAAAACCAATCTATATGTCTCCATAACTTGATCCTTACGTCTTGATTACTGGAATTTTAACAATTTTGAGTTTTATGTTCGTTTCCTATTTTATGATGAAAATAAGAATTTTACCTCAATTTTTTCGTTAAATTGGTTGTTTTAGTGATTCAGCTTCAATCCTCTGACTATGCTTTGTACTATTATCTCCTCCTTGTTTTTGTTCCTTTGCGGTATCTTAATGACAATAACATAATGGCGTTGCTACTGTGATAACTACTCGCAGTAGATGCAATTGTGACATGTCACAGTGGTCACATTTCTAACCTCAAATGTCCAAAGAATTTGTAGAAATTTTGTTTTTTCACTGATGAGTAAACAGCAAAGGGATTAATAGAAGTTGCAGTTTTGATTTAAAAGGGAACTTTTCCGTCCATTTTAGGATGGATTGTATTATCAGCATAACATACACTCTTTGTATTTTTACTAATCCAAATAAAATAAGGTGATAAGTAACAACTTTTAAAAACCTTTTCATTAATTTGAATTTAACTGTCATATTTTTTGTTTTTAATAGTCATACTTTTTATTTGACTTTTTAATTTGAATCTTTTTAAAAATTAAGAAGATAAAAGATTTCTACACCAATTACATGCAGTTAACTTTTAAATTAGGTTTCATTGTGAGAAAATTAGTATGAAATATATAAAAATATAATGAAATATAAAATAAAATTTTCTTATCTACAAAAATGAATTAGAATATCTAATTAGGTGAAAGGTCCAATTGTGGATAGAGTACATTTGAAAGTTGATATTATTCCCAATAAAAAAGATCCATGAGGTTCAAAAATGACCAATCATACTCTAACCTCTCCAATATTATTGGTTTTCTCCATAAACCTAAGCCAATCAGAGCTTTCTTCCATTGAGACATTAATATCTAATCAAAAAGGGAGAGCTCCGAAACCCAGCTAAAGATATCAGGTAGCCTTTTAACTTTTTATGTGACCCAACAACAAATGGGTTTCTTCAATTATTGTTACCATTGTTGCTACATTACTAGATTATAATATTATTCCGTTTTTTGGGTGCAAGATGCACCTTCATAATGCCTATATTTTGGCTAAAGCTTTGGTCTTTATTATGGGTTTTGTTGAAAGAAACTACATCACAAAAGGAATGGAAGTGATGAAGTTTCTTTGGATCAATAGGAGGAGGAAGGACCTAGGAGAGAAACAACACTAAAATCTTGAGTCTTTGTGTTGTACCTCTATCTTGGTCTACTTTCTATTTGTGTCTTTAAGGTTTTTGGAGTAGTAAATAATGTTTGTGCTAAGAAAAGAATTTGTCTGTGAAAATTTTTTCTCTCTAAGCTTTTTGGGTTTGAGACATTGAAGCAAGCTCTAGCCATGTACAAAAGAGTAAAGTCCCTGAAAAAGATTAAAGAGTGGCCTTTGGGCATTTGTCCATCATCTTTCATGAAATTATCATAAAGAATACTGGAAGGTTTCTTAAACACCTGCTTAATTGTTGGTAGGGAATTTTCAAGGCCCATATGGTTTCATGTCATAGAAGGAGGAGTTGTATGAGTACATAATTAATTTTCTTGAATCAAAGAAGAAGGAGAGAAGGTTTTGATTTTTGGAAAATAAATAAATAATTTAAATTGGTTTATTTTGGAAAATAAATAAATAATGTAACGTTTATTTGAACATGTCATCTTAGACTTTTTGCCAAACATTTGGGGGCAAATTGGACCTTTTACCATCTAATTATAAAATGAGGGATATATTGGACACCATACTCTTAATCTTATTTAAATCTATCATAACTTACTATAAGTTGGGGAGAAGAATCACTTTTGGGGCAAGAATGTTTAACTTTTAAAAAAAGGAAGCTAAAAAGTATGCTTAGGAGTTTTGGAGGATATTGAATTTGAGGTTTGATCTTGCTAAAAAGAACAGTGGATGATGGCTTAGGCTTTAGGGTGCAGAGACATAATTTCTAGAAATTAAAATTAGAAGAAAATGATTTGTGAGTTTAAATTAGTGCTTAAATTGATTTTTAGAGTTTTAGATTTAATCTTTAAAACATATGGAGAGAAATTTCAGAGCTTTGATTATAGTAAAAAGTCAACCTAACTTTTGTACCAAAGTACAAGTCAAATTCTAATGTATCATAATGTAAAAAGAGAATCCTAATAGTTTAAAAATGATTTAAATGAAATTATTAACTAAATAAACCTTTAAATCTATCAATTTTTCATCAATTAAATGTCATATTAGCATTGATGTGACTTTTAAATTTTTTACCTTATACGTTGGACCTAACATTGCCAATGTGAAACTCACATGCATTGGTGAGTCCTTAAAAAATTAGTCCTAATTCCCTTTCTAAGACCTTTATCTTTGTTTCTCTTTCTTTGTAAGTAGGGTTCGAACCAAGAGCTTGATCATAGAAAAGAAGGAATAATATAACATAGATCATTATCAGCTAAAGAGTAATATGACCCACCATTAGCACCATTAGTAGGTGAAGAGTTAATAAAATCGTCATTTTATGGGGTTTTCATTGATGAGTTCATCATGACCCTATTGCTCCTTGTCAGAGACCATCATTATCCATATAAGCAAGGTTGACATGAATAAACAACTTAATTCTACCTAAGAAAGTGATCAAAGAGCTAGACAAAACCATTAAAGCTTTCCTCTAGTCTGGTTCTACAAACAATACCAAGAAAGAAAAAGTGAAGTAGGGAAAGGTGACAACTACCAAGAAACAAGGAGGCCTAGGCATACTCTCTACAACTACTATGCAAAAGGTTCTTCTTTACAAAAAAGTCTGGAGGTTACTAATAGATAAAAACTCAATCTAGATTAAGTGAATTCGTGAAACATACATCTTTCCAAAGTTTATGGTAGTTTAGACAACACATCCCTTACAATGCAAAATTTGCATCACTCATCTCTAAAGGTCAATGGGTTGGACAATTTAGAGGATTTCATACATTCTGTCAGTTCTTCCCTTGTCTCTAAAGAAGAAGCAACGAGGATACAATTGTGTGGAAACTTCACCGTAATGGCTCTTTTACAAACAAGTCATGCTACAACATCCTCCACACTAATTACCCAATTGTTCCCTAATACTCTCTTCTCTGGCAGCAATGCATCAGCCCCAAAGCTTTCATATTTCTGTGGTTAGTGATGTGAGAAGGATCAGGGTGACACCAAATGGACCAGGCATGGATGTCAGAGGTCCAGGGAGCGAGCTTGTCATGCAAGACAGGCCCATGACCAAAACTAGGGCCAAGAGACTTAAGGAGGCTCTTTACACGCATATGAGCTTCTATCTAGAGAGGGTAGAGACTTCCAAGTCTATTGGAGGAGAGTTTAGTGGATTACAACCCAAATTAATTCACTTAACTCAAATCCTTGGATCGGGCACACTTGGGGTTTGAAGACATGTGTTAATTAAATGGGCTTGGGCTATTTAATTCACTTAAGCCCAAGAGCAATTCTTTCTTATTTTTATTATTTTTAGATCTTTGTTTTATTTCAGGCTTCTATGTATTTTTAGCCCAACCTTTTATTAATTGACCTAGGTATAAATAGGCTCATTAGGGTTAGAAATAGGAAGATTTTGGTATTACTATTATTGTAGCTGTCAGCTTTGGTGAGGAACTATCTTCTTGTTTTCGTTTCACTAAAAACCTAATTCCACTTATCAATTGTTCAATTATGGTGTGTTATTTGTTTCCTTTCTCTTGGTTGATTTTGATCATCGGGATTGCTTGGAATAAGTTTCCAAGAGGTGTCGTTGAGATTAGCCTTGCGTATCCATTAACATAGGGTTTCGAAAAATTCTGTTCATCTTAATTCCTTCATAGCTGAATTCAATCCTCCAAGGAAAAAAAACTACCAAAACTTCATCCATCCGACTCAACCCTTCTGCGTTGCGCATTAGTTAGCAACCAAGAACAGACTAAGCACCAAATATAGGTGGCACGGGACTTTCAATCCCATATGCGAATTATGCAAGACACTAGCAGAAGATAGCAACCATTTATTTTTCAGTTGTATCTACTCCACTGCTATATATAGTCAGCTTCTTCATAAGCTTGCACAGTATAGCAATGTATACGACCGGACTAATACACTCCAATAGATTATCAACATATCTAGCTCTCAGAGGATAGAAAGTTCTCTTTTTAAAATAACATTTATGCTTACAATTTATAATATACAGAGGGAGAGGAATTGTAGGATTTACAGACAGAAGTAAACTAGCCCTTACCAACTTGCTAAAGAGATCATTAATGAGATTTGTGGCCTTGTGGTAGCCAAAGACGTCATTCACAAGCTATCTGATAGTATGAAAGCAAGGTGGTTTCTATAATTTAGTTGCTTGGTTTCATAGCAACTAACTTTTATGGCTTTGCCATTGTAGAAAGTTCTTTTTGGAACTTCATATTGGAAACCCCATTGTAGTAATGTTGTAAATAGTTTTACTATAGTTAATGAAAATTCCTTCAATTTTGATATGAACAACTGACATACTATTGATCATTTTCATGGTATAAGCAGTAGGCACAGACCTGTAGTTTGCCCCTCTAATGAGCTCGCATTCTCTTCTATACAACATTGATAGAAATCTTAACAGGAATCTTTTACCACCTATGAGCATACAGTAGTATATAGATTCATGGATTTTAGCTAGGTCTCTAAGTGAAATAGTAATGTCAAAAGCTTGATTCACATTATTGTACTTTTGACATATGTAAGACTTGAAATCAAATATGGGTTTTAGCCTATTTTTGTGTTCTTTATTGAGAGTTGATTCCTTTTTAGTGAGATTGTAGCGATATATAAAATAGGCAGCCATTTTGAGATAGAGGAATTGATAAGTTCCAAAGAGGATGTTAGGATTCAAACATGGTTTTTAGATATGGTGATTTAGTTGATGATTATAGAAGATGTAACAACCTATGAACCTAGACTCGTATAAATCATTCTTAATACCTTTTTGTTCTTATGTTTAGGTATAATGATTATATTTTTTGAAAAATTAATATGAAGATTACAAATTTGGAGCCTTGTAAAATATGCAAGAAATCTGTAGAAAAAGGTGAAGAATATGTAAAGGAAGATCTTAAATACACTTACAATGAACTTAAAATTTGGCTAATTTTTTATGTGGGATTCACTAATGTCACATATGCTCTATGTTAGCATTAGTGAGTCTCAGGTAAAAAGTTACATCAATACTTACTTGATACTTAAGGAATTTTAATAAAATTTAAGTTTTTAATAGTTAATGTTAATTTAAAATTTTTATAATGTTATAATTATTTTTATAGCTATGAAATATTAGGACTTGACTTATATTTTAGCATAAACATTAAGATTTAGAAGAGACTTTTTTACCTTTGAGATATTTGACTTTAAGAATTTAGTTGAAAAAATTTAAAAGTGAGTTTAGGGTTTGAGATAAGACTTATAACTTATATGGCTTATAGTTGATCTTAATTGTGATGTTATTTGAATTTGTACTCTAGTTTTTTGACTGGACCATTTAATTGAATTAATATTTAGAGTTTTTTGATTGGGTGGACTTGCTTTTTGAATTACCTCCAATTTAACTTGATTACTTCTTTGCATTTCTGTCTCAGTGGGCGATAGGAGTGTGCCATTCCATGCTTTCATAATGTCCCTTTAAAAATTTTAATATGGATATAATTGACCATATGTTTGTGTAGTCAATTGTGTCTAAGAATAACAATAACAAGCATAATTTTGTACACAGTGATGTGTTAATTTGCATCTTTTAGATTGTCTCTTTAAAAATTCTAATATGAATACACATAAGCGCATACTTAATCATGTCTAGAAATAACTTAATAACCCTTTATAAATTCAAACATGAGAACTATTAGAAGAAAATTGTATAGTTAATTGTACCTAAAAATATAATTAATGGACATGATCTTGTACATAGAGATGTGGTAATATGTTTCCTTCATATTGTCCTTTGAAAAATTCTAATATAAACATGATTGATCATATGGACGTGTAGTTAGTGTCCAGCAAAACTTATAATAGACATGATTTAGAACATAAGCATCCAACAATAGATGTTCTTCATAATTTGTCTTTAGATAAGTAAATATGTTACTAATCGATAAATAAACGATATTTTTTTTCAATATGCATAGTATATGATGTATCTAATCATAGAATAGTGTGCATTGATGCTTTATATTATTTATGCTCAACGGTATGTTTTATACATAACTATAATTTTAGATGTATAATGTCCTAATATAATTTGTACTAAGTCTTAGTATAAGTTATATTAAGACAGGATATTCTTTTCACTTAATCATTTTATTTCTATTTTAAAGTGTAGTTATTACTTATCTGTAAGGAAGGATTGGTATTTGTTTTCATATATAAGCAAAATATTGGATATATAATGTCCTCGTATAGTTTGTATTGAGGTATCATATTCTTTATATTCAATAATAATATTCCAATTTTAAAGTGTATGTATTACTTACTAGTAATAAATGGTGATATTCTTTTTCTTTATACAAAGATATGGTATCATTTATATAGTTTCCTAGTATATTTTATGTTAAGATGTTATATTCTTTGTACTTATTTATAATATTCTTATTTTAAACTGTACATAGTACTCACTTTTAATGATAACAGTACTTTTCATATATAGTACTGGTATTCTATATTGCGTCTTGGTAAAATTTGCATTAAGGTATGGTAGTTTTTATCTTGAGTCATGATATTCTCGTATATAAGTGAAGTTGTTAGTTATTTTAAAAGAGTGATGGTAGTTTTGTACATAAGTGTGGTTAGGAATATAGAGGCATGGTACTACTTATGCTAATTTCTTATAAGATATATCTTATAATAATAAATGGTCCAATATATAGTTCATAATAAATGGACATATTGCCAAAAATGTTTGAGCGCTCGAACGTGGACGATCTTCATCCTAGTTCTTCTTTTCAAACACTTCTCTTCTCACTATGTCAACTTTTTTTCTAAACAATTACCAACAAAGTTGGACCATTTAATCACTATATTTTGTTTTATATTTTATAAAAAAAAAGTCTTTCCATATAGGACCTAGTTATAGTTATAATAATTGATTGTGATAAAAGAAATTAAAATGCACCTTACTTGAAATAAAATACTCATCCCAAAAAAATAAATAAATAAATAGCATGAAAATAGTTTCTTGGTAGCTTATTAACATGCTTATTTATTTAATGATATATAAATAATAGCTCATTAAAGATAAAAATATCAAAATGCATAAACCATTCCTTATAAACTTGTGAAGAACTTGTGAAGAAGGCGGTTGTTCTCAATTTCAAGGTTTAACAAATTGATAAATGTCTTATGTTACCTTGTCAATTACTATTTTGTCCATCAACTACTATTAAACAATATATTAGTTTTAATATTTTTAATTATTTTTTAATCCTAATTGATACCTATAGGTCACGGATGCCCACCACTTCTGGGTTACAAAGTATTTTGCTTTCTATTATATTATTCCATTTACATTTACCAGCTCTTTATTTCTTACTTGTTAGTCATTTTCAATTTTTGCATATTCCTCTTCCCACATTTTTGACATGTTTTTCCTCATTTTTCAATTAGGTCTTGTTCATCACTTTTCTATTTCGAACAAATTATTTTTTTATTAATTGGTCCAAAAAATATCTTTACCCCATTTTAGACATAATATTAATAATATAAAAATTAAATAAGCTTGAAATTTTTTTTAAAAGATTAAATAATGCAAATCAACAATGAGATAAATGCAAATCAATGACGAGATAAATGCAATTAACAAGAAATAAGCCAAAGTTAGAACATATAAAAGTAAATTGAACAAAAATAATAAATTATCAATTTTTCCTAAATTTACCCAAAGTGCTAGAAAAACTAAAATCTGAAGATTATAAATTAATTATAAATCAAACGTAATGAAAAAGTAATCAACGATGAGATAAATACAAGTACTAAGAAATAAACCAAAATTAGGACAAATATAAGTAAAACAAGATTAATAAATTATCAATCTTTTTAAATTTACCGAATAAACCAAAATCTTAAGGTTTGAAATTAATTACAAATCAGACATGATGAAAAAGTTATGAAGAAAATTGGACTATATTGAACTTATTAAAATGCGATTTGTATTATTTTTTAATTTTTAAAAAATCATATTAAAATAGACAAAATTAGGTGTCTATACAAAGGTTAGAACTTCACTTTATCCAATGGTTTCCTTAAGCTTCATCTCATATGTGAGGAGAGAACTAACAAGTTCCTCTAACCTAAGTAAATTTCTCACTATTAGCATTAAAATAGGATTTTCACATTTATAATATCATTAAGTCTAGTATATATGCTTGAAATACTTTTATCATGCACTTTCCTCTCATTAACTTAGTTCCCATATGTATAGCTTTAATGGTATGTCAAATCTCATGTGTCTTCTTATCCATTAACATTGTATTGGACTCACTTCGCCCCTTTATGAATAATATGTGAGTTACATTATTATTCAAGGAGATGAGTTTCTAATTTTGGGGATTCCATTCTTGCTTTTTCTTTAGTAGCTTTCATATCTTATACGATTTTCAATGGAATGAACAAACCATTTACAACAACTTTTCATAAATCATGACATTTAATTATAAATAATTTTATCATTCTTACATTTAAATACAAATAATCATTTCTATAAAAGAATAGAGCTTCCTTATATTTTGGCGTTGCTTGCTAGATGAAGATGAAGGTACTCCTAAATGTTTCAAGTGATCTTTTCTCAAAATTTTGTGAGAAATGTAAAAATAAAGAGACGCACTCTAAAACCACTAATAGTTTCCTAATAGAACCTAAAATGAGTGCTTGCAAATTTTGAAAACATTTTACCAATTAATTTGAGAGTTGAAAATTTTTAACTAAAAATAAAACATTCAACACAATATGATGTTGAGCTAGAGATAATGAATTATATCAATACTAAATTATCATAAGTTTATTCGAGCAAGTAGCCTTCTTACCTAGGGTGTCTAGTCAATATACTAAATGAAGCACTTGTTTTCATAAAATATTTATCTAAATGAGTCAATTATGTCATGAAAATTCAAATTGATGGTGAACATAATTTGGAATATATCAATCACAAAAACATAAAGGTAAGAGTAGGGAAGAGACATTGTATACTAATTTTATAGTATTTTAGTAAAAACTCTTATCTACATCCACTTCCAAAAATCTCATTTGGAATTTTACTATCATTTTCTTACTATGTGACGAGCAACCTTTCTAAAAATATCTTTCTTTGCCTCATGTGAAGAGTAACTCTTTTATAAATCTTTATTTATAGTAAAGAGGAACTATAAGCTTTCCTTGAATTTAACTTGAATTAAGAATAGCCACCAATTAAGATTACAACACAAATGGTCCTTACTTTCTCACTTTAATTCTCTCGAGCTTGACTTCAAATCATAATAAGGCTTAATTTTAAATCAAAGCAAATCCTCAATTTATTTGAATACTTAATAAACTCTCTCAAATATTATTTTAGAATAAATAAATGTCATAAAGATGTTCAATAACCAAAAATCTAATTATTTATAGTTAATAAACTTTTAAAAGTCTGTTAAACACATAAACTAATTATATAGGAAACAATTTCTAGCTACAATAGGTTAATCAATGCATACCCTCTAGCAAGTCAATATTCATTCAATTAGGATATCAATTAGTGAAACCACAACCATACACTAAACTTTAGCACTCACCTATTATGTACAAATTTTCTAATTCTTGAAACTAGGTTTGGTTAGCTAATAAAAAACTCTTCAATTAACTTATGGCGCATCAACTAGTCAAAATTCTAGTGAATTTTCAAATAAAAACATAAATTGTATAAACTTTAAGCATAAAAAATATCCTCTCTATTAGTGCGTATTACTAAACCTCACCAGACTCCACGTATCATCGTGGCTTTCACTGAATTAATATTGTTTTATGAACTTTAAGTATAAGGATTAGATAACTAATACAAACCCTTAGGCTAATTGAACCCACATAATAAATAACATTAAAATATGTGATCAATTTTCAATGTTCTAAACTTTTTCAAAGATAAAGACATTCCCATTTCAATAACAACTTGGCTTAACTCAATTACAAAGTTCCTTAATTTTTGTTTTCAAGATAAAAAAGATTCATATTTAAAAATTAACTTTAATTTCTCTTGAGAAGGAAACATCATGTACGTTAATATTTGAAAATTATGTACTTATGCATGAAAAGACCTAAAAGCATTAAAAATGATCAAATGTACAGTGTAATAAAAATTGTATTAATTTTTATATATTGAAAATCTTGAATCTTTCTTAATGTTTGTCCATATAGCTTTGTTCTTCCATTTGAAAAGTTTTTAAGCTTATGATTGAATTAATTCCTTCCTTTCGAATTCAATGGTTACTTATGCTTCACTTTCTTCCATAGTATATTTTCTAGTTTTATTTACTTTTGCATGCTTGAAAATTTTTATTTTCTTTCTTTTAATCATCAAAAATAAATATTAATAGTGTTTATATTTTATTATCATCAAAATATAAATTTGAAACTTCCTTTAGTTCAATATTATTTTTAACAATATTTTGCTTTGATATTTATGCCTCTAACATTGACATTTTATATCATTTGCATAATGATTATTTGGTCTAATTGTTATTTATTTTTAATATTAGATATGCAAGTTTTAATATATTTAAATTTAAAGTTTCATTTATATATAAGTTTAGATCCTGAATGCATCATTGTGCACATGCTTAACTAATCAATGGAACTTAGACCAGCAAGGAACTCGATTATGCTTTCTTTGAAGGTGCCCTGTATGTTGTATATGTTGTTAATATAAGTTAACTGTTGGTTTATGCCCTACAGCCAATTGCTTTGGTTATAGTTTAGTGACAAATTAGTTAAAGTTATTCTTTATCTTATACTTTTTTAGATGTATATGATAAATTCCATGGGATAATTATACATTATAAATGAAATTATAATGAGGTTATAATTATGAGATTCATATTGCATTTATGTATTATTCCTAAATGTTCCTAGTCATTGTTCTATTAAGATTGGACATTAATAGAACGTAAAAAGACTAGAAAACATTTTATTTTTCCTTATGTGGGTGCTTGCTAGAAAATAATTTCATTGAATAGACCTAACATGAGAAATCTTTTTAGAACATTACTTGTATATCTATGGAATTCTCATAGTGATGATTGTATAACTGATCCTTTGACTTGTATGTTAAACTCATAAGGAAGTAATAATCCCTAAAGAAGCTAGAGCAAAACTTGATTAAAAATGAAGCGAATTATTGATTGTGTCATAAAGAACCTTCTGTCCACACCCCAACCTCATAGGTCGTTTAATTGGTAGTCATTGGACATAAAATGAACTATATAGAGCTATTTGTGTGATCAAGATAGGATTCATCATCCTAAAGTAATTAGGGAGGATGTTTCGTTGTTCTCGATTAGTATTGATTCAGGAAATCTTTGGCCCAGGTGAAATGATGCTTTGTAAATGGTTTGTAAATGTCATTAATTGAATCGATAGCTAATGGCAGAGAACTAATATGATTAGACTCAAAAATAGAGACATTAATTCCATGCTCTATATTTAATTAGAACATTGGTTGATGAAAGGATTGAATTCAAAAATCATGCATGAAAAGGTTAGTCAAAGCCACTTTGACATTCCTAAATATTTAGGTGGTCATGATGAGTTGCTAGACACTAATCTTGATCTATGATTATAAATTGTTTAAATGGAGAATTAAAGATAAATTAAAACTAGTTTTAATTTATCTAATTCTAATTATGAATTAGAATTAGAATTTATAATCATTGCCAACATATTTGAGAACCTAATGGGTGTCACATACATAATGGGTTTAAGGGAGCAAAGTTAATTTAATCAAGTTAGACTTGATTGTAAAATTTGAGGAATTTTATGATTAAATATGAAATATTTAATAAATAAGGATCAATATGAGATATTGAATCTTATATGAGCATAGTTGGTATTTAATTATAATTATTTGTAATTCTAATTAAAGTTTAATTAAAATCAGAATTTAATTTCAATTAAATTACTAAAACATCCAAAGCTTATTATAAATAGACTTAAGCTCTATGGAGCTAGAACTTCTTGCTTAACCATCTCTGTAAGAGTTACAGAGTTCTCTCAACTCGTTATGTGGATACCGCTAGAGGACGAACATTTACGCAGCTACAATGGTTGAAACGTATCAGTTTCGGGAATGATTCGAGGGATAAGACAAGATTATTATTAAGCTTCGGAATAAGGTATGAATTAAGTTTCAACTTTACTATGATTTGTGTTAATCATTTTATAGAATTAAAGAGATCTTAGTTTTCGAGAAATCAAAGATTATGAAAAAGTTTCATAATTATTTCGCTACTGTTGGGATCAGATCTTGACCCTGTTTCCCATCACCCAAAGAAGAGGACGAATATCATTGGTGTAGACCACAAAGACGTGGGCAGTTAGAGTTTGTGGCCACCATTGTTTGACTTTCTAGTAACCGTATACAAGTAAAATTGATGACTAAGGATCCCCAGCCGGCACACAAAATCTGAATGAACAGTATTTTAATAAAAAGAGTCAATAAAAAGAAGCAGACTTTTCAATATTTTAAGGATCATGTAAATAAAAGAAAGGAAAAACAAACTAGAGAAATGGACACTATACATTGCGTAATTGTAACGGTAACAGACTACATCGTTGTTTGGAAATTCATTCCAGTATTTGTCATGCTCAACAATATCCAATCTTAGAGAAATTGATAAATTTTCTCGTTTGTGATCATAAGATCATATGTTCAAATTACAAAACTAACCTCTGTGTAAAAATACAAAAAAATGTTACGTATATTATGACCCTCCTTAGACACTCGTAAAGTAGAAGCTTCATACACTAGATAAGTTGACTTTATTTGTCAAGTTCATCACAGTTTTAACGGCACTAATGATCAAATTTTGATTACAAATATAATTATAAAAATTCATCACTAAATTGAGTTTTAATCAATAATTTTAAAATCGGACTGAACTGGGCTGTTTTTTGTCAGATTTGTATTTATAACCCTTACGAAAAAAATAAACCTGATGGTTTTCTTAAGGAAACCGTCCGATCAAGTAACAAAATCGGTTGGTTTTCTTATACATTGAAGAACCAAAATTTAAATAAATAAATAAATAACACATAAAAGTTTGGTATGAATGATAATTGAAGAAGATGAAAAGATTGAAGAGAGTGAATAACACAAAAAACGTTTATCGAGAATCTGATAATAATTCTTTCTTTATATTCTTTATTAGCTTTAAAGCTCATTTCATATATCTTTATTTTTCAATAAATTTATTCTTTTTTTCTTTTCAAGATTCTTACAAAATCAAACTAATAAAATATTTTTTTTAAATTTATATTCTATGTTTATCTCTTTAAATTTTAATTAAAATTTTTTGAATTATTATTATTATTAAAAATGTATTATTATTTTTATCCTATAAAATACTAAATATGTTTAATCTCCCTAAAAAATTATTTTTGTCAAAATTTAGGTTCTTTATTTTCTCTTATACTTTAATTGAAAATTTTTAAATAATTATTGTTAAAAACTAATTATTATTTTTATCATTAATTTGTTTAATAAATTGAATTACTAGTTACTATATATAAATAATTTTACTTAAGATAATTTGAGCATGCACTAAAAAATAATATTTAAACTATAAAAAACTATGTTTAAAAGACGTTGAAAAAAGTTATAATGAATTTAAAGTCCTTTCTATTGACTTTCTTTAAGCATAATTGAACTTTTATGAATAATTTTTATTTTATTGTTATTTTAAATTTTATGTTAGATTCAATCTAAATTTAAATTATTATTTATTATATATTAATAGACATTATTAGTGTATTTTTATTTCAATAAAGAATTTTATTTTAAAATCTATTTTATTTATTCTTATAATTTTTATTTCTTATTTATTATATATTGGTTTTGTAGTAATTAACAACCTTTAAGCCTTAAACTTATTTTTGACCGATTCAATCCCCGATTCGATTTTTAAAACATTGATTTAATCTTCTTAGAGTGCTCGGTTGCTCGGGAAGAGCTGACACGCTGAAAAAAAAGGAGGAATATCAATTGGTATGGAGCACAAAGAATGAACATTCATTGAGAAAGATGAATTTTGCATTTGTCAAAAATATATAGGTTTAAAGTAGAGATATGAATTTGAATTTAAAATTTGTTTTAATCTATAATTTTAAATGTGCAACCAATAATTCTAAATAAAGTAACTCATTTTCACATACGTCACCGGAGAAAAAATCGAACGTAAAATGAATTAAAAATCAATTGACTATTGATTTCTTAATTATATAAATTTGTATGAATATTTCGTTATTTGTTAATATCCTTATTAAAAACATATGATATGAAATAGTTCATTTTATTAATTTTATAAATAACTATAAATATAAAATTTAGTTATTTAATATAAAATAATGCTAAAAACTATTTGACATTATGAAAAGATTTTCAGTAGCAAAAAAATTTAAAATATTTTATTTATTATATTAAAAATATGTTCTAGTTAATTTTCTTGTCTAACACTTATGCTAACAGTGAAATAAAAGTTTTAATTTAATTTCTTAATAAGATTATGTTCCTTATAACTTACTTGACATTGAAAACAATATTTTAGTTAATACCATATTTTCATAAAAATCAAAATATAGTGATTTTAAAAATTGTTCCTTAAAAATTTTCTTAGACAAAATTAAATTAGTTTATACGTATCGAAACAATAATAACAACATCTACTATGAATCTTGCTGAAACGCGAGATCATAACATATCTAATTTAATTAACTCATTCTTCAAAATTAGCTGGTTTGGTTGAATTAGCTAACCCAACCAGTTAATAACCAAACAACCTAAACAACTTTTTCATAAAATCAACAAGCTGAAATGGGTCAATCAGCTAAAAAAGACTTTATTACTCTTTACCAAACAAGCTTATAGTCTTACGTCTTCTTATAAGAAATAACCTTCTATTTTGAATTCAATATTAGCATGTGCTTGGAGATTTTGTATCTTTACAAGAAATATTAACTCATAGTCTTACATTGTCTTATAAGAAACAGCCTTCTAATTTGAATTCAACATTAGCATGTGCTTGGAGTTTTGGTATCTTTGCATGAAATATAACATTCATTTTTTAGGGTATATTAAAAAAATTTAAAATTTTAATATTATTTTAAACTTTAAAAAATTACGTTAAAATATCTAATTTTTTTATTTGTTATGAAAATAACCCTATATTATGTTTTGTGAAATTTTTATACTTATCACATAACTATTATGTGTCTACTATTTATTTAAATAATTATTAATTATTAATTATTTTAATTAAAATTTTAAATATTAAACTTAATTTTCTTCTTCTCTGTAATCCATTTACTTCTACTTTGGAAACCCAACCTAAGACTATCCTCTCGTCCACGGATTTTAAACTGACACATAACTAGGAACTAATTCAAATAGTTTTTCAATCTCAAGCACACATCTTATGAACTATTGGTTCCAAAAGTTATATCTCGGATTCTGTCAAATAAAAAAACGATATCGCGCCAAAAAAAGAGCGACATTGATAATATAATGTTATAACACTGAAAGTATAAATCGTACAAAATTATTGATTAATGTCATGATTAATCAATACAACTAGGCTAACCCTATAATTGCAACATGCTATTCCCTAAATTGGATGGACAAATATCTAGAAACTGAGGAAAAATTGAGTCCATTGTTGTTTTCTGTGAAGCGAAGCGACAGAGATGCAGAGAATTAACTATTGCTATTCCAAACCTTGAAAACCCCACGTACAGTTCTCAATGGGGCGACTGCATTTAAGGTTGGCTAGTAGAAGGGCCTCTTGTACACTTCAAACATGGGCCAAGCCTACCCATTATAGCAAGCCCATGAACATAGGTCCAATGACACATATAAGATCTTGACATCTAATTAATCAAGGTTTACACAAATTTATATTTATTGTTTATTATTCTAGGCCACAAAATTAATCTTAAAATTATATCATTCTCTCACTTGGACAGCATAACCAAAATCAATGAACAACAGAAACAAATCCCCAAATTAATATAACAATATGTGGCCATAATAGGATGTTAAAATAGAGCCAATAATCTCTCAATCATAAGTTCAAAATGAGGTTACAAATACCTTAACAGTATATAAATCAGACTCAATAGAAGTACTGATAACATATATGTAAGATACCTATACCTCGATAACCTAAACAGAATGTGTCATAAGGAAATGCACACTAAATGGTAATTCGTATGTGCAAGTCCAAAAAAAATGAAAGTTATATTGGTTCCAAAAGTTATATATCGGATTCTGTCAAATAAAAAAGAAACGATATCATGCCTGAAAAAGAGCAACATTGATAATATAATGTGATAACACATGAAAGAAAGTAAAGATTCATGACATATCTAGAAAGATAATCACCTTAATAAGCTTAATAAAAGTTATTAGAAGGCCCAATGGATGGGTCTATTAGAGATTAATCGCTCTAGTGGCATTCTTGTAATTTATTCCTGGATGATAAGACAATGCCAAAGATTTAAAAACCAGATCATACTGACCAATTCAACCGGAAAGAATACGAATCGTCCAAGTTTTTTATTTGGTTCGTGCTTATAAATGTTAGAAAAAAATCAACCAGTCAGTTTTCCCTCAACAGTAAGTAAGAAAAACTCGTAACTTTATCTTCTTCTTCGATTTCTGAATTTTTAGAGTTTATATTCAAACAAACTTAATCTTTGCAACTTACAGTTTCGCTCAATCTTGGAAATGTTTCCATCTCCATTCAAACTCTTCCTCTTTAATAACTCCTTAGATTCGTACTTTTGTTTAACCTATTCAACAACAAATAGAGAACAGGTCAATGCCCCAACTCATTCTTTCTCCCTATCATCTAACATTCTCAAAGTCCATATTCTCACTATTGAAGAATCTTTCATCACAGACTATTAGCAAGCTCAATGATATCATGAAGAAGCTATGTTGTAGAGGGGCCATACACCCTTCACCACCCCCCATCTTCGACCATCTCTCCTTCCTTCCCGCCGCTATCCTCACTCTTGCTACCACCTTGTCACTAGAGGACAAAGCGGCGTTAGCCTATCTCTTATCTTCCTCAGCCTGTAACACTGTTCATAATAACACTACAGAACAACATCATCATCCCTTCTCCACAAGTCCACTACTTATAGCACTCCAAAGACCGTAGTTTGTAGGAAGATTGGCAATGACCATCCTCTGTTGCCCTACTGTGACTATTTTAGGTGCTATATGAGCTACTAGGTTCGACGGGACTCGTCTCCAAATTGTCACCTCACACACATCGATGCTTTTGAGGATAGCTTGTCAGCATAGAAAATAGACTGATACTCTTGTCTAAACTTATTTTATATTGGCCTTGTTTAGCAATCAGCTGATTACATTAGCTATTAGCTGATAGCTGATTCTATCAGTTGATTTGACTAGCGTATTGCATTAGCTGTTTGTTAGAGATATTTGGTAAAATTAGCTATTTAATATTAGTTGTTTATTTGTAAAATGATTTATGAGGACATGACTTTTAAAAAATTATAAGAGTATGAATGTTATTATATATTTTAATATTTCGTTGAATGTTCTTATGAGAATTTATATTTTATATTTTTAATTCTACAAAAATTAAGTTTATAACTCTAATAAAAATCATAGAACATATAGCAATAATAATAATAATCATCATCATCATCATCATCATCATGATACATTAATGAGTTACTTTAATTGGTTACAATTAGACTATTTCAACAAAATAATTATATAAATACTTTTTATCATCGATATATTTTGATTAATTACTTAATTTAAAATTATTTGATCTC
>JAOTAY010000009.1:3824917-3845425 GCA_025629805.1 Erythroxylum baracoense | reverse complement strand
ATTATATTTTATATTTTAATTAATTACATTTTAATTATATTTTAATAAATTATATTTTAATTATATTTAATTAAAAATTAAAAAACATTAGTGTTAGTAGGAATCAAACCCATTCCTCCCATACATGGAGGGTATGGACCATTACCTCAAACTTGGGTATGAAAAACCTATTCATTCAATCATAATAACCAACCAACCTTTACCATTCATTCCATTCCCATTGATTTATTCTCATACCCCATAACCAAGCACCCCCTAATATTATAATTCATTTTTCTTTAATACCGTGTATGAACTAAAAGAATGGTATGGATTTCATTAATATCTTTTGACTAGCATACAATAGCTGACACATCATTTATACATGTATTGCAATACTAAACTTGGAGCCACTAAAAGACAATTGAAGACAATAGGTGTTGGCATCTCACTTTCGTTTGTGTGCAGAAAATAATTGCCACTGATAATAAATTGTGATGATTGAACTCACTTATAAAGATTTTATCAACATCAGAAAATGACAAATATAAACAAACATAAATTTGCATAACATTTCAGAAACACAAATTTTTATAACATTTCAAAAACATAAGTTTATAAAGAAGTGTTATGATTACAGAGTAGTCAAAAATATTACACAGCTATTACACATAAGCAATTGTTACTATTACACATAAGCGCTTGTTTCTTCTTTCGATCTCCACACTATCAAAAACAGGCCACAAAATATATCAAAAATAGGCCACAACTCTGTAGTGTAGTGATAAGAACGGATAAATTGAAGTCTCTTGAACCACATCCTACAATCCATAGCAGTCAAAAACCTTCCTTCTTAAAACCTTAAAGCTAGTATCTAGATAGCAAACTCCAAAACTAATACCCACAGAATAAGAGCAGATCCAAATGAAGAAAAAGGATCCTTCAGTAATTTTGTTTTTTGTAATCCTTTTTATTGGGTCCCCATAACTCGATGACCAAGGAAATACACATCAATTTCAACAATTAACACAAATTTCTCAAAAACCAAAAGCATAAACAGATAATTAACTAAAAAGATAAGAAATTGATAGTTACATCTTTCTCAGATATACTATCAGACTTCATTTATATCTCAACTACTACCACAGTTCATTAATTGAAATCAACAGATACAAAACAGATTGGTTAAATCAACAGATACAATCATAACACTCTGCAGTGCAGTGAAAAGAAGAATGGATAAATAGTTGACAAACTTCTGAGTTGTAGAATTTTAATGGCTGGCTCTAGTTATCAATAGCTTCTATAGGATTGACAGGGTGCTTGAAATAAACTGGAGGTCCATCGGTAGAGCAAAGCATGAAACCAGTAACCCAACTGAAACAGAAGAAGAACAACCAAAAAGAAGAAGAAGAGAGAAAGAAAGAAAGAGATTATGATAATAAGCAGCAACGTATAATCACATCTACAACCAAAAAGAATAAGGCTGGAAATCGCAATACACAAAGAGAGAAAGAGAAAAACCAAAATGGAGCAAAACATATCTGTAGAAAGACTGATATAAGAAAACACTTGATTCTATACCCATCTACAAAAGTCGTTTCTAAAAGTCTGTACCCACCAAAAAATACTAGAGGAAAAAACAGAATAGGCACAAACAAACACGAAAATGAGTTGATATTGAGACCCACCCATGTTTATCTCCAAAAAGCCTCTACTTGGCTTTCTTATAGCAGAAGACAACAACGATGGTGTTTCGTAGAGGCGATAACAAATTAATCGACAGCGTCCATATACAAAAAGCCTCTACTTGGCAAGGAATTGAATTGATAACGAGATTGATAAGAGGATGATTAATGAGGATTGGATGACTTTCGTAGGTTGACAGAATAAAGGAAATTTCTAGAAAAATTGAGATTGAACACTAGGAGAAAGGGGAAACCTTACCTGTATTGTTAGTGTAACCCAAAGTTGGAAGAGGGAAGGAGGAAGACGGATTAGTTAGGTCACAGTCGTCATTGCCAAACAACCTACAAAAATGAGAACGAAGAGCAGCAAAGAAATGATTAGGGCATAGTCGTCATTGCCAAACAGCTAATTCAGCTGTTTGGCCGAAACGCTCCAACAGAGGAGCTTTTCATAAAACAGCTGGTTGGGTTGAATAAGCCAACCCAACCAGCTAATAACCAAACGAAAAATAAGAAGTCAAAATCTAAATTAAGTCAATCAGCTGAAAAACAGCTGATAAGCTGGTCACCAAACGAGCCCTTATTGTTCCTTCTTTATCTTATCTTCAGTATTTCCTCCCAAGACTCTCCTCTCTACCATACAATTAGTTATTTGCTTAGTTCATCACCTTTTGGTGTGATTGCATACTTAACTAGGCAATTTCTAAATTATTGTAATTCAACTCCTTTCAAGTTTAATTTAATTATGTTCCTTCAAAATAAAAAAATTGCGCCAGACTTTTTTTGGATATTTTTAAATGATACCAACTTGTCTCATAAAAATTTTAGACTTAATTTTAAAACCCAAATCGATCTATGGATTAATTCTTAAAACCTTAAACACTTTGATTTTCAAATTTAATATATTAGGTTCAAATAGGTTAAATCAATTTTTACATGCCTAGTATATACCTACAATTTATCACACATATATCTTTTCTTTCGTAACACAAGACTTTCGTAACAAAAATTAAATAATAGTTCCTACAATTGATTTACGTGCTACCGATACTTCCAATCTTGAAAGTTAAAAGTTTAGGGGGAAGGGTAACATGTAATTTTATCAAAGTACATCCTAACTTAAGATAAGTCGGAATCCACATTTTAATAATATTTTGGCTTGTTTATTAAAAGATGAAACTATATTTGGTGGGTGGTTGCATTTTGATAAAACTATTTTTATGATAATCTTGATTATCTAACTGATCAATCATTCTTCAGATGCAACGAACTATTTATTTATATTGATGTAATTGTTCACCCAAAATAATACACCTACTCAAACTTGTACATGCAATCATACCATAAATGCCTCTTACCAGATAGCAAACGAGCAGTGAGGAATGTTTCACACATTTTACGTCTTTATTAATACACTGTTCTAATCTAAACATTAATTATCCATTTAATATTTGCATCAGTCTTTCCACCAAAGCGTAATTAACTCTAATTTAATTGATGCATCAGAAGTGAAAAATTAAAAAAAATATAAAATTGGCAGTAACATTTTTGGGGTTTAGGGGTTTGGTGTCGGCAGGTGGAGAACTTCTCTTTTTCTCTCTCGCTTAGTTCTCTTTCGATTTGTCTCTCAAGTCAGACGGTAGTTCGTCACGGCCAACTACTTCTTCTCTCTGGTTTCGAGGTAGTGATTTTTATTTTTACTCTTTAAACATTAGACTTGAACTGTTGCAGGCCAACATTTTTGCGAAGATGAATTTCAAAAATGTCAAAGTTCCTAAGTTGCCTGGTGGTGGTGCGGCTTCTGCTCTGATTAAGACCGGGGTTATTGGTGCGCTTGGCTTGTATGCAGCTTCAAATAGTCTCTATAATGTTGAGGGAGGGCATCGAGCTATAATGTTTAACCGCCTCGTTGGTGTCAAAGACAAGGTTTGCGTTTTATTTTAATTTTATGTATGCTATTTTCTTCTTTGGATGATATAATTTAAGCCCAGAATCCTTTCCCGAAATTTATTTTGGATTAGTTAACTGTATCATTGTGTATCTTCATGTTTCATATATATGTGCATCTTCTGTGCTTACTAATAATACGTCCCAGTTTCATGATGCCATGCTTACTTTCACAATACACTCAACCATCCCAAGGCTCTCCCAACTAGAAAATTTCTAAATTAAGTGATAGTAATTGAGTTGGTTATTGGGGAATGATGAGGTTGATGTTTTTTTTTTTATTTTTCATTTCAATGATCTGGTTTGAAAGAACATTTTTTTTTCTTTTGATGTTTTTTCGTTTTTGTCTTTTTTTTTCACCATGCAGAGGCTACAGTTAATATGTGTTGCCTGAAATATATGGTTTTGTAGACATAAATGAAGAACCTCTTTCATATTCCAAATTTGTTGTGCCTATAGTTTGCAGATTTCCTGATATTATACATTGTGCAGCCTTTAGGATCAGTTTTAGATCTTATTCCTGTACCTGTTTTCTGAGTTTGAAGTTCTTGAGCCTGCAGAATATCTTCCATAGCAGTCTTAACGTATGGTAGTTGTTCAGTTGGGGCTTTGATAGGATCAAGAGAGTACTAATCCATGAAGAACTAGTACTACCTTGTTAGTTTATTTTAACATAGGCAGTGTGATTCCACTTTCTTTTCAGTTGTTAATCCATAAAATTAATGCAGTGGTAGTGGTAGAAGTTGTGGAAATAGAAGATTGGGATTATCAACCAAGGTTTTTCACATGAATTCTGCATAATGCTATGTTCTTATAGTTGCAACACTGCCATAAGAATACTTGATGTTCTATGTATATGTTCTCTGAATTTATTCAAATACTTCAAGCTTCTTGCTAGTACAATATTTTGGATATTCTTTGATTTTCTTTCATTGAACTCAGCTACACAGTGAAGTTGTCGTTGTTGAGCTTTTCCGAGTATGTTACTTTGTGGTTTATTTTATCAGTAATCTCAAGGATAATAACAAAGTGTGATGCTCCTTTGGATGGTTTTCCAATTTCATTTAAAGTAAACTGTTCTTGTTAACTTTGCAGGTTTATCCTGAAGGGACTCATCTTATGATTCCATGGTTTGAACGACCAGTAATCTATGATGTCCGTGCACGGCCTCATCTGATAGAAAGTACTTCAGGAAGCCATGACCTCCAAACGGTAATGCACTCTATGCTTTTTTACTACTCTTTTTACTGGCTACTAAAACTGATTTGTGGGGTTGATTATGCACTTAAAAATGTTAAAAGAATTAGCAGTTGTACAAGCTTCATCTATGAGATGTTGTATTGATTAGTAGTGCCATTTGTTCTTGAAATTACTTAGAGCATCCATTTATTTGTAACCGCTTTGTATCATTGTTCTATTAATGATCTTTTAGCATATATATCTTCCTGTGGCTTGGCTAGAACTTTCATTTGTCTTCTTATGTATGATGCATGAATGGATGATATTTTGTTAGCTGAATGAAGGACTTGAAATCCTGATTGGTGCATACAAGTTTATGTATGTATATTGTGTATTTCTTTTTCTTTCTATTGCATCTTACTAAGTTCTTGTTGCTTGTAGTTGGGTATGCTGCAATTACCCTGTAAGTTAGTTCATGGATTGTTCGTCCAGACTTCTGATAGATGCATTTACTTTTGTGAGACTTACAACTCTTGATCTATCTGTTTGCATCATTCTGATACTTAATATCTAGAATTTATAGATATTAATACACATTCTTGTAGGTAAAAATTGGGCTTCGAGTTCTTACTCGTCCTGTCGCAGACCAATTACCAAGAATATATCGCAATCTTGGAGAGAATTATAATGAAAGAGTCTTGCCTTCTATCATTCATGAAACATTAAAAGCAGTGGTTGCCCAGTACAATGCCAGCCAACTGATTACACAGAGAGAAGTAAGAATTCGTTAGGTTATTCCTGCCAAAAAAATGTTTGTGATTTAGTTAGCATCTTTGAGTACTGGGAAGCGTTTATTTGAAGAACTATTTGGTAATGACATTGCTCCTTTATTCTTTTCTATAGTTTTCACAGCATTATGCATTAACTTTGGGTATCCTGCAGGCTGTGAGTAGAGAAATAAGAAAGGTTTTAACAGAAAGGGCTGCTAAATTTGACATTTCACTTGATGATGTATCAATTACCAGCCTGACTTTTGGGAAAGAATTTACTGTTGCAATTGAAGCGAAACAGGTAGCTGCACAGGATGCAGAAAGGGCTAAATTTGTTGTGGAGAAAGCTGAACAAGACAAAAGGAGTACTGTTATCAGAGCACAGGTCAGAAAGAAAATATTTATTGTAGATGCCATGGTGTATCCTATTTAAGATGCTAATCTTTATTTGTTTCTGGAAGGTTTTCTTGGCATCTACTAGGATTTTTGGTTGATAACGGTCGTAGAGAAAAAGTAGTAGAAAATAAGCAAGGATTTTTTTTAATATTCAATAAATTGCTAGCAAAATATACTGCTTTCTACTAGATACTATTTCACAAAAAAACTAGTAATTTTCTCATTACTGCCCGGTTTTCTTATCCCTCTAATTATTTCCTACTTATTGGCTTGTAGGGTGAGGCTAAGAGTGCTGAGATGATTGGTCAAGCAATTGCCAAGAATCCTGCATTCATCACTTTAAGGAAAATTGAAGCTGCCAGAGAAATTTCACAAACTATTTCGAATTCAGCCAACAAGGTTTTTCTGCACTCCAATGACTTGCTTCTGAATCTTAGTGAGATGGACTTGGAAGCAAATGGAAACAAATAGGTGCATTTGATTGCAAGATTCCCTCTTTTTGTTGGTTTTCTTCTGTCAAATTGCTTAGTTTGATGGATGACTAGCAACCATGGATCGTATTGGGTCTGGAACTTTTCTGCTGATGGTAACAAATTTCACATATTTGCACTTAATTGAAGTACAAGAAAATCAGTTGGATAAAGAGTTATGCCCTTGGTTGTTTTCGTCAGATTATGTTCGTTTGTCTAGACAGTTTGGTGAACATGATTGTGCTATGGGTTTGATACAACGGTTGACAATAATAGAATACCAAAACAGCCGCTTTGAACTTACTCTTTGATGAAATCTATGTTGATCTATACTACTCTTCCCTAGATAGAAGTTCCTGGTTCACAGACGAGCACTTTATATTATCAACAAAATAATAGTAAATTATTTGCTTATCAATCTGGTTATTACTTTTGTTTTATGTTCATTTTGAAATTGATCAGAGGCTTCTCTTGTAAGCCATTATTATAAATTTCTTCTTTCCCTTTCTTACAACTTGCTGGTTTGGAGAGTGGGTCTGCCAATGCCACATCTTTATTTTCAATTTATTATCTCCGATTACTTTACATTTAAAAAGACGAAGGTAGTACTGTTATATGCAATGTTTTAAAAAATCAGATCAAAAATTAAATTGAAAAGATAAAAGATTTAAGGTTTAAAAAGTTCCGATCATCATAAAATTGATTTGGAACAGGATTGAAAGAGATTGTTATTGTTCGAAGTTTAATTGCAAAACGATTGTTGAATAAAAGTAAATTGGTTTATTTGATTTATAAGAACTTGTTTATTAAAATCGATCGATTAATTAATAAATTGATCTTTTTGAAAGATAAATTGAATTAAAAAGTTGAAAATTAATTGAAAAGTTTGTTGATTTAAGATTTTTACAGTTGAGTTTTTCAATTTATGTGCACTGTTACAAATATTGTACCTTGATAATAGATTTAGTTTTGGTATAGTACAATATTGATACTAATAAATATTGGGTCTCATTTTAGATAATTTTTTAAATTATAAAATAAAAATTTAATTTTATAAAATTAAAAAATCTTCCTTTTTAATTTATCATTATGAATTATGAAATAAACGTTTAAATTAATATGCAAAAAATTTTATAATTGATTTTTATAAACTCTCATATTTTGTTTTAAGCAATGTTATAAATACTATACCGATATTGATATTAAATTTGATTATGGCACATTTTTGTACAGATATCGATCAATACCAGGTATTGTTTTGAATATTTTTTTAAATTTATAAAGTAATTTTTGAATTTTTTAAAATTACAAAATAGTCCTTCAATATATTAAACTGTATAATATATTATTTTACAACCTTATCTCCAAAAATTATAATAATAGAAAATTTTAAAATAAAATCAATCTATTTATTTTAATAATATTACTTTTCACATATTTCAAATATAAATAATAAACACAATTAATATAAAAAAATAATTATCTTCATACAAATATAAAATCATGACAATAAAAGTATTCGAAACATTACAATTTTAACATATAATAAATAATTATTATATTAAAATATAAAATTAAAAAATAAATATTAATGAATAATCGTTACAATTTACAACAATAGGCTGAAGAACCAACTAGAAATGAAAGTTGAAATAAAAATATTTACAATTATATTGCATATATAAAATTTAACATATATATCTAAGATAATTTAAATTAAAAAAGAAAATAAACAAAAAATTAGAAGTTTATTCAATCGAATACTTGTTCAAATCTCACTGACCACAATTTTAGTTAGTATAAAATCTTCATCAATGAGAGGAGTCTCATCATCGCCATCATTTAAATTAACTTCACCAAATGACACGTAAATACTTTTTCATCCAAGATTATCTTTCAAGTTATTCTCATCTATCAAACTTGATTACTCATAGACCTAATCCTCTAAAAAATCAATATGGTCAAGAAAAATCAGATCTAAATAACTACTTGTTCTATTAAGAGTCTTAGTAAGTAATAAAATTAAATTAATAAGAAATTACATCCAACTTAATAATGATAATGACATACATTTTTTGAAGCTTTAAATTGTATGTACAAAAACCAAGTTGTTCAATCATTTGTGCTCTAATTTATTCTTCTTCTTAGAATGGATAAATTCAAATGTACTTCTATTATTTTCACATCTTGTTGCACTCACATATTGACATAGAATTCGAATTGCAACCTTTCCAATTCTGGAGAACCACTTCCGAATTGGTCTTACCAAGCGATTGTAAGTAGTAAGACAACAAAAGTAGCATTATAAACCAAATAAAGTGAAGATTAACTTTCAAAAGGTAATAAAAATGAAAAATATACATGTAGTGTTTGGTGAATAGCAATTCATATCTTTAAATCAACATAGGCATCCTTATAAATCTCCAGTTGTGAGCTTAAGAGATCTTGCATCATCTCATGAACGACAATTATTGTAATAGTTAATAGCATTCTTCTATTAACTTCATTTTTCTTTGTAAAACTTACTTTAAATTAGACATTAGGATTAAAAAATGCCCCATATGTAAACAAAGAAGAGTAAAGTTGTCTTTCTTATCTCTCATTAACGGTTGTCAGAGAAAGTGTATACAAAGAAGGCTTATTTTTTTAGTTTACTAATTGCTTCCTTCACCCTATTTATGGCATCAAAAAAATAACTCATTGTTGCCTTTTCATCACTATTAGTCAAATGAAGGACCTTGTTTAAAGGCTCTCAAACTTATATTGCAAATTGACATTGAGACCAAAATTTATTATCTTCAAGTATAATTCTAGAAACCTCCAATCTAATATTAAACCTAGCATGCCGAGATGCTACCCACTTATCACTTGTAAACATTTGTCTCAATTCTTTCTTCTTCATAATAAAACACTAAAGTGATAAGATGTTAGTTGCAAATCTTCTAATAGAAGGACGATACAAATTCCTACCATTGATGAAATCTTTTCTCATTAAATTTAAGACTACACACAATTGTAGATGAACTTGGTCACACTTTTTACTTTCTACACAGTCATATCAATAAAAAAAAAAAACCTAGTATCCCTTATATTTTCCAACATTAAGTCAATGCAATGTGTAACGCAAGGAGTCTAATAAAAAGAACTGTACTTGCTCTGCAATCTTCTTCTAGTTGCATTATAAGCAGAATCATTGTCGGTAATGAATTGAACAATATTTTCTAGCTCAACTTCATTTACAACCTCATCAAATACTTCAAATAAAGTATTCACATTTATAACAAGTCCAGATGCATCAATAGACTTTAAAAGCATTGTCCCCTTTAAAGAATAAACCAAAAATTAATAAGAATAAACCAAAAATTAATAATAGGCTCATTTCTTTTATTTGTCCAACTATCACACATGATTGAACACCCAAAAGTAGCCCAAGTCATTCTTTTTTCATCAAAATAATATTTTTTCATAAACAGAGTCGCTCAAAAGTTTACCTCTATATTCATCAATTGAAGGAATTTTGTATCCTACACTATAAGAGGCAATAACATCTGCCATAGGTTGATAATAATAAGACTGAGAAATATTGAATGCTACACTTGAATCATACCACCATTTATCCATTTCCATATTCACATTATGAGCCACTTGTTTAGATTATAAGGCACTACAAATTGAAGGCTGAGGCCCAGGACTTGTTAATGATTCAAAAAGTTTAGTCACCTACCTTGTTCTTTTCTTAACATAAGATGTAACATTGCCTTCTTGTTGTATTAGGAATACTACCACCTTCAACATTCCCATTATCATCCTGAGCATTAACAAAAGCACTTATACTACAAATTTTGTAATTTCAATGAAATTAGATTTTAATTTTAGCAAAATGCCTAAAACCTATTATAAATAGGCTTAAGCTCTATGGAACCAGTACTTCTTGCTTAACCCTCTCTGTAAGAAATATAGAATTCTCTTAACCTGTTCTATGAATACTATTGAGGTCGAATATTTGTGCGGTTACGGTAGTTAAGACATATCAGTTTTTGAAATAGTTCGAAGGATATGACAAGATTATTATCAAGCGGAATAAGGTACGAATTAAGTTTCCGCTTTATTATAATTTGTGTTAATCTTTTTATAGAATTAAAGAGACTTTGTTTTTTTGGGAAATCAAATATTGGGAAAAAATTTCATAATTATTCAATTGAGGTCGGGATTGGATCTCGACCCAGTTTCCCAATATTAACATGATAAAATCTTCACTTGTAACTCAACTTCAGTAATTGTAAATGAAAAATATAAAATTTCAAAGATTAATCTGACTTGATTGAGGTTTTTATAAAATTTCTAGTGTTTTTATGTAGTTTAATTGATAGATAAGTTGTAACGAAATCTCCTTTTCACAAGTTACCCTACATACTGTATTTGTAAACATACCGTATTTGTAAGAAAGGCGAGAAGAAGTCAAGCTCTCAAACGACAGCGTATTGAGGACCCTCAACATGTGTGTGCTATGTAGCCGTTGGAGTTGGGGAGAGATTTCTTGCATAGGGCATAAGGCCGTTGGGTTAGACAATTTTAAAATGGATTCGACCGTTGGAGATCCTTTGTGAGAGCCTCTCTAAACAATGGTATACAATCTTCTCTTCCTATTTTGCACCCAACCCTATTACCGACAGATTATCTCTCTCTCTGTCTCTCTCTCTCTATTTTCTGTCATAAATTTTATTAGATAAGACCTCTCATTCAAGAAGAAGAAGAAGAAGAAGAAGAAACTTCCAGAACTTCTTTCATGGCGGAGAATGAACGTTGTACTCTTGATAAGGCCACAGTCGCAATCATGATAGACGACATGTATGAGTTCTCAGCACCCCGATTCTTCGATTTCATCAAGGCAGAGTCGGAGGAAGATGTACGAAATGCAGAGCTCTGGTTTGACAATTCTCTGTCCTACGCTCCTTCCCGTATGTTTCACTCTTTATCTTCCAAGAATTTCGTATCCTATTCACAATATTTGCTTTACTAGTTGATTCTGAAATTCCTATACACCACATTCGAAGGATTAGTCGTTTTAGGTTATCAAGTGATAAGTAATTTATTTGGTTGTCAAAATTGTGTAAAAAATACGATAATCAGATGATAAATTTTCCATCACATAAGGAAATCGTAGAATAAACAGTTCATGAAATGATGAAGATTCTTCAAAGTCCTGAATGTGGAACGTACATAATTACACTTTGGCAGTTAGAACGTTAATACATCGAGCTTAATGTTCTTTTTCCTTCAATCTTGCAGCTTTCATGCCTAAAATTAAGACTGGTCGCTCGTTTAAGGTTGAGAGCCTCTGTGATTTTAGTGGAGCAGAACCCATACTGAAGGTGATGGAAGTTGTTGTATCAATCACTTCCAAAATGTGTGTTGATTGAGATGAGTGTCTGATTTATCGATGTTGAACTGCAGGTCGCAGAAATTTCACATTCAACAGCTACTAACTGTTCATCAGAGAATAAATCTCAATCTGAGGTCCTAATAACCACTGTGAAAAAGGAGGAAACAACTCCTGAAGAGGTAAACAAACCAAATAGTAAACTTCACCTTGAGTTAATTGTTGTGCTTTTTAGATTGTTCTCTCATAAGCTTGATCACTATTCAGATTTCTGTTGGTGAAGGCAAATTCGTTGAAGATAAGGAAACAGTCAATGAGAGTGATGAAAGGTTTGCTCTTTCTTTGCCAAATGTTGTCTGCCATTAATTTAATTTAATAATCATATAAAATTGACGGATTTCAGTTATGACATGATTATTGAAAAAAATTATTTTCAATTTTGATGCAAGTCAAAATATATTTCCATGTTGTGTGCCTTCACTTTTCTGACTTCAGTTCTCGAAGCAGATCTGCTTCTTTGGTCAAGCAGCCTGAACAAGAGAGTGACAAGGATAAAGATCGGACTGAGGCTTGTTGCACCCCTAAGCCACCACCACCAGTGTCTTCAAAAAATGGAAGCTTATTAACTTGTTCCAAGAAGCAACAATCCTCTAAACGTCTATCCAATTTGGCCAGGAACAAATCAGCAAAGAGTCAATCTCAGTCCTCAATAGTTAAAGGCATGAAACCTGCAAGTGCCAAAAAGTTAGTAGACATTTCCAATAGTGTATATTAATTCAAAGTCGTTCCATGATTACCGATGGGCATGTTTTATTGTAGAAGCACCAACGTCAAAAGTATAGCTGGAACTCCTAGTTTAGCCCAAGAGAACCAGGCCATCAAGAGGCAGAAGTTGGAAGGAGGGAAATCTAGGCAGGTAAATGAGTACTACAGGCTTTATTTATCTGTTTACTATGGTCATTTGATTAAATTCTACTGTCGAAACTGATTTTTCCTTTCTTCAAAAATTTTTCAGATTCTTAATTTCAAACCGCCGCAACAGTTGATACATAAGTCCAAACTGGGACTTGCCAGCATGAGCTCCAGTACATACTCGAATGTTGCAAATAACATGTCAAGAGAGGAAAGGAAGGTTTGTTGCTCTGCCAAACCTTCTTAAATGTATATGACTTGTATCACTGAGATTGCCGTAAGACTTATCGAACACTTGCTCCTTCTGCATTGAAGATTTACGTACGAGAGAAAGCAGCTGCAGCTCCATTCATTTCAACGGCAGAAATGATTAAAAAGTTTCAATCAAGTACTAGAGATCTTTCAATTCCCAATGTTAATGGATCTGTTTCCCAAGTAAAGTCCGGAATTTCTTGCCTTCTTTCTTTTGAATTAAACCCTTTTGGTGCATCTGCCTTTTTCTTGGAAATTCCGTCCATTTAATATTCAGGATGCTGCTGCTTGTTTTATGCAGAATAAACTCGCATTAACGAGGCCTAAGGAGCCCGAACTTGAAACAACTCAGCGGGTTCGCCCTGTCAGAGTAAAGAGTACCGTTGAGCTTGAAGAGGAAATGATGGCCAAAATTCCTAAATTTAAGGCTAGACCGTTAAACAAGAAGGTACAACTTTTGCTTGTTTTGTTCTATGATTTGCCTCATCAAAGTCCATTTGCTTGAAGAGAAACTTCATTTTCAATATTTAAGTTCTTGACATGTCCATTTACATGGTTTTTCGGTTTGTCATAGATTCTCGACGGTCCAACATTACCATCTTTATCAAGAAGTAAACCACAACCACCTGAATTTCAGGTTGGCCGTCTCTTGGAAATTTGCATAAACCAATAATTTAAGATTCTTCAATTTATTGGGCTAATGTTTTTCAAACATATATAGGAATTTCATTTTCAGACAACAGCAAGGGCGAATCAGAATATTGAAACATCTTCAGTTGCTTCTACAGAAGTGTCTCATCAGGTTTTGGGCACTTTATCATATGCGGTACATTGTCCTCATAATATTGACTCGAGATTTACTGACTATTTTTCTATCTTGATACAGAATAGTTATTGGAAAGCCCAGTCACTTACTGAACCTAAGACACCTGTTCTGCATACATCTTTGAGGGCTCGTCCACCAAGGGTAAAAAGTTCGTTTGAAGTTGAGGAGGAACTTGCAAAGATGCCCAAGTTTAAGGCTAGACCTTTGAATAAGAAGGTATGATCTTTATGTAATCGGTTATTGAGGTTATTCCTACCTTGGCTATCTAAGTACAACTTCTGGTTTCTGTGCAGATATTTGAAAGTAAAGGAGACCTGGGAATATTCTACAATGCGAAGAAGCATGCCACAGTACCTCAAGAATTTCACTTTGCCACAGACGATAGGATTCCACCAGCAGCTTCTGTTGCTGATTTGTTTGACAAGGTAATGTGCATTTCGGCTCTTGTTATAGATTAAACAAGATACAATGTACCTGCAGCAAGTACCTTTATCATGACACTATATATTTTCAGCTCTCCCTGAAATCAGAGCCTCAGCACACTAATCCAATTCCAAGAAATACCGTTCCCAATCCATTCTTGCTCCACACAGAGGTCAGTTTCTCGACTATTCTACGGTCATGCTGCTTATTTGCATAGTGGCTTATGTTTCTGCTTGAATGTTTTCAGGAAAGAGGAGCTGAAAAGGAGAGAAGACTTTTGATGGACCTCATGGAAAAGCAGGTTGCAGAGGAAAGCGTTAGGATTCCAAAGGCTACTCCATACCCTTATACCACTGACTATCCTGTGGTATGTAACTGATTTGAGTAACATATTCAGAAGCAAGTAATTTTGAATTATGTGTGTGTGTGTGTGTGTGTTATAGGTAGTAATTATGAGGTACGTTTTCTGTACGCAGATTCCGCCAAAATCAGTGCCAAAACCATTCACAAAACCAGAACCTTTCCAATTGGAGAGTTTAGTGAGACATGAGGAGGAAATGCAAAGAGAAACTGAAGAAAGACAGAGAATGGAAAAACAAGAATTTCAGATGAGGATATTTAAAGCACAGCCAATTCTCAAAGAGTGAGTGAAGCATATCAATCGATTATTTTTCGTCCTAAGAATTTTCCAAGTCCTATCTCATTATTATCCATTTCCATGTAGAGATCCAATTCCCGTGCCAGAGAAAGTGCGGAAGCCACTGACTCAAGTTCAACAATTTAATCTTCATGTAGATCACAGGGCAGTAGATAGAGCAGAATTTAATCAAAAGGCAAGTTATTGTATTTACTGTCAGAAAAATATAAGATACAAGATGTAGACTTACGAGCCGTGTGATTCTTTTACCAGGTAAAGGAGAAGGAAGTGTTATACAAGAGATATAGAGAGGAGAGTGAAGCTGCAAAAATGGTATGTTTTCAGTCACTCCTGCTTGGTGTTTTGTCATTGATGATAAACTCATATATGTAACAAATATTCCAGATCGAGGAAGAGAAGGCACTAAAACAATTGAGAAGAACAATGGTTCCTCACGCAAGACCAGTTCCGAATTTCAACAAACCTTTCCTTCCTTTAAAGTAAGGAACTTTGGAACTAATGCTATACTAGAGAAACTAACGCACTTATGTTATAATAGAAAGTAACAATGGTTTAACTACGTAAAGGTCTTCCAAGGAAGCCACAAAAGCGAAGTCGCCCAACTTAGAAGTGCTGCGAAGGAAGTCAAGACGAAACATGACAATGAATGCCGTTTCCAGCCCTGCTTCTAGCATGAGATGATATGCCCCAATCTCGTTCAAGACTTTTGAACCATTTCCTTCATACATTCTTGTACTACATATTTGGCTCTTTTCTTATGAATGTAGATCAATTAAAGAACCAAGTAATTTATGATACTTTCTCTATTTCTTTCTTCCTTTCATTTCTTTCTTTTCAATTTTGTATGATTTTACATTTACGCTGTGATCTCGATTTTATTCCAATTTTCAGATCTAACTGTCTGGGATTCTTGATGATGCCCGCAACATAATTATCTTATAAAAACTGAAAATGCGAATTATTTGATTTATATCAAGTGTTACAAATACTCTGTAGAATGATATTGGCAACTATAGCACGATAAATAAGTAAAAAGATTATGGGGGTGAAAAGATATTTGACAAAAATCCGTCTGTTAAATCAAGTTCTGCAAGAGGTGATAAGGAGACTTACAGTTGGCATATGATCAATACATGAGTTGCTCGATTACTTTATTTAAATGTATCTTTGTTGTTCTTAGTGATACACTAGAGTGCGAACCGGATTCTTTTTAAATTGTTGTCTCGGAATAATTTTGTAACCATCAAATGTACTTATTGCTATATATATTAAAAATTGAGAATAAATAACTACGATATTAGGGAAAGAGATGCATAAATTATGCCTATTTCAATTTCCAAGTCCCTCTTAAGAATTTAAAATTTACTAAAAACGCACATCAACCATTCACCAAAAATTTATGAATCTTGAACTTCAATTCAAAAGTAAAATAAGAACAAAGAAAATTTTAGAATCTTGTTTAAAGAGAGAACTTCTTGTTCCTTTCTTCCTTTCATTTATGCTTTTCGGATTTGATCTTTACCTATTACAATGGCTTCTGCTGCAACAACAAGCTCCAGCCGCGGGCGGCAAAGTAACAAAGTTACTTTATTGCCTATTTCATTTCCTCTGTGATGGATCTGGAAGAGGGGGAACATATCAAGTATCCACTTGAGATTATATCTTGTTAGGGCTTTTTTGGATGTATAATGCAATTTCGTTAGTAATATTCCATTTTAGTTGAAAATTGTGGTTAGACATCTTAATGTTTCTATTGAGCAGTCATGATTATTGGTAAGAACTTATTAAATCAATCATTTGGGCTCATAATAAATTAAAAATTGCTCCTACTTCGAGCATTATCTAAGAATGTGTTATAGGAGTAACTCATTACCTTCTTAGGAGAATTGCCATAATATGGACGTTCTTCTTAGCAAGAATTATTATAGTAGGGTAACGGTTTGGAGGATTTGAAAGGTTTTATAGCATTAAGCTTTCCAAGGCTTAGCTCAAGACCCCGTAACTTGTCATATTTGGTTTGGTATTCCTATCGCACATGACTTCAAGGATCATGATGAGGAACTTTGTCAAAAAAATTTTGCTTCTCATTTAAGGAAAATAGCAATAATTTCTCTGTGGACTTTCAAAAATCTATTTCAAGTAGTTTGGAAAGGAAATTTTGAAGCATGGATATAGGATCTTCTACATATGAGACCTATTGGTCGTGCAATTTGGGATCCTTATTTTGGCCTGGCCTACCATCTATTTTTTTAAGCAAAAAATTTCTATAATGTCATTGTTTTAAAAGCCGACCCATGGTCCGCCTGGCCCATGGCCTGGTCATTCGGGCCAAAAGTGGGTGGGGTTGGGCCGAGCCGATTTTTCCATCCCTAAACAAAGACTCCTTTTTTATTTTTATTGAAATTTCATAAACCTAAATTCACACTAAAATATTGGAGAAATATGATAAACGAGAAGAGCTTTAGTAGACTATTATACTATAAAGAATAATGAGATGGTTTGTATCAAGATCTCAAACCGTTTTTGTATTTAATGGTTTTTATATTTAATTGTAATTGTAGTTGTATAGAAACAAAAAATGTTTATAGGAAATGGTTCTTTTTTGTTCTTGATTTGTTCTGCACAGATTGAACCACTTTAATTTTTATTCATAATTGTAAGCTCTTACCAAATAATATCAAAAATAAATATTCAATAATAATATAAATAATATAACTGTACCAAAATTTTATGACAATCTTGTACTTCAACACCAAAGTAAAATAAGAACAAAAAAACCTTTAGAATATTATTTAAGAGAGAACTCCTTGTTTCTTTCTTCCTTTCATTTATGCTTTTTGGATTTGCACTTTCCCTATTGCAAATTTGACTTTACCATTTAAGGAACTATTTTTTAAAAATTTTAACGGATCTTTTTCTATCCATCTTTCTTTTTTTATCATTGCAACTCCTTGCTTTTGATTTCCTCCCTGTTCCTTCAACTTTTGTTTTCACCTACCTCAGTTATTCTTAAAGGCTCCAAAGTTATCATTATGTCCGCACCTGCTTCATAACTTCCCACATTTGCAAACCTCTCTTTATTAAGAGATGACCATACCTCCAACCTTGTTCCTTTATCAAGTTCCTCGAGGTTTAACAAAATTACTTAACTTTTATGGCTTATAAGTCTTCCTCCTTAAGCCCTTAGCTTTCGCCAACATAGTTTGATATGGTGAGTGGAGTAAACAGCTCCCATTTGCAACTCCTAGAGATCGATAACTCCTAGAGATCGATAATAGGCGATCTTTACCACTCGTTGGAAAAGCTTTCATTTATACTTCTATCTACTTTGAAAAGTGTGAATATAACATCTTTCTCTCTTGATATTCTAAAGTCTATTACCTAGAAATGGTCAACTGATTGGATTATTTATTGATAAGAGACAAACAATTCCTCTAGTAGCAAGGAATAAGGCCAACAAATAGGAGAAAAAGTACTTTTGAAATGTGTTTTTAGTTAAAGATGATTGTATATGTAACGAAGTATGTTTTATTTTGGATTACCATATAAATCTAAAGACGTATTACTACTACTAAATGATAATGTTAAGCATTGGGAAGTTTTGTATTGTGTATACATATAACATTGAATAGAATTGTATACCTTGAATGCACATACAGGAATTTGGTTGCTATGGGTGTGGATGGTTGTAGGTTTCGTATAGGGGGTGTTACAAGTTATCAAACTAAAACCATGTTTTTTCCCCTATTACCTATCTTATACTTGATCCATGGATAGTGTCTCTCAACTTCATTATCAGGATAAGGATCTAAAAGGCCTCTCTTGTATATATAGCCTGCCAGAAATTGGTACTTTGGAGACAATACTCGTGGATCCATTTGATCCAAAGTGCTTTCTAATCATAGTAAAGTCTCCGGAGCCTTTTACACATTAGTACTTTTTGCATAGTTGAGATAGAAATAATCCCCAGGCCTCCTACTTCTTAGGTACAGTAACCTCACTCTAATTGATTTTTGCATTCTTGGCTTTATTTGTTTTGTCTGTCCAAAGAAATGCCTTTATTATTCTGTCAATTTCTTTTGTAACATTCTTAGGTAGAGCAATGTGTGTTGCCAAGTGTAAATGTTAGTTGTTAAGAAGTGAGGTGTGGCTGCATATAAGAGAAACCTATTCTGTCAAGCATGTACTCTTGCTATTATCCTCTCAATAAGAGGAAGACAATCCTGGAATTTTGGCTTGGAGGAAGTGATTGGTATTCCAAGATAGCAGAATGGAGTAGTGTGGACATACATAACCGTGATCCTCCTCACTTCAGTTAGATTCCTCATATCATCAGATAAATATGGACAACTCTTTTCAATATGAAGGTTTAAGCCCAACCATTAAGAAAACAGGTATAGAATTTGTGTCATGATGTTGATGGAATGAGTGTCTGCTCCACATTAAAGCATTAGATCATCAGTATACATAAGATGAGTGATATTCACAGCTCTAAATTTGTAATGATATTTGAAGCCACCATTGCAATAGATCAACTTGTTTAACAATTTTGATAAACCTTCCATCATAAGTGTGAATAAATAAGGAGATAAGGGATCTTCTTGTCTAATACCCTTTGCACGTTTAAAGGGTTTAGTAGGGAATCCATTCATTAACACACTCAATGTAAGAGATTAGATGCATGTTATTATCCAATTTACAAATTTATAAGGTAGCTGCAGTGCTTCCAGACATATTCGAATAAACTTCCAACTAATTGTATCAAATGAATTAAAGAAGTAAATCTTGATTAAGTAGCTATTGAGAGTTTTACTTGAGTTGTATTCCTTCATCAACTCCTGAAATAGAAGTATATTGTCACCAATATTCCTATAAGGTATAAATGCTCCCTGTGTAGTATTAATGATGCTTGTGATCACCATTTCCATTCTTTCAACTAACAGCTAGGAAATCACTTTATAAATGGTGTTATAACATGATATTGGCCTGAAATCTTGCATCCTCAGAGGGTTATGTTTTTTTGGTACTAAGCAAATGAATGTATAATTTAATTCTTGGAGCATTTTGGAAGATGAAAATAATTCTAGCATTACCTTAGTGAACAATTTTCCAGTATTATTCCATATTTTTTGAAAGAATAGTGCAGGAAAACCATCTGGTCCAGGTGATTTTGAAGGTGTAAATTGAAGAGGATTCTTTTGACATCCATTTCAGCAACAGAGGACACAATATTATCGTTGATTGCTTGATCAATTTAGCAATCGAAAAGTTGTAGGTATTATAGCTTAGCATAGCAGTATCATTAATACCCATCAGATTTAGGAAGTAATGTTAGACCCTGTTTTTGGAGTCTAACTATCCATACATAAATCATAATTGTCCACTCAAATTCATCTATACATAAATCATAATTCATTAACATCAAATATAAGAGTTTTCACAAAGCCATAAAGGCATTTCAAACTACAATACATCCATATCTCATAATTCCAAAATACATAAGGTACTTGAACTAATAATACTCAAATGTAATTAAAATCCTCATCGTTACAAAATCTAGCTTAAAATACAAAAATATGTAACTTGAAGCGATGGCTTGACCCTCTTTATCACTTGATCTCATTTTCT
>JAOTAY010000009.1:3808056-3824817 GCA_025629805.1 Erythroxylum baracoense | reverse complement strand
GCATGAGGTGTGGTAATTTACCACACCTGGACCCGTTCTCTGGTCCGACCCGTTCTCTGGAAACGGGATGTTACATTGCATCTATAAAATAGCCCTATCCTACCTATTGTGACCATATAGGATGAAAGGAATATGACAATATTCTCTAACCAATGTACAAGAAAAAAGGAACTAATAAGGAAGTTCATTGAGAAAGTTAGATTCCATACATATACATTTAAAAATAAGAATAAATGTAGTCAGTCTCTACTTACAAGTTGGAGCATCATCTAAGTACTTGTAATCTTAATGCAATTACACATGCTTACGTATGAATGTCTAAATGTATTTACTTGAGATGTAACTATTTTTATAGCTTTCCTCGTATTTCTATATCCTTTTTCACTTATGTTGACTTTTATAGTTTAATTTATCCAAATTTTTCAAAAAGAACAATGATAATAGACTTTACCTTTAAATATCTCTCAAGACTGACGATCAACAAGAACAAAAGTCTTATAATTCTCTCTACAGGTTCATATCACTTAGTCAATTAGCTCTCAACAATAAATGGCCTAAAAGTGAGTAAGCCTTTATAAATCCCCATCTTATCTAAGAGGCCATTATAAGTTAGATTTCAACCATTAATTGAGAAGGTGTATAGAAGTACTTTCAATTGGTGCAATCACCTATTGTCCTTTTTAGATACGATTTAACTCTTAAATTTAGTGATCAACAACCTTCACATTATTGAGCTGTACATATATTCTTTCCTAAATATACCATTAAGGCCTTGAAGAAAATTGTGAGACAATACTTAATGTCTGGACAAACCTCTAAATATATTGCATGCAAGGTGAAATGGAGTGTGTTATGTTTCTAAATGTAAGAGGGAGGCCTAAGAATCAATTCAATATGAGACATTAATAGAACTCTGATCATCAAGCAAATATGGAAGATCTTTAATGAAAAAAGGCTTTATGGATTAAATGGATTCATGAATATCATTTAGGCAACAACAACCTTTAGTGTATAAAATCCTAATACCATACCTCGTGGACTTTATTGAATATACTTAGGTTAAAAGAAAGGATAAAAAATAAGTTTTTAATCGAAATAAGTGATGGAGGAATAACTTTTCTCTAGCATAGTCAATAGAATCAATTGAGACATCTCATAAATGCACTTGAACTAAATCCAATGAGCAATGTAATATCATAAATTGCACTGGTAAAGAAAGTTCTAAAAACTATAAAACTCAGCTAGAACAACTAATTCCTAAAAATCACGTCAATTATCACCTATTTAACTTCAGTCTCAACCTCAATCAGAGTGACACACTAGTTTAGCATGGTCACTCTTATGGCTTATTTACTAATTAATCTAGTAAGGATTTGTTAAGAGATCACTTTGATAATTTTAAATGGTTTTCTTTGGTCTGGGATAAGCATGCAAATCTAAGAGCATTATGAACTACTTGGTTAATCTTCAAGGATAGGTTAAACGTAAGGGACATATTAAAAAATTCCTTGACATTCTTACTATCTATTTCCTTTTCCATAAGGAGTTTGAACCAAAAGATTTTTTTTAAATACAAAGTTAGAAGAAGATATAAATATTATGCAATATAGGAAATATAAGTACTAACTTATAGGAATAGGAGAATTGGTTCTACTAACAACACATTGGGCAAAAGGAAGATCATATTATCTGTAAGCTAGTAACAAGGAACATTGTTCATAAATTCTGGTGTAAGAGAAATAGAATAATTTTTTAGAGTTCTATAAAGGTGGAAGACATGTTGCTATAGGAGTTGTTTAACATAATAAGATAATAAATTTTAACACAACAATTACACAGAATGTGTAAGTTATAATATCACCTTTTTCTCTTTAATGGCCTTATTAAATTCTAATTGATGCAAAAGGTCCACTTTAAGCCAGCTAAAGAACCTTAAATCCTAATAATATGATAAATTTATTAAACCTAGTCTATGTCATTTTGACTACTACATGAATTAAGGGCATGCTTTTCCAAAAGCTATACAATGAATGAGGATAAAGATAGCACTCATAGTAAGGACATTGAAGAAGTGCAGAAAACAACTAGGAAGTAGAAGAAGTGGAATCACTAGAGTAGATGGACAAAGTAAACTTGGAAATGAAACTAACATGATCCAAAGCCAAGAGACTGTCCTATATAGTATAAGAATTTGATTAAAGGAGATGTATGTAGAAGGACAAAAGCTATAGATGTAGGATGTTAATCACTAAACATGAAACTATTTATAAAGACACATGTCTTATGAATATAGTTAAAATATGAGCTCTAAGGACTTAGATATGGAAAATACATCTTTTATTAAGAGGTAGCACTTGTTTAATTCTTGTAAGAACCCAATCTTGATTGATATACCCTTTACTTTTAACTTTTCAAAATAGCAATGATAATATACTTATAAATACTATAGTATTGAGTAACGTATTGTACCAAATAATAACAGGGACGGTAAATATTAGTACCATATTAATTTTTAGTACTAATTGGTACTATCTGATACTTTAAAAATTAAGTTGATACTGGGGCCAAAATGAAAAATACCAAAGTATAAGGACTACTTTCAAGAAAAGCTTACATTAGGGTTCACTAATGTCAAGTCCTCACTCCTTAACTTAGAAGTCAAAATTTCACTCCTCCTTTGCTTCGTCACCACATGTCACTTGGATCTCTATCGTCCCTCTTTTTATCATATATATTCATCTTACTGTTCTATCGACTGACATGCCTTGCTGTCCTCTTCCTGTGCCTGTCACGTCACTCTTCTCCAACCTATAAATTTTTTCTACCACTAGCTTGTCATGCCTCTCCAGCCTTCATATTTGTCTCTTCACCAACTCATACACCATTGTTACCGCTTTAGAGTCTAGAGCTCCTCTCCTCCTGAGTCATCCCTTGTCTTTCCCTCTTTAGTTTCAATGCTTGTATGTAATAACTAATAATTAATAATTGCATATTTATTGTGTAGTTGTAATCTTGTATGCCTAATTATGATGTAGTGATATCGATGGAAAAATGGACTCGACCATGCTTGGGTCGACCTATGGTCAATGAATAAGGCTGGGTTGACTGGGCTTCAGGTCAATCCTTAGGCCTACTAGTGGAAACAATTTTGAGCCTTGCCTATTGATTATAGGTTAGGCACAAGGTCCAACTGACATAATTGAACAAAATGATGTTGTTTGGCTATATTTATAAATTAAAACGACATCATTTGGCTTTTAAACCTAAGTCAGGCATAAGGTCCAACTAACATAGTTAAACAAAAATGATGTTGTTTTGCTTTTTGTGCCTAATCTATGGTTTAAAAGCAAAACGATGTCATTTTAAGTCATAAACGATTGCTTATGATTTAAAATGACGTCATTTTACACTTTTATTTCTCACTAAATTAAATGACATTGTTTAGCTTCTTAAGCGAAATGATGTTTAACTTAGTGAGAAACATTTTGAAGCAAAACGACTTTATTTACATGGTCACCTCTCTCTCACTACTTGTTCTCTCTCTATTCTCTCTCTCTCTCTCTGTCTCACACACACTAATCATTGCTGTGAACATCCTCAGCCCTTAGTAGTCACCACACCTTCACCATATTAGTCGCTAGTTGCCACCCGGCCTACCTTTTCCCCCTCTAGCTGGAACCACCCTTACTTCATCCTGCAACTGCCCCATCATATTGTCATCTACTTCCCCACCTCCTAGCTGCCCTGTTGTTGTGTTTTTTGGCTTATGTTCACAGTCCATCCACCACCAAGGTTAAATACACACAGTGTTTTGTAAAATACTGGAATTTATGGGATTTTTTTTCCATCAGCGAGGTGTTTTCTTATACTTAAATAAGTGTGTATATGACCATGTAAGCCACTGTGTGCCCGTGTATGTCCTCGAAAACATAAAGTTACTTACAAGGTTGTGTACTTACATGATTACATAGTGACTGTGTAAGTTACTGATTATTTGATTAACTATATATATATATATATATATATATATATATATATATAATATGCATTGATTTTTTCAAATGGATGAGCGTATTACTTCAGTTGAGACTTACAATCCAGTACAAGAGATAAAAGTGGAAACTTCTAATTCCATAACAAGTGAAGATAGAAGTTCAACTAAAAGTCAACTAAAAAATGAAGTTTAGAATCACTTTAATGAGACTATATTGACGGACATAATAGAAATAGACAAATGTAAATATTATTAGAAGATGTTGGCTGGGAGTTTAAAAAGTGGAAGCTCTCATTTAAAGAGACATGTGGATTTGTTCAGTAGAAAGAAGATAATACTAGGAGATCAAATATTTTTGACTTAACCTTATAATAGGGAAGACCAAAATGACTACAATATCTTATGACAACAAAAAATCAAGGTTTTTGATAGCTTTCATGGTAATTGTAGATGAACATTCACTATTTATGGTTGATACCAAAAGATTTAGGATGTTTTACAACTCACTACAACTGACCTTCAACGTTCCAAGTTGGAAACGTTAAAAAAAGGAAATTTTAAAGATATATGAGGATATTGAAGGATGGATTGCCATTACAACAGACAAGTGGAAAGCCAATAACCAAAAGAAGGGTTATATGGTGTTGATGGCACATTATGTTGACAATGACTAGACTTTACGTAAAAAATTTGAGACGTAATTTATATTCTTTAATAATGTTATTTATTTTTTCATTATATTATGATTGATGTTGGTAATAAATATACATGATAGGTTCATTTATATGTCGATACCATATAAAAGTGAAAGGTTGGCAGCCATGTTAGGAGACTATTTGATATATTTTAATATTGACATCAAATTATCCGCCATAACAGTTAACAATTGTAGCATAAAAGATGCTATAATTGAAAAGTTAAAGAATAAGATACAAGTTGGGAGCTAATTGGTTAGTGTAAGGTTATTTCATACATAAGCGTTGTTTTGTGCATATTATGAACTTGATTATAAAGGATTGATTAGCTATCATAAAGGAAGTAATATATTTCATTCAGAATAGTGTAGTATATTGAAGTGCAACATCTAAACAAGTTGAGAAATTTGAAGAAACTGCATGATATCTATGCATTATGAGTACGAAGATGATGGTTTTAGATTGTCCAGCTAGATGAAACTTAAACTTTAAGATGTTAGAGTCAGAGGTCTAATATGTTGATGTGTTTATTAGGAAGAGACAAAGAGATTCTTTGTACAATTGCATGCCTAAAAAGAACCCATGGGATTTTTCTAGAGAACTTTGTGCAAAGTTGGAATTATTTTATAATGTGACTGAATTGTTCTTGGGAACAAAATATCTAACTTCTCATTATTACTTTAGCACTATGTGTGAGATAAAGAAAGCTTTATCTAATTGGATGTTTAATTCCAATGAGGTTATTCAAGTTATGATAGAGGAGATGATGGAGAAGCTAAATTGTTATTGGTCTATGGTTGTACATATTGTTGCAATATTATTTGTGCTAGACTAGAGATACAACATGGATGAGGTTGTTTTTATATATAATTTGATGTATCGTGATCGAGCCCAAGACCATATAACTGTCATTAAATAATTCTTGTATAATTTGTTTAATGATTATCAACTTAGAATGGATAAAATTTATGATCAGGATTACAATAGTTTAGGTTGTTCAGCTCTAACTTCAATTTCAGGTTCTGACTAATCTTCTAAGAGTAGTTTTTCACTTTCACTTTCAAAATTTATGAAAAAAATGGGCTAGGACTTCGCACAATATGATGGGATTAGATAAATATTTAATAAAAAATTGTGTAGTCAAAATTGTAGGTGAACAGTTCAATGTATTATTATAGTGGAAAAGTTGTGAAAATAATTTTCCGATCATGCAAGTAACTGCATGAGACCTATTAGCAATTCCATCATCTACCGTTGCTTTGGAGTTTGCTTTTACCACTAGTCATTGGGTTATAGTCCTCATCATACTCGACTTCATCTTCATACTATGCAAGTCCTTATGTGTGCCCGAAGTATGTTAAACAATGAAGATATTGAGAGTAAATTATTTTCTTTTTGATATATCAATTTGTTCTTGTTTTAATATTATCTTAACTTATATTGTTTTTTTAATTTTTATATTAAAACAACCAAAAGTACTAATGCGGAGGTGACTAGTCATATTCATCGATCAAGAGGACATTATTTTGATCAAATTTTCGAAGATGAAAGTATATTTAATTATTTATTAATTATTACCATATCCTTAATATTCCTTTAATTTTTAATAATACATTACTAAATATAATGTTTATGCATATAGAAGAAGTGATGCAAACTAACGACAATACTGACTATAACAATTAGCTATTCTCTCAGTCTATCTAGTGTCTACCCTCTCCAGTCTCTAGCCTCCATCGTGATTTTATCTTGATTTTTTTGTAAATTGTATCCTTTTTTGTAAAATAATTTCGATAATCATTTTTGTACAATTAAGATTACAATATATGTACTTTTTATATATTCATTCATTATAAACTCTCAATTTTTATTAATGAATTGAAAAATGTAACTATAATTAATTAAATTTATCACTTAAATTATATTTTTCTTTCATTTCTTATAATCGTATCCTTCTTTGTTAATTAACCTGGTTTCATCTTATTCATTTTATTAATACATGTAAGTTTTTATTAATCAATTGAAATTCATAACTATAATTAATTAAATTGATCACCCCAATTATAATCTTTTTCTTTCATTTCCTATAATTATATCCACCTTCATAAATGAATTTTTTTCATGTTATTCATTTTATCAATACATTTATGTTTTATATATTCTTCATTATAAAATACAATTTTTATTAGTTAATTGGAATTTGTAACTTCAATTAATTGAATTTATCACTTTAATTATAAAATTTTTTATTTCCTAAAATCATATTCTCCTTTATTAATGAATTTGGTTTCATTTTATTCATTTTATCAATATATGTAAGTTTTTATATATTCATTCATTATAAAATCTCAACTTTTATTAATCAATCGAAATTCATAACTATAATTAATTGAATTGATGACTTCAATTATAATCTTTTTCTTTCATTTCATATAATCATATCCTCCTTTGCTAATTAATTTGGTCTCATCTTATTCATTTTATCATTATATTTAAGTTTTTATATATTCATTCATTATAAATCTCAATTTTTATTAATCAATTGAAATTCATAACTATAATTAATTAAATTGATCACCTCAATTATAATCTTTTTCTTTCATTTCCTATAATTATATCCTCCTTCGTTAATGAATTTGGTTTCATCTTATTCAATTTATCAATATATGTATGTTATATATATTTGATAGGTGTTTTAATGTGTTTCTAGGTGTGGATTAGATTATCAACATATACTTAGGCTTATAATTATGTTAATGCGATTTTTTTTATATTCTAAGTGTTGTGTGGATCAAGAGCATGATTTCATCTTAATTCGAAGTTTCTTAATGTGTTTGATATGTTATTGGTGAAGATCAGATAATGGAAGAATGAAAGAAGTTGGACATCCATTATTAAGCAAGTTTTAATCTTATAAAGCCCTTAATGTTTCACAAATGCACGGGTCATATATATAGTAGTTGAGGTGTCGATCCCACGAGAAATTAGTGAACTACTTGAATCCGAACTTTGTTTAAGGTTGTAAAAACGTGATTTAAATGAAAATAAGGATAAAAAGAAAATTAAACAATCAAGTAGGGGTTGAATGAAAATAAATTTCTAAAATTAATATAAGCAAATTAAAATGGAGTACAACCATTTGACAATTAAGATATCGTAACAAGATAAGATCAAAGAATTATAAGAAGATGGGATTTAAATGAAAATAAATTTCTAAAATTAATACAAGCAAATTAAAATGGAGTATAACCACTTAATAATTGAGATATCGTAACAAGACAAGATCAAATAATTATAAGAGAATGGGATTTATCTATCTTTATTTTGCTACCTGATCACTTTCGACGTAATTTGTATCGGTCATAGAATTTCAAAGGATTGATTACTCTCTCAAAAGATATAATCAATTAACCCTCTTTGGTTCTGAAAATTTGATTTTACAATCTCTCGATTAACAAAACAACCCATGTTCCAATTAGTTCTTAAGCAATTTAATAGACAATCAGGTCCTCACACAAGATCTCTCCTTGTATGATTATTGATTCGATCATTGCGTGACTTATTAGGTTGTTAACTCTCATTACCCAACTAATCGGATTACTATTGACTCATTCTTTTGATTTATTATTGACATATATACAAACACAACTATCATAATACCCAAACAATTTCATTAGCATCAAAAGAAAATAGGTCACAAAATGATTCAAGATTTAATCTTAAAATGAAATTAGAAAATCATTAACAACAAGTTCAACATTCTCAAACCCAATTCGTAGATCAAGATGAAGTAAATAAACAAGAGAAAGTAGAAAAGAACTTGAAATGGCTGGGGTTGGAGTGGTTGGACAGCAGCTGTAAATGTTCCTCTTCCCTTCTCTCCTTCGTCTCTCTTCCTTATGTTCTTTCCCAAAGTGACAAATAGAGGCTCCCTTTCTAGGTCATTCCCTCCTCTTATGTAGTCTTTTCTAATTTGGGTAAAAACTAGGTTTTACCCGAGCCTAAAAGTCTGAAATAACCCTAAAACATTAAGTTTGGGAGACTGGTTTGTGTCTGTCCGTAGGCCATGATCATGGTCGACTAGAATGGTCTCTGTCACGATCGTAGCCTTGGGTCCTCCACCGAACTTCCTCCAAATCTTCTCCATTCTTTTATATTCAATCTCAAACATTAACAAACACAACAAAGCACCTCAAATACACAAAATTAAAGCTCAATAGCATGCTCTAACCTATATAACACTCAAAACATAAATATCTAACCAACTAATATACTTTTAAACCTAAACATGCATGAATCAATTAATTAACAACTAAAAACATACTAAAATGCCTATTAAAACACCTTGCAACTTACAACTATCATGCATGGGGCTGCATGGAATAGTGCACGATTATGCAACTAGGTGTGTATGGTTGTTACAAAGAGTAAAATTCCAAATGCACAACTATGACATCTAAATACACGGTCGTGATAGAGGCTTTCTAGATGCGAAATTTTACATCTGTTTTGAGGTTAAGGAGCATTTTTGGAACTGATCAAAGTGGGGAAACCCTAGAAAGAGCCCTACGATCTCAAGAACTATTAAAGAATGTGAAAAGAATTCAAAAAGGCAGCCACCATTTTGGAAAAGTATATCAAACAAGGAAGATCAAGAAGGACGTCCAAAAATATCTAAATCAAGCTCCAAATAGAGTTTTTCTTTCTTTGTCTTTTATTTTTTTCATCATACTTGATGTGTAAACTAAATTTCTAGGTGTCTATTACATTCATATGTTCTAATTTCCATATTAGGGTTTATTCTGTAGTTAACAAATCAACAATCATTTGAAGAGAGATCTTGTGTGAGAACTTGATTAGCCAACAGATAATGTCAGATCTAGTTGAAAACATTAAGATGGTTTTGTGAATCTAGAGGTTGCAAAATCGGGAATTTTATGATTCAATTAACCCTAATTGGTTAGGTCTTGAGAGAGAGTAATCAGTCCTTTAGGAAATCTAGTATTGACACATAATTGGATCAATTAAAGTTTAGGGAACAAAGTAATGAAAGAATAAATCCTAAGCATTCGTCTTTGATCAACCTTACATTAAATTAATAGCTCCTTTATTATTTGTTATTTGCTTAAATTTATTTAAAATTTTGCTATTATTTTCACTATTTCATATTTTGTTACTTTATACAAAGTTAAGTTCAATTCATTTTAGGTAGTTCCCCATGGGATCCATAACTTTTGATATTATCGTATACTTACAGGTATTGAAAGTTTTATTAGATATAAAACTTGCTTAACAAGTTTTTGAAGTTGTTGCTAGGGAATTAGCATTAGGACAATTTAAACTCCTGATATGATAAAAGAGCTTTTAAAGAATTGTTACCCTTTCTTGTGTAATTGAGGTGCCCAATCCCAAGAAATTAATAAAAAAAGCCAAAACAAAAGTTTGTACATAAAGTATAAAACACATCAATCAAGACATCACAAGGTAAGAATGAGGAATCCAAAGAGTTAAACACTAAGAAGAGATAGAAAGGACGATGGTGCAGGAAATACAACATAGAGAGCAAAGGAACCTTATGGACTTCATAAGGCCAGGATTTAATGCCTATCATCTAAGATTGCACAACCACCAATGCAAGTTCAAAGAGACGACATGCAATAGTTGTATTTAGACATTGGAATAAAGTAAAAAGTAGTCAACCTTCCTAGATCCAGAAGGAATGATCGCAGTGGATTCAATGACAACATTGCAGGCTAAGATTGACAACCTTACCAAGCAATTAAATAAGTCTGGCAGTTGCCTCTCTCTCCATTCAAAGCAATTTAGCAAGGATGCAACCTATGCAGATAAGAGAGTCATATCATAGTTGATTGCTTCCTAGTGGAAAACAACAACGTGGAGCAATTTAACTTTAGTGAAGCACAATTTGGTCAGGAAAGTAATCATCCTTATTTGAACACATAAAATCTGGGGTGGCAGAACCACCCAGATTTCTATTGATTTAACAATGCAAGGACTCAAATGGAAACTGAAGGCCCACTAACATTTTAGCAAGATGAATCCAGTTCATGGGATTCAAAATTAGACAAGATCATAAGCATGGACGAGGACTAGAAGAGGATGAAAGGGAAGTTCTAAGAAGTAGCTAAGAACCACATCTCCTTTATTCATAATCTAAAAGTTTAAATGAACTAGGTGGCCAATTCATTATCTATAAGAAGTGTGGGGAGCCTCTCAAGCAATACCTAACCAAATCCAAGGGAAGAAAAAGAAAGATGAAGAAAAGAATAAGTACCCTCCCTATGTTCCTCCTCTACCTTACCCATTTACAAAGACTTCAAAAGAATGAATTAGATGTAAAATTTACAAAGTTTGTGGAAAAATGAAGAAATTGCAAATCACATCGCCCTTTGTGGAAGCTTTAAGGAGTATACCCACATATGCGAAGTTTCTCAAGGAAATATTATCAAGCAAGTGGACTTAGGATGATAATCAAACGGTAGCTATAACAGAAAGTTGCAACTCCTTAGTTTCCAACCACATGCCCTTATGGTTGACAGATCTAGGGAGCTTTACGATACCATGTGTAGTTGGTAATTGATATTTTTAGGTTGCATTATGTTTTAATGGGTAATTTAGTATGTTTTTAGTTGTTAATTAGATGATTTATGCATGTTTAGGTTTAGAATTGTGTTAGTGTGTTTACGTGGTTATTTTTTTGAGTGTTATGTGGTTTATAGCATGCTATTGGACTTTAATTTTGTGTGTTTGAGGTGTTTTCATGAGTTTGTTAGTGTTTGACATCAGGTAAAGAAGGCTAAAGAAGATTTGGAGAAAACGTAGAAAATGGGACAAGGCCACATTTGTGATATACCAGCCACGATCGTGATAGAAGCAACCTAATAAAGGCCACGATCATAACTCATTGGCCACGTTCATGATAAAAGTCAACCAGCATGGGTCACGATCGTGACTCATTGGGCACGATTATGATAGAAGCCCAATTTTAAGTGTCACAATCGTGGCTTATTAGCCAAGATCATGATAGGTGCGATAATAGATGTAAGATTACTTCTAAATTTAACTTTTCAAGAGTTATTTTAGAAATTTGGGCCTGGGTAAAACCTAGTTTTTACACTAAGTGGAAAAGAAAATTAAAAGGAAAAGAAAGTAACCCTAAAGGAGAGCCTCCATTTGCTATATTTGGAAAGAAGCTAAAGAATAGAGAGAGAAAAAGGGGAGAGGAAGAAGGAACTATTGTTGCTGCTACCACTCCCAGTCCACTCCAAGTAAACTTCTTCATTTCATATGTTATTTCTTTCATTTGATGTATAAAATGGATATGATGATGATGAATTTGGGTTTAAGGATGTTCTAAACTCTTTTATGGATTTGTTCTTGAATCACTGTTAATTTGATTACTTTTGATGTTAATGAGTTAGGTATTGTTATTGTTAGTTGTATTTTTATGCTTTGATAATAAATTGAGAGAGTGAACCGGTGGAAAAATGATTAGATTGGGTAATGAGAGTTAAAGAATCTAATAGATCACACAAACAATTAAATGGGTAATTTATACGAAGAGAGATCTCATGTGAGGACTCGATTGTCTATTAGACTGCTTAAGATCTAATTAAATGTATAGGTTGTTTGCTAATTGACAGATTTCAAATTCCTTAACTCAATTCAATTAAGGTTTATGATTTAGGGTTAAATTACTATAACTCGAGAGAGAGTAATCAACCTTTTGAAATTCTAAGACTGATACCGAATTAAATCAAAGTGATTAAGTTAACATTAGATGATAAAATAAATCCGTTTCTCTCATAATTAGTTAATCGTCCTTGTGAATTTTTAATTGTTAATTGGTTGTGCTTAATTTTGATTTCTTTGTGCGTTAGTTTTACAATCACTTCTAATCAATCCATATTCAATTGCTTAAATTTTTGCTCATTTTTATTTTCATTTTAATTACACTTTTAGGCCTTATACAAATTAGGATTCGATTAGTTCACTAATTTCTCGTGGGATCAACACCTCATATACTATGCCTACGACCTATGCACTTGTGGAATATTGAAGGTTTTATAAGATTAAAAAATTTTCAACAAGTTTTTGGCATCTTTGCTAGGGAATTAGTTAGGATTAGTTGAATTCTCTTAGTTTAAAGAATTTTCGCTCTCTTGTGACCTTGTAGTTGCATGAACACAAGATTTACTTGAAGTTCAAGTAGGATCACTGAAACATTAGAACTAGACATTGCCCATTTAGAGTGAGCAATCTGAAGAGAAAGACGTGAAGAAGAAATAGAAGAATCATTGGCAGAAGAATTCAATCAAGGAAGAAATCAAGGAAACTAGCTGCAAACATTTCATGAGACTGGGGTTCAACACTGCGAATCAAGGCATGACTCGATCACCAGTACAAGACCATCATTTGAGATTAAACCAACCTTGCTAAACATGTTGTAAATAAATGTGAAATCCCACATATTGACTAATGAGGATCCTAACGCTCATATAATTAAATTCCTGGAAATATACGATGCTTGCCAGTATCATGGGATGTTAGAAGATGCCATTAAGATGAGGCTTTTTCCTTTCACACTAAGGGATAGAGCCAAGGCATGGTATCATTTCCTAAGCCCTACAAATGTTACAACTTGGGAAAAACTGGTGTGTGCATTCTTGGATAAGTACTTCCCTCTCACGAAGACTACAAAATTAATAAAGGAAATTACGAAATTCCACAAAGTGATGGGGAGTCGCTTTACGAAGCATAAGAAAGATATAAGGATTTGTAAAGGAGGTGCCCTCACCACAGTTTACTAAAGGAATCCCAATATAAACCTTATATAATGGCATTAACCCATCCATACGAGGCACTATAAATATGGCATCGGGTGGATTTTTAATGAGGAAGACGGTTAAAGAAGCAGAGGATTTGTTGGAGGAAATGACAAGTAATAGTTGTCTTTGGACGATGGACAGGAGTAGACAACATACAACCCTCTAAGAGCAAAAGGACGCCATAGTTATTGACCCAATGACAGAGATGCAAGCTAATATTGAAAACTTAACGTGACAGATGAATAACATGAAAGTCTTATGTTTAGCTACCATCAAAGCACTTCAGTAGAGATGTGAGTTGTGTAGACAAGACAACCATGACACCATCGACTACTTTCTATCGCAAAGTAACAAACCGGAGTAGCTCAATTATATGGGAGTACAGTTTGGTTAAGGAGGGGGAAACATCCCATACTTAAACATATATAATCCTCAGTGGAAGAATCCATCGAACTTTGCCTGGTCAAATAATGTAGGAGGTTAGTTTTGACCTCAATGACCATCTGGATTCCAATAGGAAAAGTTCAATTCCACGGAAGCTAAGTTAGACAAAATGTTGGAAAAGATTGGGAGCATAGAGGACGCGCATAAGAGGTTGCAAAAATGATTTGAACAAGTAATAAAGAACTATGCCTCTTCCATCCATAATTTAGAGGTTCAAATGAGAAAATTGGTAAATACATTGTCGACATGAAGTGTAGGAAGTCTTCTAAGCAAAATCGAGACAAAGCTGAAGGAAAGGATAATGGTAATCACCTAGACCACTAAAGAGAAGCTCAACCAAGTTAAAGAAGAAAGGGAAGAAGAAAAGAAAAGGGCCGACAAACATTCCCTGCAAAGTAAATATAACATAACAAAAATAAAGGAATATCGGGCTGCAATTCCATACCCCATCCTAACAAAAAGGAAATCAAAGGAAGTAGAATTGAATGAAGTTCTTGGTATAATAGAGAAACTAAAAATACAATAGCTCTTACAAAATCATAAAAGAGAAGTTGGTAAACTAAGAGGAACTGAAAAAGTTAGAGAGTGGAGTAAGCAAGGAGAACTCCAACAAAGTGGCAGCACTACCACAAAAGCAAGATGATCCAGGATATCTTTACATTCCATGCACTACTGGTAGTGTGAAAAGGGATAAGGCTTTTGTGAACTTAGGAGCTCGTATAAGTATAATGCCTTACACTTTTTATAAAAAGATGGATTTAGTTGAAATAACACCCATCAGGATGTGTGTCCAGATGGCTGACAGATCAATCCACCATCCTAGAGGTGTAGCTAAGGACATTCTTATTAAGGTTGAAAAATTCACCGTTCCTAGGTACTTCATCATTTTAGACATAGAGGAAGATTTGGAGACACCCATTATCCTTGGACGACCATTTTTAGCTACTGTCTGATCCTTTATAGTAGTTGATAGGGGCGAATTAACTACAAGAGTGGGGGAAGAGAAGGTGTCATTTAAAGTGTCTAATGGAAAAAGGAGTTCTTTCAAATTTGTGGATGCTATCAAGAGAAACGAGTCTTGTGAAAAGGTTGAGCAGAGTCATACTCACAAAGACTCACTAGAACAGCCACAAATTCAAAAGAATACTCAAAAGAAGAAAACTAGAAGAAAGGTGGTAGAAAGCACAGTTTGGTAGCTCACTTACAGTTCATGAAGTCTATAGTAGCACTACCATTACATGACCAATTTGAACCACCGGGAGCAAAAGAGGTATGTCAAGCTAGTGATAGTAAATGAAGTGCTGCATTGGAGGCACCCATAAATTTTTAATTTTGTGTGTTTCATCTTTGCAGTAGATTAGGTTTCCAATTTTGTTTTTGTATGTTTTCGATATAAATTGAACACTTTGAAGAAATCAAGCATAAGTATGACTTGGATTTTCTTTGTCAGTCTCTTTTTCACAACGGATGGGAATGGTGTGGAAGGCAAAACAATGAAGTGATGGTGCAAATATAAGGTATGGAAGGAATTCGGGAGTGATACAAAGGAAAGAATAAAAAATGTGAAAGAAGGTGTGAAAATTCCCAGTGTAACGATTGTGACCATTGGCTACGATCCATGATCGTGACCTGCCGTGGGGGTAGAATAGGACACACTAATTTTATGCATTTTTTTTAATTTTACCCCTCCTTTCTCCTCCCTGACCTATATATTCACTCTTACCCTTATTTTTCTCACCCACACCACTCTCTCTATAGCAACCAAACTCTTAAATCCTCTACCTTCTCTCTACAAAAGTCTTTATCTCTCTGAATTCTTCATACCTCTCATTCCAAATGGGACCAAGAATTAAGAAAATGCTCAAACGTACTTAACCAAAGGGAAAAGTTTAAGTATCAAGCTACAAATAATGAAACCAGTGGTAGATTATAGAGTGCCTTTCTAATTTACTCAGAAGAAGAAGGTAACTGGTTCCAAACCCTTAGTTTGAAACAAATTGTTATTCCTAGATACTTCATTTTTTGATGTGTTAAACAAAATAGGTTTGAGAGGAAAAGGTTGAAGACTTAGGTAAAAGAATTCAATGGGAGAAATTCTGGCACTTCAGCTTTATAATTTATAAAGAACTTACCCTCGAATTCTTTACCTCCCTCTAATTTGAACTGACTAACCCAAGAGAATTTTGGTTTTCATTGCAGGGTCGATTGTATGTGTTAAATTATGACATTTTGTGTGACATCAGTGGGTTTTTAGAATCAATCATCGTGGATCAATACAATGGATTCCACGCTAAACATTATTGGACCAAACTGGCCAGGTTAGATAACTTCAACCTTAAAATACCCACAATAATATAATTTGCAGTCCCAAACAATTTATGTTACACAAGTTCATGTGTCAAACAATTATTGACAAAACTAAAAACAATAAGCGTTCAGTTCAGGAGCTATTCATTTTTTGGTGCATGGATAATAGCATCTAAGTTTGCACATCCACCAACATCTTTAACACTCGTATTACCACTCTAAAAATGAGGAGTAGCCAACTGAGAATGTAATATAGCTGAGTAACTGGGGGCATTCATGAAAAAAATGTTTGTCTTCATGTAAAAAGGTTAGAATGACATTCCTGAAGTAAATCACACGTTAGTAAAGACTTTAAGTTCAAGAAACTAAATACACAAGAAGGGGGTTGAATGGTGTATCCTCCTTTTTTTGCTATAAAGTCTCTAAAAGAAAACTTTTCTTTCTTATTAGAAGAATATCACAACTTATTACG
>JAOTAY010000009.1:3794703-3807956 GCA_025629805.1 Erythroxylum baracoense | reverse complement strand
CAGACGATAAGTGGTCAACCCAGAAGATAAAAGTCAACCACAGAGGATAGAACACAGAGGATAGATTATGGGCCAAGGATTATAAGAAGGAGTTAAGAAGTTGTTTGAGTTGAAGTGTATCCTCTGTGTTACTGTTCACGCTATCGTCTGGGTTACTGTTCATGGTTATCTTCTGCCCTATTTTTTTTGACCCCTCAGAAGATAAATTTGGCCTTCGAAGTCTTCATGAAAGTTGTAGCTTTTGAGGTTCTCTTTCAATCTATCCAAAGATACCCTAGTTTAGATGCTTATAGGACAAGTTATACTAATAACCCCTAAGCAAGTATATGTGTAAAGTGTGGACTCACCAACGCTGATCATTGAGGTATTCGGGTTTAAAAAGGGATAAAAGGATAATCCGACAATAGACAAGGTGTTCTCTTTGGGAGATAAACTAACGTATTAAAATATTCTGCATACGATTTGGACTTTGGAAACGGGGTCCACAGTTGTTTGTATCAGAGCAAGTAGGAGTTAGGTTCCGATAACGGGGTCCAACATCAATAAGACAACTCATACTTAAACAATCATACCAAATCAAAACATATCATCTATCATTCATTAGCTTCTAATTCTTACTTCTTCTTATTTCAAGAACTACACTTGACATCTTTCTTATACTTTAATTCTCACTTTAATTCATTCATAATATAGCTTATCGTCATGATTTTCTTAATCTTAAAACAATAACACAACATATACATTCATTCATTCATCAATTTCCTACCTTCATTAACAACACAAAAATAGGACATAATCACTTCTCTTCATTTTTCAAATTTCAATTCTCATTCTAACACCATTTTCATTTTTAATCACCCTAAATCTCACCTCTATCACAACTCATAATTTATCACTCATTATAACAAAAAAACAAAATATAATCCTTCTTACTTCCTCATCCATATATCATTATATTTCAATTTCTTTTTTCATAATCATTCATCCCTTAAACTATCATCATAACATGCTTTTTGTTAGACAGATCATAAATAGCATTAATACACTAAATATTAGAACATAAACCTCTTTATTTTTACACCCACATTAAAGCATCTATGAAGCTCTATGATCATGGTCATCAAATCTCAAATCATTCTTCATATTTGATTCATTTGTAACTACCCATGAAGATTAAAGTATAACTTACTTGACAAAATTCCAAGCTCTTCAAAATCACGTATACCCTAGCTTTCTATGTATCACACGATCATCAACATGGAATGGTGGAGTAGGTTAGGTTTTCTAGTAGTAAGATGATGAAGACAAGAAAATGGAAGTAGCAAATGATGGATGAAAGCAAGTTTCAACATTGATGAAGGTTAGTGAGTGTCGTGGAAATGAAGAAGAGAAGAGATGAAGAAGATCACGAAGAGAGGAAGAAAATAAGAGTGAAAAACAAGTTAAAATGGTCTTGCAGCTAAATGTAACGAGAGTGAGGTGTGTGGCAAGTGACGTGACACTTGTCATTTGTCATTTGTCACTTCTCACTTACCACATGTCCTCCTCTCATGGTTTCTAATGGGTTCCTTTTAAAAATTAGTCCATTTGTCTCCAATTTCTAATCGAATTGTCATCCAATTTTCTATGACATTTGTCAATAAATCCTAATACCACATATCAATTATTGTTATTTCCATTTGACACCTTTTTCTAATATCATAAATCAATTGTCCTGCCACTTGGCATGTTTCCTAGTCCAAAAATACTCAAAATCTCATAAATTTCCTAAAATTTCACCAAAAATTTTAAATAAATAATTATACTCACCAAATCAATTTTAAAGACCTATAATCCAATATTCACATCATAATCACATTAAAAATCAATTATACCCAGAAAATGTCAAATGAATGTATGTACAATCATTGTAATGAGTATAAAAATCAAATTCACGTGTGTGTGTATGCTAATGATATGTATGAGCATGAAATGCACTTTTTAATTTTTCATTACTATTTCTCATGTACAGTCATTCTAGGGTTTTAACCCTTTGCATGTGAAAACGGGATGTTACATAAAGTCTTGAATCAAGAAACTAAGTTGATCTTGGAGAAAATCGTGTAGCCTAATAAGAAGGTTGGAGCATAAGATTAGAAGATGCACTATGGGTCTATATGTAGCTTACAAAACAACAATTGGGATGTTTCCATATAGACTAGATTTTGGAAAGCCATGTCATCTTTCAATGGAATCACAACATAAGGCATATTAGGCTATCCAAAGAAGCAATATGAATTTGGATGATGTAGGTGTGTATAAGAAGTTACAGCTTCAAGAGTTGGAGGAGCAAAGGAATGACTCCTACCAAAACGTAGTGATATATAAGGAGAAGATGAAGGCTTTTGATGATAAGAAGATTTCGAGGAAAAACTTCTCGGTTAGCCAAAAAGTGCTACTATATCACTCAAAGCTCAAATTATTTCCAAGTTGAGTTCCTGTTGGGTTTGGCCGTTTGTTATCACTCATGTCTTTCCTTTTGTGCAGTACAGATACAGATACAAAGTCTGCAAACTAACAAGACATTCAGAGTGAATGATCATCACACAAAGTCGTATTATAAAGGCTTCCAATTGGAGGATTTGGAGGTGTTGATGTTAGAGGATGTGACTGGTGTCATTTGATGCACACAACAAGGAGTCAAGCTAACAATGATAAACAAAGGCGCTATATAGGGGGCAACCCAAACGAAGTAGATTTCTTTTCCTTTATATTTTCACATTTGCTATTTTCGTTAAATGCTCCATTTCTTGCATTTGATGTTACAATGCAAACAATGTAAGTTTTAATTATGGTGGTGGGGATCTTAGTTTTTATGTATGTTTTGAGTTTAATTGTTGCTAATGTGGCTTCTTAGGCAATTTTCAAAATCAAACAAAGAAAACCAAAAATTTTCTCATTTTCTACTGCTTTTAAGACTATATAGTCATAATTAGAGTGTGAATTGACTAGAAAAATCCATGGCACCCTTAACATGTACTTTTGCTCTAGTAATTGTTTAATTTACATTATCTTTAAAGAGTAGTGACTAGTGGTAGACAAAAACTAGTGAGGTTTTAAGCCATATTAGATTGACAAATCCATATTAGTCTCACTACTATTTTTGTTATGTGTGACATTCATGACATGTACTTTCTTATTTTGCTTTGATTTTCTATTCAAGACCACCATTTTAATCACATGCATTTTTATGAAAATGATTAGGCATTCTTTGTTGATTACGGGCTACATTAGCCAAATAGCCTACCCATTTATATGAATTTTCCTTTACTAACCCAGGGAGTTTTATTAGCCTTTTCTTTTTTATAAACCACATCACATGCACCTAACTAAATGCTTTACCTAAGCCTTAAAGCAAGTGGAGCATTTGTTAGTTCTTGATGATTATGATTGTACAAAAGTCTAAGTATGGGGGTATATATACATGTAGGTTAGTTATATTTGTTAAAATACCATATTATGAATCTTATGTTGATATAGCTTCTATCACTTTTATATTTGCGAAAAAAGAGAAGGAAAATAGAAAAAGGAAAAGGAAAAGGAAAGGAAAGAAAAATATGTATGTTTGAATAAAAGTATCAAGGAGGAAATACAATTGTTTTGAAAAGTTGTAATTAATAGGTTATCCTCCTTAAGTTGTATTGAATGGGTTTTTGAATATATTGCATATGAGGCGAATGTTATGTTGGATGGAGCAATTGTTTTTATTTTGTTCATGTGGTTTATGGTGTGAGAGATGAATTGAGTTATGAAACATAATCATTACATTCTTCATAGCTGACGGTATCCAGTTTTAGATGAATGTTAACTTGTGTGCTTAATATCTCATTGAGTGTTACTTTTTCTTCACTGCCTTAATGGCTTTCAAGCTACTTAACCTAAATACATCTCACCTTAACTTTGCCCACATTACAACTTTGGAAAGTCCATTGATTCATGATTATGCATGTGACCTTTAGCGGTGGAGAAATGAAATGATGTGTAAAGTTATGGATTGTTATGATCATGAATGGTGTTTGAGTGTACCCATGGAAATATGTTATTTAAGCACCGTTTATCCAAGTCTACCGCTAGATTACCTAGTTTCTAAGGCTAATAGATGTTTATTGATCATGAGTAGAGGCTTTGAATGTTGAGTTATTGCTATAGGTTTTGAAAGTCATTCATCTTTATTTATAATTATCTATTCTTATAAAATATGAAAAATGAGTAAGAGTTTTAGTTTGTGATTTTGGTTTTGATGATTTGCCTAAGGACGGTCAAAAGCTAAGTGTGGGGGAATTTGATATGTGCTTAAATGTTAATTCTTTTGATTTACTACACTTAGTGATTAATACCTTAAAAATGCTTAAGATACTCACTTTATCTCATATTTGATTTTATGTAGCACCCTACTCTCGTATGACACGTACCCGACATCCTGAGTGATTTCCGAGAACATACCCCGCAAGGGTGGCATGCTAGAATAGTCAGTCAGTCAAATTCAATACAAAAATTTCTTTTTCTTTCAAAACAATGCACGTATATTGCAAAAAAATAAATAAATAAATCAGACCCACTTTTATTCATAAACATTTTCAAACACAATGTCACAACCATTACATTACGAAATCATTTACATACACATTGCAAAATACTTGTGAATACATATTTTGATACAAAAATTAAAGAAATACTAATGCAGATGCTAACTGATCCTGACCTCTATCTCTTACTTGGTGTAATGGCTATACTCCCGTCAGCCTAATAGGGTAACTCTTCGAAGCCTGAAAAATATTGCAAATTTTGGGTGAGTTTTGCAAACTTAATGAGCGACCATCCTCGATGGCTCACTCAATCACATAACACATATAGTTCACATATTTTCTTATAATTTACATCACTTCATTTAACATATAGGATCACATTCAAGGCATTCAAAGTAATCATTTCAATCATTTAAAATACACATATCACTTATAATGTAATGCGTATGAGACTCACTTTTATTTATTACTTTGTTGTGACCAAGTGCCTAAAACTATCCCGTATCCATTGTAGATACCGAGCTTATTGATAACTGTCCCGTATCTGTTGGGGATACCAGGCTCATTTAACATCGTGAGCCTTTGGCTCTTATACACTTTCTGAGCTTTAAGCTCTTTTGTGATGGCTACTTTGGTCACTACTTCTTTTATGTTTCATACATTCATGTAATAGAATGCATCAATCACATATAATCAGTCAGTCACTTTCACATATCCTTGGACCTTAGTCCGGCATTTAACATTTAAGTTGAGAACCACTTTTTTCATTCATATGCATATTCACATTCAGATCACATTCATCATCAGACCTTAGTCCGGCATTCAACATAATTGTTAAGTAACATTTATTTCGTCACGTTCACATACAAATAACACTTCAATATCACATTCATGCATCAAGTCTCGGACCTTCATTGTCCGGCATCAACATAAGCAATTCATGTTTGTATCAATCATATTCATATTGCATAATAATCATAATGGTAGTCATTCAATGTAAAAATTGAAATCAGAACAAACAATGAAATGAGACCATCTAGGTCGACTCACAGTACGCTCCAGATTAGCATTAACTTCCATGATCCGAAAACTTCTGGATGCAAATGTTTATCCTACACATCAACATTATGCAATACACACATTGCGTACGCATTACAATTTTGCACAATCTTAAGTATTTATTTAAGTACAAATGTGTATATGGACTATGTACAGTGCATGCTCAATGACAATCCTGGGTATCTTTCCATGATTCTCATCACATAATCATACATATTTCCAACTCACATAAGTATCATTTATACTTATGGTTTATACCTCAATAAAACCATAAAAATCAAAATTCATAACTCATTTCTTCAATTCAGATTTTCCTAAGACACACATTCGGGTCAACTTTCCAAGTTCTTTTTGACCCATAAAATGAAGTCATTTGAGGATATTTTCTTGTAGAAAATTGTTATTCTATCTCTTAAGTTTATAATGGAATCAAAATAACTCAATTTGATTTAGTATCCTATGAGTTATACTCAAAATACCATAGACTGTGCAAAATTGAACTTTTGGCCAGCATATGATCATACCCTCAAATTGTACAATTCATAACTTTCAACTACAACATCTAAAATTTACAAACTTTTGCCAATTGAAATATAAGAGAATGGACTTAAACTTTTATGAAGACACCTTTATCCGATTCAGCCTAAATCTGTTCAGTTTTTATGAAAACATCAAAGCATAATTTCTACCTTGGGTAGTACTATAAGCTCAATCCAGACTCAAATTCGCACCAAAATTTAAAAGGCATAGAGAAAGAATTAAATTTATACTTCTTCAAAAAATCGTAGAATTATGTCTCTGGTTTAATTTGAATCAAGAATCACCTCATTTGGACATCTACAGCTCAAGATATCATCAAAAAACTAATATATGTTCGGAAGGCATCTCCCGCGTATCACCTTCAGAGTCATGATTGTCATGATCGCGACTTCCATAGTGGCGATCGCGACAATTTCAGCAGATTCGGGTTAGTCGTGTTCTCGACATATCGCGACCACGACAGCTTCGGCTACATCTAGCTGAAGTGCCTCCTTTCCCTTTTTTTTTTCTTTTCCGAACTTCACATCCAATTTACACCTAGAAAATGAGGTTTTTTGGCTAAGTCATCTTCTAAACAATTGTTCATCTATGGCTTAAGACTCTAAAGAACCTAAGTTCATACAATTTAGCTCAGTATTATTAAAGTTATACACAATTTACTCCACACTATTTAGAAACAAAAATAAAATTTGAAACTCAACTTCAAGACAATTTTCAACACTCTTAGAGACAGATTTCAAACTCTATTTCTTCATGAAAATTTTAGTCATTCGTCTCTAGTTTAATATAAGTCAATAATCATCCTATTTAGATATCTGTATATCAAGATATGTCCCAAAAATCGATGCATGTTCAGTTGAACCACTACGACTAACACATTTTCTCATCAATCTCTTCTTAATTCATCTTTTTTGTTTAATCTACCACTTCTAACTTATATTCACCTCATTTCTTCTTCAATAATACCCCAATTACAATTCATGATCATGTATACACAATTCAAGATCCATGTATGATCATATACACCAAGAACAAATCACATCATATATACCTTTATCATAATGAACTTTCCATCTCAAAAAATCATCTCAACAACAAATTATCAATAATTAACAAATCAAATACTCAAGCAAGACATCATTAATCTTTATTCTTCATCCACGACATATACACACAATTTCATAGCCAATCCATCAATCTCAAATTACTCCACATACAGGTTCTATTTACACTAACCTATAAAAATCAACATATAACTTACTTGATTTCTCTTCAAATCCTTCAAAAGAACGCCAACCCTAGCTTCTCTTACAACCCACGTCCATCATCATGGAGGTTGGGAGCTTGGGTCTTTAGTGACAAATGAAGAAGAAAACAAGGTGAGAGTAGTAAGTGAGAGAAGAGAGGGCTAGGTTCAACGTTGATGATGGTTAGGTAAGAAGAAAATAGTGAAGAAGAGAAGAAATGGAGTAGTTAAGAAAATGAGAAGAAGAAAACATGAACCAAGACAATTAATTGGTCTCTCTCAATGATAAGAGTCGTGGGTTATAAGATAAAGGCATGGCTTGGCAAGTGACATATGTCACTTGCCACATGTCCTATTCCAATAAGTTCAAACCAGGTTCTTCCATTTAACTAGTCCATTTAAATCCAATTTCTACTCTAATGGTCTCCAAATTTCAATGACATAAGTCATTAAATCCCTATGTCATAAATAAAAATTTTCACTGACATTTGACTTTTAATTCAACTGCTATTTGTCAATTGTCTTGTCACTTGGCATTTTTCCTAGTCCAAATTTTACCCAAATTTTTAGAAATTTTCTAAAATTCTTCAAAAATTCTAAATTACTAAATATACTCTCCAACCAATTTTATCAACATATAAAAACCACAATTCTCCACAAAATCACATTCATGATCTAATATCTCATTGCTATTTCTCATTTATGAAAATCTACGGTTTTAACTTTAGTATGGAAACGGGATGTTACATTTTATGTACATTTCAGAAGCGAATAAGCTAAAATGACCTGGAAGCATATCCATCGAAGTCATCTTTTTAATTTCCATACTCTATTGATTCATGAAGCAAGAAGAAGAAGATGATTACAAGAAGAGGAGATAACATAGAGTATACTAATAGAGAGTGAACATTGTCTCATAGTTGTCCCATTTCTTTTAACCTAGTTTTTATTATAAAGAGAACGGTGTGAAAGTTGGGATTTTTAGAGTTATGTTCAAATGTTACAACCATAAGAACATGTGACATGAATGAGAAACAATGAAGAGGGGAAATGCAGGCAAGGTACATAAGTTTTCATGACACATGTCCATTCCACATTTAACCTAACGTTTAAGGTATAAAGAGATGTATGATGTGTCGGCTACACTTGGACAAAAAATGGAGTATGGAAGAACACAACACCTATCCCATATACCTTTTAAACCTAGCTGTCACATTGTTTGCAGTGAACTATTGAATAAAGAAAGAAAGTGAAGGTGTCAACTGCTAGTGAAGAGTGGAGAATCGAAAAGTAGTAAGTGGAAAATAAAAGAATTGGACAACAACTAGAATGGGAGATCTCGCATGAGCCACCTGTGCCACCTTCATTGTCTAACCTAATTTTTGTTCTTAGAAAAGGTAAGGGTGACGGCAATGAGCGAAAAAGGGGGGTTGACCTATAATCCTCTTCAGTTTCAATATAAAGGTGTGTATAAGGGCTGGAAAATAGAGGAGATTGGACAGACCTGATCTTCATTCATTATTCATATTGGTTTTGGGTGGAACAATAAAGATAGTATCTACTTTATGCACTATTCACCCTCAGTTTCTAAGATGAAGAGTGGAGACAGCTACCATTCTTCTTGGAGCCTAAAGAAGGAGATGAAAGGCTAACTTCTAACATCGATTCAACAGGGATATCAACGTCAAGTCATAATTAAGTTATTTCATCCTATTAACGTTGTAATCTCTTTCTGAATTGTTGTGATGTTTGTGTTGATTGAATCGAGTTTTATATAGATGATCTAAATACATTATTTTGATTATTCTATTACTAACTTTTGCTATAATGTTGAATGTATTCCAAAATTGTTACAATTGATGTTTGTTAGTAGTATTTAATGGTCTTGAATCAATAGGAATAACATAACTTAGGTTAGATAACCCAAACATGTGCAGTTACTACCTAGGTTAGAGATTTTATCGTAAGTTATTCAGTAGTTAGGTTTAATTCACGATCACATCTTAATTAAGCGCAACTTAAGGGAAAACCTAGATTATCAGAGCTTACTATTAGTCTCATAATCAATAGTCCAAAGAGAGGTGTAAAGACATTAGAATAATGGAATATACTTGATCATGTTTAGGCCAAGATAGACCTTAGAATTAAACCTTATTTATATTCTACACTTTAGTCATTTTTGATTGCTTGCTTTAATTTGTTTTCAATAGTTTATTTTTACTTTATTTTCCAAAGTACATAAAATCCAAAAACTCCCTTATATTTTCCTTTAATCAAGATATGATTGTTAATTAAACCTAACCATTGAATAACTTAGGATACGATCTCTAGATTTAATTAGGTAGTAGCATTACGAATTAGGAAAACTAATTAATTTAGGAAATAACTATATACGATGCGTCATTTAACTTAGGTCATGTTATCCCTAATGATTACGAATCATTTGTCACTACACAAGAATTTCAACATAACATTTACGGATTATATTGAAATTATGGCAATGGGTTTACAAATAAACGATTCAATGAATGCATTAAAATTTTCTTTTCACAATACCTAATTCAATCAACACAAAATAACATTAGCAATTCCTAATGAGAGAAAGAAATAACAAAACCAAAGAAATACACTTAATTCGGGTCTTTGGTGTCAATGTCACCTCTAAACTGGTGTTAAGACTTCTAGCCCTTTATAGGTCTCTCTCAAGAAATTGCTTCAACCCTATTAAAATACCCTAACCAAAGACTCCCCTTCTGTATTGCGCCTCCTCTCTATTCTCTACTCTTGAGACTGTTCTATTTTAGTTGATGAATTAATATGCTGGTCCATCCACAGTGTTTTTGCCCTCATTTACTACTGTGTGTTTTGGTCTTATTGGTATGCCAGCTACTGTGTCATTGTTCTTTGCTCCTTCCCATGCTACTATTTATTTCTTCTTATTCACGCTTCTTTAATTAAAAACCTGACGCTACCTCTAGATGCACTGCGTTTTATGCTGATTTCCTTACCATTTAATTACTACCATGTTTTCTTCATATTGTGCATGTGTTTTAGTCCATTTATTTCTACCACATGCACGTTTCACGCTTCCACCTGCTGCACCTTAACTCTATGGACGTTGCCTTATACGTTGTCCATTAATTAACTTATTGCATGGCCATTAAATTAATGCAAATTGCATGTAAAATTCCATTCATAATCATGCAACTCATATTCTTTGCATTTTGTGCTTTCATTTTTCTCGTCTTCTTCTTGTCTTTTAATTTTCTTCTTCTTGCTTCGAGAAAATAGTGAAAATTAATCTTCAAAAAATGGCCAAAATATAGAGCTTTCGACTCACTTTAACTTCTTTTCTTCCAAATTGTACCTAAAGTCACATATGAGTTAAGATGAGTATCTTACGCAATTTTATGTTAATAATCTCTAAGTATTATGGAATAATTTCATAATCACTTACGTACATATCAATTTCCCCCACATTTAGCTTTTGGCTGTCCTCGGGCAAAACATCAAAATTAATCTTAATGACCCAAAAACATTGACTTATTTCCCATACATTTGAAGAATATATAATTATAAACAAAGATGAATGACTTTAAAAAATCAAAGCAAAAAGTCAACATTCCAAGCTTTTACTCATAATCAATCGGCATTCATCATCTTAAAAACTGTGCATTCTAATGGTAAACTCAGAAAATATGTTTAACTAAAATATATCCATAGGTACACTTAACACCATTCATGATCATGTCATTTCATAACTTTGCATATCATTTCATTTCTCCACCACTAATGTACACACGCAAAATCATGAATAAAAGGACTTTTCAAGTTTGTAATGTGGGTAAACGTAAGGCGAGATGTATTTGGGTCAAGTAGCATGAAAGCCATCAAAGCTAGTGAAACAAAAGTAACACCCAATTATATCGCCAAGTGTACAAGTTAACACTTATCAAAAGCTGGGTACTGTCAGCTATGTCGAATGCAACATTTATATTTCACAACCCAATTCAGCTCTCACTCACAAACCACATGAAGCATATAGCAATTCGAAGGAATCACTCATACAATTGACGACAATACATTGAAACTAGAAAATAGTTAACCTTCCAAGCCAATATTTACCTCATATTCAGCATACTCCAATGACACATTCATTACAACTTTAGGAGGATGCATTACTCATAAACAAGTTTTCAACACCTATACAATTCCTCCTTAATACATTTATTTAAACATTTTTTCTTTTTTCTCTATTTTTTTCTTTTTCTCTTTTCTTTCTTTCTTTCCCTTTCTTTTTTGTTCTCTTATAAAAACTAAAATAAACTACATCAACATGGGAATCTCAACGATAAGGCATAAAATAACATCCCAACATTATAACCAACCCACACATATGCATACCCCTACACTTATACTTTTATATATCCACAAACTCAACAATCAACAAATGTTCCACTAACTTCAAGGCTTGGGAAGAACATTTGGTTAGGTTAAAGCATATAATGTGGCTAATACACAAAGAAAAGATAATTAAAGCTCAAGGGGATTTATCAAAATCATATCCATGTTAATGCATGTGATAAAAATGTGGTCTCTAATAGAAATTTCAAGGCAAAATTAGGATGTTCATGTCATAAAGGTCACATATTATCAAAAGATAATTAGACTAATATGAATGTGCCAATCATGTAAGACTCAAAATCTTACCGGCTTTTTCCACCACTAGTCACAACTCTTCTAAAGATAATGAACATTGACAAATCACAAGAGTAAAAGTACATGCTAAAGTTGCTACAAAATTCTCTATTTAATTCATTTTCTAATTATGACTATATGGTCTTAGGAACAATAGAAAATGAGAAATTGTTTGTTTGTTTGTTTTATTCTTTCTCTCATTTTGATTGAAAACTTAAAACAAGTAAAACAAAAAATTTCAAAAACACATATGCATAAAATAAAAAGGTAATGTACAAATGTAAAGAAAAGAAATTTACTTCCTTTGGGTTGCCTCATAAGAAGCGCCTTTGTTTAGAGTCTGATAGTTTGCAAATCCAACATGTTTTTGGTCCCTAATCCTTTGCTTATTTGAAGTTTATTGTGCTTAAATATGAGATTTTACTTTTTCTTACTTTGATTAGGGGTAGTTGGATTTGATGAAAAGGAAGCATTTGGAGCATATTTGAGGAGTATTTGGAGCATTGGAGCTAAAGCTGAAGATTTCTGGATGATTTTGATGCTGCCAGGAGTTACCCTTGGGGCAAGACTAACAGCAGAGCAGGAGATGATGGGATGAAATTACTTGGACAGCTAGACTCGAGTTTTTATCTTATGTTTTAAGCTAATTTAACAGCTTAGGATCAGGAGTTAAACATTTTTTAATTGGCCAATTTTGTTATATTAAAGTGGGCCTTAGTTTTTATCGGGATAGGTGAAAATTAGGTTTTAGAGGGCATTCTCCTTGGCCTCCGATAGCAGTTTCATTTTTAATATATTCTTTTCAGAATCTCATGTGTTTTTCCATGGCCATACGTGGCTAAACTCTTTTATTCAGTCAAGGGATAATTCAAGATTGAAGTTTATATTATTGTGAGATCTTAATATGCTTTAATTTACTTTTTGATTTACATTGCATTTATGTCTTTTCTGTAATTTATTGGGATAATCTATCCATAGTGAATTACGGTTATTTGTTCAACAGGGCCCGTTGTTCATCTAATAGGAATTTACATAGCTAATCAACTAGGTTAAATCCGTAATTGTTTTTCCGAATTGATGCAAGTGGCAATTGGTATAACTTGATTGCGTAAAAGCCTTTGGGTTATATTAAGTGAAGACATAAT
>JAOTAY010000009.1:3715574-3771736 GCA_025629805.1 Erythroxylum baracoense | reverse complement strand
TATTTAAACTGAAAGCAGAACACATTACAACACACTGAAAAATCACAACACTTTTATTAGCCACTTGGGCCCATTTCTCAGGTCCGACCCGTTCTATAGAAACGGGATGTTACACATACCTTACAAAAGAAATAATAAAGGTCAATAAAAACCACTCGCTAATACTTTATAGGTAGTTCTTTTTACTGCAAAGTGCCCTCTACAAGTGTACGAATGACAGAAGGGTAAGATAGAAAGTGTCTCACTCTCAGGAACATACTTTCATATAACTTGGTTTGCATAATGCCTCTATAAATAGGGATTCCATACATAGTACTTAGCTTCATTCTTCAACTTATTCCTTTGAGCCTTTGATAAACCTAAAAGTAACTTGTTAATAACTAAAAAATTTGCAATATCTACATATCATGAAGGTGTCAAATCAATGGAAAATAATTTTTCACTTAAAATCGTTTCTCTCAAAGGAATATCATCTTCTTTTCGAATCAAACAGCTTAGGTGATCAGTAACCACATTCTTTGAACCCTTCTTATCTCTTATTTCCAAATCAAGCTCTTGAAGGAGAATAATCCATATGATTAACCTCAACTTTTCTTCAATCTTAGTGAGCAAGCAGTTTAAAGCTCATAATCAAAGTAAATAATAACTTTAGTGCCCAAAAAATATGAACAAAATTTTTCTAAAACAAACATAATAAACAAAAGCTCTTTTTTAGTTGTGTAATGATTCGATTAGGTTAGATTCAAAGTTTTCGAAGCGTAATGGATAGCATATGCAACTCTTCCCAGTCTTTGTCCTAGAACTACCCCCATTGCGTAAGCACTTGCATCATATATGATCGGCTCTGGTTTAGAGACTAATTAACTAGTGAGGATTTCAAGAGCTCCTTAAGTTTGTCAAACGCCCATTACACTTATTGTCAAACTCAAAAAGGAAATCATGTGGCAACAACTTACATAAAAGAGAGGCTATCTTAAAGAAATCCTTGATGAAACTACAGTAAAAACCTATATGGATAAGAAAAGAATGAACTTCCCACACATTTGAGGGTAACGTAAAGTAAAAATGAGATCAATCTTAGACTTGTCAAAATCTGTACCCCTAGAAGATACAACATGCCCTAGAACTACACCTTGATTAACCATAAAATGAAATCTTTTCTAATTAAACATGAGGGTGGCTTCAATACATCTTTCCAAAATGAGTGTAAGATTCTCTAAGGAATTAACAAAAAGAAGAATAGAAACTAGAATCATCTACAAATACCTCTATGATCTTCTTAACATACTCAGAGATTATACTCACCATGCAACTCTAGAAAGTGACGAGTGTATTCTACAAATCGAATGGTATCCTTCGATAAGAAAATATGCCAAAATGGGCATGTGAAGGTTGTCTTTTCTTAATCTTTTGGTATAATAAGGATTTGAATATAAACTCAGAATCCATCTAAAAAATAGCAATACTCAGATCCAATAAGTCTCTCAAGCATTTGATTAATAAACGAAATGGGTAAATGGTTTTTACAAGTTGAAATTTTCAACTTCCTTTAATTAGTACAAACTCGCCACTTAGGTTGCACACGATTGGGAACTAACTCACCATCTTGATTTGTCACCACCGTAATTCCAGATTTATATGGAACCATTTATACTGGACTTACCACCTAATATCAGAGTTAGGACAAATAACTCTAGTATTGAGAAGCTTCAGTACTTCCTTCTTCATAAATTCCATCATTGGAGGATTCAACCTAAGTTGTGCTGGTCTAGTGGACTTGGCATCCTCCTTAAAAAAAATGTGATGCATGCATATAGAAGGGATTATTTGTCAAATATCTACAATTGTCCATCCAATGATCTTCTTATGCTCTTTTAACACTTGACCCAGTTTAACTTTCTAATTAGAAGTCAAAACTATAGAAATAATAACTGAAAATTGTCTCCCAAATATGCATACTGAAAGTTAGTGCGCGGTGGTTTTAGTTCCACATTATGTACTTGCATATTAGAATATAATAGCCTTTTCTAAGATTTAGATAACTATATGGAAGCATGTTCACCCTTTATAAGAGAGGTTTCTAAAGAATGTAAGGTAGCTGTGATCTTAATTAGCTCCTTTATGAACTCAACATGATTAGGGACTTACAAATCTAGATGCTTTGTCAAAATTGCTTCTAATTGATCTCTGTAATTAAACTTAAATGTTTTTTTTATACCAAGGGATCCATCATATCCATAGAGAAAGTAGAATGATCATCTTAAGGATGTTTAATGGCATCAAACGTAATAGCCAGTTTCTAAAATATACTAAGGGTTAGAACCCTAAACCATTGCACATGAGTAATAGCATTGGGAATTCATGAAATGCATTTCATTCACATTCATATCATTAGCATAAACACATGAATTATGATATTGCACATGATGCAAAGATAATATATGCACTCAATTGACATGTTCCAGGGTATGAAAGATTTAAAATGAATATGATGTGAATTATGAATTATTGTGTCTTAAATTTTGGTTTGATAGATTACAATTGGTAATTTGGAATTAATTGTTATAAACTAAGAGATTGATGAATTAATACGTACATTTGGACTAGAAAAAATGCCAAGTGGAAAGACAAATTGACACATGGAAAATTAGGATGACTAAGCCTATCAATTGAGTGACATTTGGCGTAGATAAATGAGTGACATTTGGCATAGATAATTAATTGACAAATGGATCAATTATTAAGTGAAAAATGTACTAGTAACTAGGTGACAAATGGTAACTTAAGGAGGACATAAATGGCTTATGTGCCTAATGACATATGTCAAGGTAAAATGGAGACACTTTGCACCTAGTTGAACTAAGCCAATGCAGAAAGTGTTTCTACTATCTTCATTCTTCTTCTCCACCAAAATTTTTTTCTACTCATCTCTCTATATTTTGGTTTAAACTTATCTAAATTGCCACACCAAATCTATACTTTTATCCTTCACAAGACAGACAAAGAACTAGCTTATTAATGTCCTTCATCCTTGCCAAAAACTAACTTATTTTCACCTTGAATTTGTGATGATCTTGCTTTCATAGAGGGCTAGGTTAACTTGATGTATTGAGGTGGAATTTGATCTTAACAAGTAAGTAAAAATATGATCTTTATGGCATATTTTGATAGTATGATAATGAAGATTGAATTGGGATGGAATGTATATGATGTTAATGTGAAGTATGTTGGAATATGTTAGAAGAACTTGGATACTTTTATGCTTTGTTTTTTAACAAACTGTGGGTTATAGGTTATTATATGAATGAATTGGGCTAAGATTTGAAGTATAATGAAGGTGAATTTATGCTAAAGAAAGATGTTAGTGTAGTGCTCTTGAATTGGGAAAGAACTAAGACTATATGCATAATAGTAAATGATAGTTTTTGTTTTGGTTTTTGATGCATGAAAGACAATAATTTATGAGCTGAACCAGTTGAATAATTTTAAGTTGTTATTGGAGATGAAATTGACGAGGAATTGGAGTATAATTAAGGTCTAATTGAGGTATAATTGATGGACTATTAGGAAGATGTTTTGAGTTTGGTATAAAGATGTTAAAATCTAGAAAAAATTGAAGGAATTGGATAGCGAACTTTCGGTTCGCTCATCCCATGATTGTGGGAGCTGCATACATGATCGAGGGAAATTCCTTGAAGTGAAGAAAATGCTATTTTGTGTGATTCTTGAACCAACTAAGGATAAGTCACTTTACATTGATGTATTTAGACTTGATTGAGGCTTAAAATGAACCTAGTTTGATGTTGGATAAGTTGGTTAAGTGTTTGATAAGTTTAGGTTGTTAATTGATGTCATGACTTAAGGAATTGATTGTCTTGATATCAATGTATTGAAATCTAAAAATTATAAGTTTTTAAATGAATTAAGATGTTCTTATGAATGCAAATATGATTCAGAGGATAAGAGTAATGTGTATTAGATATAAAGGAATGAACATTGGAGAACATAAAGTAATTGTAAGTGAGAATTGGATAATTATATGAATGTATATGATTGATGAATAAATCAAGCTCACTTAAGGTATAAGCCTAATTGCAAAATGGTAGTTACAAGCTGTAAAGTTTGAATGATCAAGACTCGTGATTAAGGATACATACCCGGAAGGTCAATTGAGTATGCATTGAAATATGACATATATATATGTGAATGAATGAATAATCATATGATTGATAACTTAATGATGTTTAAAATATATGTGTATCGCATAAAGATAGATAAGTTGATCATCAACATCTAGACATTGCCGAATCGTCAAGGCAATACCTTATCTGGAGCATACTTTGAGTTAACCTAGATGTTTCCTCACTATGATTGAATTGTTGTTGATTAATCTTTAGATATTGAACTATTACTTATATGATTATGATATTGCAGACGTTGATGGTCCGAGGAGTTCAATATTCGAGAATTAAATTGGAAGTGCTTTTTAATTGTATGTGAATATGGAAATTTTGTAAACTCAATCATATGTGTTTCTATCTAATATATATGCTAAATATGAAATGTGAGAACAATTGAATATGAAATTCCAAAAGGAATATGAAATATGTGAGTAATTGAATGTGAATTTTCAGACTTAGATATGATGAATCTAATATATGTGACAGAAGCTCACAGGAATGAAAGGTAATGAAACATGGCATATGGAATGATGCATTACATTAAAATGCATAATCAGATAAAGGAGTTGTGACCAGAGCAACCAGTGTGAAAAAGAGCTTTAAGCTCAGAAATGTGAAAAAAGAGCTACAAGCTCAATTATTAATGAGTCTAGTATCTACAATGGGTGCGGGACAGTATATGAAATGAGCCTAGTATCTACAATGGATGGGGGACAGAAAATAGGCACTCGGTCATAACAAAGTAAAAATGAATGGAGTCACATGTGCATTTTCATATACAACTTGATATGTATCACATGGATGATTGAAATGAATTATGGGATTGTTCTGAAATAGGGATGTGAAATATTGTACACAAGTTGTATTTCTTAAAGCATGATAAAATGCGATGTAATATTCAATGTTGGATGATATGACTTGTTTGTGGAATGGAATATGAATTGCAACGTTATCTTTCAGGTTTAGAAGAGGTCTAGCTATTCTAGTTGAAGTAGCTACTGCATTTGGACATAAGCTAGTAGTTGGGATCAGTTGTACTGACAAATGTCTTCAGTTATTTTGTACCAAGAATTGTATTTCTCAACTATTGTATAATGTATATGTAAATTCTAAAATGTAATGACATTTATGACTAGATATGTCTATAAAAGAAATGGACCAAAATATTGGTTTGCTTAAGACGTCCTTGATGCCTAAAAATTTGTCATGTCTTGATTTGACCATCTTAATGTGCTATCCTTGTAGAGTATGCTCTCGAATATTCGTCAGTACATTCAGGCATATGCTCTATGAGGGTGGTACGTTATAACTTTGAATTTGATACATTAGAAAGAATATGATTAAGAGAAAAGGTTGAAACCTTAGGAGAAAGAATTCAATGGGGAAAATTCATCCATTTCTATTTTCCTGTTTACCAAGAATTAACCCTAGAGTTCTTTGCATCACTTTAAGATGACTCAAGTTACCCTAAGGAACTGTGGTTTTGGTTGCGGGGTCAACCATAGGAGTTAAATTACAAAATCTTGTGTGAAATTTATGGATTCCCAGAATCCCCAATAATGAACCAGTATGATAACTTTCGTGCCACCCGCTATTAGACTGAACTAAGTAGGTTGGAGAGCTTTGATGCTAAAAATGCCCACAATAATATTATCTGAAGCCAGAATATTTGTTGTTGCACAAATTTATGTGTCAAACTATTTCTGACAAAACTGAAATCAACAAGTGTTCGACAAAGGAGCTTTTCATTTTGTGGTGCATAAATCATAATATCCAATTTTGCACCTCCACCCATGTACTCAATGCCATTACTGCTACTCTACTTAAGAGGAACAATAATTTGGGCATGGGGTACTTGGTCATAGCTGTTGCTAAGTACTATAGTGTTGAATGTAATGGACTAATTGTCTATCACCCTGAGTTCATTAACACTCGTTACTTATGGCGAGTTAAAATCTTGAAGTCCCATAATTTGAAACTTTGAGATATCAGTACCAAATCTCATGTCAAAACTAAGGTAGGACGAGCAAGTTTGAGTGCAGCACTATAGAAATAAGAAGAGGACTCAACTAGCGAGGGGTATAGAGAGGAAACAGAAGAAACGGGTTGAGAGAAAATGCTGAATGAATTGAAAAAGGATAATAGGAGGTTAAAAGAGATTGCACAGGAGCAGTGAAAACGATGCAAAGACATTCGAAGCATTAAGAAATGCTTCGCTGCTCAAGGAGCAGAGATTCCTCCTCTAACACCATCACCATCACCACCTCCATCACCATAACAGTTTTGTGTTCTAACCCTTTCTCTTCTAAATTCTTTCTTTATATTTTGTTATCTTATGTATATTCCCACCTTATGTGTTGTTTTTTTCCCCTTTTCACATTGAGGGCAATGTGTTCTTCAAGTGTGGGGAGGAATGTGTGTTATAGGCTTTTATTTTGAATGTGTATTTTTCATATCGTATGTTAGTTTGCTTTAGGTGCATGATGTGATTTGTGTGAATGTGTTAGTGGCTAAGACTTAGTAGGGTTGATTTAATCTTAAACATAGTCTTTTAGGTTGTGAAGATTTATTAGCTTTTTAGATTAGTGCTAGGTTACTTTGGTTAAATATACTTGTAATTAGGATATGATGTTAGATTATTTACCCTAGGAATTTGTCACATTTGTTTATAATTTTAGGCTAACTGAATAAGTAGCTTCGTTAGTACCTTTTCATGAGAACTATTAGCTAAAGAAATAAGGTAGATAATAATTATAACAATAATATAAAAAATGTGTGTAAACCATAAACAAATAACTATTCTACTAGCCTTTGGGTTATGAATAGAGCTAATAGCCAGTTGAGAATGTGATATAGCTAAGTAACTAGATCGACACACATCATAAATATGTGCCTTGCGTCAAAAGGCTATAATGACATGCGAACCAAGCTGCTTAATAAAAACATAACCTAGTTGAGTAACCAAAGAGACATTCATCACAAATGTTTACCATCGCGTAAAAGGCTAGGTTCATGTCAATCAAAATTAACAAAAAATAGTTTTTTGTCAAATTAAATCTACCGAGCTTGTGAACAACTTAAATTTTCATGAAAACATACTTAGGGTTAATTACAGTTTTTATTAACCGAGTAATTATCAATGTATGTGTGCAAGTGATAGGAGTGAATAAACTTAATATTAAGGTCTAGATTAGTTCTATATTTAGTCCAAGGTAGTTAGACGTAGATTTCGTGTGTTAATAAATTAGAACAACTTGAGGGATGGTGTTCGAAGTTAAATTTGTTTCATGAAGTTGAATGTCATTGCCTCATTATTGCATTTGCGTGTTTGGTGTTTTGATGTGTTATTGTTTTGCTTGAGGACAAGCAAATGTTTAAGTGTGGAGATGTTGATAGTATATATTACATCATGTTTTATGGGTAGTTTAGGATATGTTTAGTGGTTAAATTTAATCGATTGGTGTGTGTTTAGGCTAGAATTATGTTAGTTAGCTAAGTAGTTGTGTTTTATATGTTTTGTAGGTCAGCGCAAGCGTTTAAGCTTCAATTTTATGTTTTTGAGGTGTCGTGACTTATTTGGAAAATATAGAAGAACGAAGGAGATTCCAAGAAGATTCGAAGCTAAACCTAGGCCTATGATAATGGCCAAAGAAGCAGATGCAAGGAGCCATGATCGTGACAGAATGGGGAAACAAGATGCCACGATCGTGACCAAAAGATAGTGCACCCCTACCTTCTTTAACTTCATCTCTCAGGGAAATTTTAGACCTTTGGAGCACGGGAAAAGCCCTAGAGTTTCCCTAATTATAAAAGACTATAAAAAGAAAAAGAAGAGACAAAAAAGTGAGCCTCCATTTCTGCCATTTTGGGAAAGCTTCAAGGGAGAGAAAAAGAAGAGAGAGAAATGGAAGAAGAGGAGAGAGGAAGCGGGTCTTCTGACATTGCTGCCTTCCTAGGTTATTCGCTCCTTTCCATCTTTATTTCCATTTAATTAATGTATGAGATGATGATGGATCTTGGATTGTTGATGATGTTATAACTTTTCTTTAGAATTTTACCTTGATTCAATGTTAATATAGTTATTTTTGTGTTATTTTGATTGGGTGTTGTGATTAATAACGGAACTTGCATATTTTGGTAGTAAACCGAGAGGGTGAACTGAATAAAAATGATTGAGATGGATTAATGAGAGTTAAGTGATCCAATAGACCACATGATTAATCATATCTATTATTATGCAGAGAGAGATCCCGTGTGATACTTGGTAGTTTATTAGAGGGCTTAAAATCTAATTAGAGTTGTGGGTCTTTTGTTAATTGAGAGATTGTAAATTCCATAATTCAATTAGGGTTTATGATTTAAGGTTCAATTAATATAAATCGAGAGAGAGTAATCCACCCTACGATAGTCTAGAACCAACACCACTTTAATGCATAAATGACTAGATTAGCATTGATGATAAGGCAAATGCCCTTTCTCATAATTTGGTAACTCTTCTTGGTTAGTTTCCGTTATGAACTTTGTGTTGCTCCATTTCAATTTCTTTTTGTGTTAAACTTGCGAATTAATTTCGTGATAATCACTTTCTCGTATTTACTTTTTTGTGCAATTTTATTTTCATTTTATTATTTTCCTTAGCCTTAGATAACCTAGGATTATATTAGTTCATCTTCCTTATAGGATCGACCCTTCACATACTACAAACCATGACTTATGCAGTTGCGGTATTTTAGGGCTATAAATTATAAAGCTTGCCTAATATCCAACAAGTTTTTTAGTATCGTTGCTGGGGAAGGTGTAAGATTAGTTTGATTCTTGTAGTTTAAGTCGTTTTTCCTACTCTTGTTTCCATACATTTGCATAAACACAAGAGTTATTGGAAATTCAAATCAGATAATTGAAACGTTAGAGCTTGACATTGCCCATTTAGAACGTGTCATTCGAAGAGCTCGGCAAGAAGAAGAAACTACGGAAACAACCATGACTGAAGAATATCGGCAAGACTTCAATCAAAGAGGCAACTAAGGAGCCCAAAAAAGAATCCTTATGGATTTCATGAGGCCAAGATTCCATGTAGCAAATCAAAGTGTCACTAGCCCACCGATCCTAGCAGCTTCATTCAAAATTAAACCTGCTCTGCTTAACTTATTGCAACAGAACGTGCAATTCTATAGATTGATAATAAGGAAAATCCCCTCTCCCATAATTTGGTAACTCTTCTTGGTTAATTTTTAATGTGACGTTTGTGTTACTCCATTTCAATTTCTTTTTATGTTAAACTTGCGAATTAATTTCTTGATAATCACTTTCTCATATTTACTTTTCTATGCAATTTTATTTTCATTTTATTAATTTCCTTAACTTAGTAATTTAGGATTAGATTTTTTTATCTTCCCCGTAGGATGGACACTTCACATACTACAAGTCACGACCCATTCACTCGCAGTATTTGAGGACTATAAATTGTAGAGCTTGCCCAACATCCAATAAGCAATTTCTAAAAAGAGAAACAAACAACAAAATAATAGAAGAAAAGCTTAATCGGGTCGTCAACGTCGAGAAGTTACCCCTCTATGGGTCTCCCATGGTTGGGAGCTTTGCCCCTTCTCTTCATTAAAATCAATAGCTCCCAAGAAGAAAGTGCTTCAACCCCTAGAATGTCCCCCCAAAGTACAACCCACCCATTTTTCTTAAAAACCCAACCTTTTAAACCCTCCTGCTACTTCCGTGTTTTATTCTCAATCCTAACGTTGTCATTTCCTTCATTCTAGTTGCTAGTGTGTAACGTGTGGTAACTACATTTTAGTCCTCTTGTTTATCCACTTACGTTGCCATTTTGCTCATTCCTAGTTGCTGGCATTTTCTTCATATGCTAATGTCATTTTGATGTCTTCCAGCTGCTATGGTTCCACTTCTTCTCCTTCTTATACGCTGTCATTTTCTTCTTGCTTCCAACTTGCTACATTGCATTCTTCTATATGCATTTTACTCTCACTTTGGTGTCGTTTAGCTCCTCCCAATAGCTTCTTGGTTTTCTCCTTTTGGACTAAAATTTCTAAATTTTCTTCTAGTCCAACAAACGTTATTTTGAAAAGCTTTTCTTGTTTTCTTCTTGCTCTAATGTTCTTCTTCTTACTCTATAAAGATGAGTGTGCTTCTTCAAAAAATGACTTAAATATAATGCTTTCGACTCACTTTAACTCCTTCGCTTCTGAATTGTGCCTAAAACCACATATGAGTTAAAATGAGTATCTTAAGCAATTTCATGTGATTAATCGCTAAGTGTTATGGAATAATTGTACCATCAATTAAGCATATGTTAGATACACAATTTTTTTCACATTTTATATCGCCTTCCTCATTTATTTAGCTAATCATCTTCATGAAAAATACTAATGATGTTATTTATTCAATTGACCTAAAATTATAATTGTATGTAGCAAATTTCCTAAGGTGAATGAACTAACATCATATTCTAATTAACATGCATATTTAACCAAAGATACCTATGACACAAATTTCACAAGCGAATAAATCTTTACAACCTAAAATAATATGCTCAAAGCTAAAATGATTCCATTAAGTCCTAGCCATCGAATTATTCACACGATTCATATCATGAAAACCTAAACAAAATTAACATACAACATGCAAAATTCACACTTAACATAAAAATAACAATGCCTACCTCCCCACACTTGGACAACATATTGTCCTCAATGTGAGGAGAACAAATAACACGTAAGGTGGGAATAAAATAAAATGATAAGAAAGACATAAGAACAAAAGGACAAGAGCAAGGTTAAAGCATAAAACCCATGATGGCGATTAAGGTGGTGATGATGATGGTGTCGGAGGTGGGATCTCCAGGCCTTGAGCAGTGAAGTATTTGTAAATTCCTTGAATATCTCTACGTTGTCGTCTTTGCTCCTATTCTATCTCTTATTCTCTAAATTCTTTACTGGTTGACTCCTTAATTTGTTGTTGCGATGGTGTCGAGCTAAAACTGGCCTATCCTCCCCTGTTCTTAACATGTGATTTCGTACTGATATTTCGAAGTTCCACATAGAGGGACTTCAAGATCTCAACTCCCGTCAAATGACGAGTGTTAAAAAACTCAAGAAAATGCAAAGTTAGTTCATCGCTGTTAATATCATAATAATCCGCAATAACAGAAACCAAAGTATCATATGCCAAGATTATTGCTTTTCTCATTCATAAGAGAAATAATAGTGTTAAAAATGTGGGTGGATGTACAAACTTGGATGCTATTATCCATGCACTATAAAATAAATAGCTCCTTCACTGAACACTTATTGCTTTCACTTTTGTCAAACATGGTTTGGCACATAAATTTGTGCAACAACAAGTGTTTAGGATTACGAATGATGTTGTTGTGTGCATTCTTAGGATCAAAGTTATCCAACACCGTCAATTGGGCCTAATACTGTTTAGCACAGAAATCCACAATGGTCGATTATGAGAATCCACCAATTTTGCACATTTTTTCATAGTTCAACACATATGGTCGACCTCACAACTGAAACCAAAATTCCTTAGAGTTACTATGCTCAAATTGAAGGGATGTAAAGAATTCAAAGTTTAATTCCTCATATATCACAAAATTAAAGTTCATAAATTTCTCCCATTGAAGTCAGTGACCTAAGTTCTCAACCTTCTCTCTTAGTTCTAGGGTTTCTAAGATATCAAAATCTAAATATTTCGCATAACTATATTTTAAGTGTGAAGGGTTCAGAAATGAGTACCTTCCTCTTTTGAGTAACTAAAAAATGGTGTTATGTAATTCGTCGCTTGATTATGATGATCGCACCCGAAGAATTGCACTAGGCCTTTTAGTTGTGCTCGCTTGACTATTTGCTTAATCCTGGGACCCATTTTGATTAAGTACTTTATGGGTGAAGAATTAAAAGAAATAAATAAATTTAAGGATGAGTGTATAAAGAAGTTAGAGAATTAGAGAGTGTTGATTCTAAAGATAGAGTGGAGAGAGTGTTGTGGGTAAGATAACTAAGGGTAAGAGTGAATATATAGGTTAGGGGGGAAGAAAAGAGGGGTAAAATTGGGAAAGAAAGCTTGAAAATCATATGTTCCAATTTTGCCCAACCGCAGGTCACGATCGTGGCTCCCAAAACTGGGTCACGATGGTGACCATTGCAAACTTTTATACTCTTTCCCTTTTTTATTTTGCTTCTTCGTGTCACCTCCGAATTTCTTCCCTAGCTTACATTTTCATCAACACCTCATTGTTTTGCCATCCACACCCTTCCAATGTATTGTGAAAAAGAGAGAGACAAAGAAAACCTAAGTCATACTTATGCTCGATTTCTCCAAGATGTTTAACTTGTATTGACAAACACGCAAAAGTAAAATTGAAAACCTAATCTAAAACAAAAGATAAAAAAACATAAATTTAAAATCATGGGTTGCCTCCCATGTAGCACTTTGTTTACCATTGCTAGCTCGTCGTACTTCTTTTGGTCACGGAGGTTTAAACGAATCATGTAATTGTAACGGTACTATAGGCTTCACAACCTGTAAGTGAGCTACCTTACTGTGATTTCTACCACCTTTCTTGCTCATCTTGTTTTTTTTATTATTCTTTCAAATTTTTGGCTTTTCTGGTAGGCCCTTGTGAATATAACTCTGCTTAAATTTTTCACAAGATTCGTTTCTCTTAATAGAGTCCATAGATTTTAAAGGATTTCTTTTACCATCATGCACTTTAAATGAAACCCTTTCATCCCCCACTTTTAAAGTTAACTCACCTCCATCAACATCTATAATAGACTAGGTAGTAGCTAGAAATGGTCGTCTAAGGATAATGGATATCTCCAAATCTTCCTCTATGTTTAAGCTGGTAAAGTTTGTGAGAAAGGTGAATTTGTCAAACTTGACAAGAATGTCTCTGACTACGCCTTTAAGATGGTGGATCGATCTATCAGCCATTTGCACACACATCCCAGTTGGTGTTATTTCATTTAACTCCATATTTTTGCATAAAGTGTAAGGCATCATACTCATGCCAGCTCCTAAGTCTGCAAAATTCTTATCCACTTTATTTGGTCAATCGAATTTGTATTTATCCTTAAGCAATTTTTCATAAGAAATCATGCTATTCATAAGAATAGTAGGATTTATTAAAAAAAACTAATTTTGTTAATTTTATTAAGATAAACCTAGCCTTTTTAACGCAAAAGTAAACATTTGTGATGAATGTCCCCCAGTTACTCAATTAGGCCATGTTTTTATTAAGCAGCTTGGTTGGAATGCCATTATAGCTTTTTGATGTGAAGGAAAACATTTGTAATGAATTTCCCTCGATTATTCAGCTACATCACATTCTCAACTAGATACTAGTTTTATTCATAACCCAATTTGTTTCAAAAAGGGCCAACATAATATCTATTTATTTAAGATTTACACACGTTTTTTATTTTTTCTTACCTACGTCATTTCTTAAGCTAATCATTCTCATGAAAAGATACTAATGATGCTACTTATTTGATTAGCCTAAAATTATAAATGAATGTGGTAACTTCTTAGAGGGAATGAACTAACATCCTATCCTAATTAACATGCATATTTAACCAAAGTAACCTAGAACACTAATTTCTCAAGCTAATAAAGTTTAGCATCCTAAAAGACTATATTTAAAGATAAATTGATTCCGTTAAGTCCTAGCCATTGACACATTCACACAAATCACATCATGTAATCCTAAACAAAACTAACATACAACATGCAAAATTCACATTGAAATAAAAACATATAATGCACACAATCAAAAATAAAAACACACAAAACACATAACGCAACCCTCCCCATATTTAGACAACACATTGTCCTCAATGCTAGAAGGATAAATAACATATAGGGTGGGAATAAAAAATAAGACGAAAACATAAAAATAAAATAAAGATCGAAATGAAAAGATAAGGGTTAGAGCATAGAACCCATCATAGCAGTTGAGGTGGCGATAGTGATGGTGTTGGAGATCAGATGCACTTGGTGCCCAAGATTGCTGCCCTATCTTATAGTTGCTTTAAAAGGAATAAGAGAGTTAGCAATCGAAACCATTCCAAATCATGAAAAACTTATTTTTAGAATTTAAAGCAATTCTCACTATATAACAATTTTATTCTAATTACTGAACGTGCTAAGTTATGGTCGTTAGGTTGATCTTGTATCCTTTGAAACTTACTCGAGATCAATTATGAGTGGTTTGCTTCCACCCTTGTTTCCAAATTTAGCTTCGTAACCTGTCAATAAGCTATAAATTGTAAGATAATTAAAAGGCCAATATTGATAAAATTAAGAAAACCAATTAAGTTCAATATTGTCCTTTTTACTGAAAAACTGTCAATAAAGTAGGGAATAATGAAACTCCTTGAATCTTCTATTGAATCTAACAATTTGTCCTGTAAAAGGGTGATATGTTCTTGTTCTTCCTCAGTCACCTTCATTTGCTCTTCTTCTTTTGCTCTATAAACAAAGACTTGCTTATATTCTTCAAGCTCTATGTCTATTGTCATTTGTTCTTCTTCCTCTTGCTCCTTTAAAGATTTGACCACATCAATTTTTCTGAATGAGTTACCCTCCTTTTTGTTCTTTTGGTCTTCTACAAAGTGGGATTTAGCTTGCTTTTCCATTAGTGTTTCTAATTCTGATAACCTTACATTACTCTCTTAGATGTACTTCAATGTTGCTTAGACAATTTTCTACACTTCTCTTATAAAATTCATAGGAAAGTTGTCTCATTTAAAGCTCTAGGTTATGAATAGAAGAGGCATGGTCTTCCGTTACTTGCTTAAACTTATCTTCCTGTCTCTTCTGGGCCTCTTCCATGTTCATGAGCTTATCTTAAAATCTCATGAACTTAACTCATCTTGCTGAAATCCTAATAGGACTTGATGTCCCATGCGAGTCCTTACATTGTTACACCAAAAGAAATTTAGGTAGTTCTGCCAACTCAGATTATACATGTTCAAATAAGGATGATGACTTCCTGACTAAATTGTGCCTTATTGAAGTCTGCAAAGGTAGTTTGCTCCTTATAATGTGTTTCTTCCATTATCGTTCTTTCTATCTCTTCTTGACATTTAACTTTTATAGGTTCCTTATTGTCACCTTGTGATGTCCAAATTGATGTGTCTTCTACTTTACGCCCAAACTTCCTTCTATTCTTTCTTTCCCTTTTTTCATTTTTAATTAATTTCTTGTGATTGGATACCATAACACAAAAGATGGTGAAAATTCCTTAGACTAAAAGAATTTAACTAATCCTACTAACTCCTCGGTAAGGGCAAAAACTTGTTTTGCAAGTTTTAATCTATTTACAATACAGTACAAGTGCACAAGTTGTAGCTATAGTATGTGAGGTTTCGATCCCTTAAGGAGTTGTCGAACTAATCTAATTCTAAGTTATCTAAAGCCTAAAGATTTTGCCGCTGGCGCTCGCGAGGTGTTTGAATCCTTCAGGAAAGTTGTAGAGTTTTCTTTTAGCTTTCTATTGATACCAAATTTGAAATTTTTGGAGTTCTGAGTGAGAAGATAGGAATTTTTGAAGTTTCTATTGCCTGATAAGGACTGGTCTCGCGGCCCTGGCGAGTGCGAGACGGTCGCGAGAGCGAGCCAGTCCGAGGCTCCCCGTCGCGCTCCCTCACGACCGCGAGGCGCTCGCGGTCCCTCGCGAGCGCCTCTCGAGGGCGAGCGCCTCTCGATCGCGAGGGCGCCTCCTCTGCACGACCCTTTCCAATCAGATTATTTTTTTTATTTCTTTGTTTCTTTTCTGATTTTCAAATTTTCAAAAGGCTACCTTTTGATTTTTCTACCAAATTAAATATGCTTAGATTATTTTTGGACATGAAATTATTTTTATAAATAGGGGGAAATTATTTTTACCCTTCAAAAAAATTTAAATCATGTGAATGGCATTATTAGCCATTTTAATTAAATCATTGTTATCTATTAAATTGTGTATTAAATATTTTCTGAAATTTTTTTGGTTCTTGATTGACTTATTTTAAGGTCTATGCTTATTTTACGATCCTACCACGCATTTTTCCCGGGATCAACACTTATTGAATTTTTGTATGATCTACCTCTAATTTTATTCGGAGGTAAGTTAAATGAGTTATTTGTTTTAAGTTTGGCCTGGTGGGGAATTCCTCCCTCGTGGGACACGCTTCTAGATGTCACATAGGACGTCGGGCCCGTGACCCTCCCGGGGGAGGGGTTCCAGCAATAACTGTTATCCTTAATTATAAAGACAAATCCATTCAAATCCAAATAACAAATAGAAATGATGTTTCTTGTAATAACAGGAACATAATAACAATTACCCAGTTCTCATACAAGACTAGAAGGCAAAGTTAAACTACAAGTTCCTAAAACTAATCTAGCAACTCTTGCTCCATTGCCAACTCGCAGGTCCACTTCACCTTTCTTTAATGATCTACTCCTTATTAACATCTGCATGTTATTACACATATGAGAACCACAACCAGTATCTAACACCCAAGAATGTGGAACAGAAGTAGAAAGATTGATCTCAGTCATAAACATAGCTGAAGAGACAGCTTCCTTAAGCTTCTTATCTTTCAGGTTAGCAAGATAAGATGGGCAGTTCCTCTTTTAATATCCGTTAACTCCGCAATGAAAACATATGCCTTTGTCATTGCTCTTCTTCTTAACACCTCCTTTGATCTTTATTACATTAGTAGAAGCCTTCTGTTTCTTGTTATTATTCTTCTTAAAGCCCTTTTTGTTGCTTTTAAAAGAACCGATAACAAGTACAGAACATGGTTCCTTCTTAAGGCACCCTTCTGCAGTCTTGAGCATGTTTAACAGTTCAGGCAATGTCATGTCCTTCTGGTTCACATTGAAGTTCATGACAAACTGTGAAAAACTCGAACTTTGAGACTGCAGCACTAGATCAACACTTAACTTGTAGTCCATGACAAAACCTAATTAGGCTAATTTTTTAATATACCCAATCATCTTTAGCACATGAAGGTAGACTGAAGATCCTTCTGTCATCTTACATTGAAACAGTGCCCTCTCTACCCTACTTTGTGCACCAAATAACTCCTTAAGATGCAGTATCATAGTAGTGCATCCATGTTCTCATGCTGCCTCTGAAGTTCAGGAGACATGCAAGCTAACATCACACATGTAGCTTGTTCAACGTCATCAACATAACGCTTATATTTCTTCCAATCTTCATCAGTTGCATCTGAACAAGGTTCTGATGGAGCAGGAGTATCAAGAACGTATAACTTCTTTTCTTACCTAAGAACTATTCTTAAGTTTCATAACTAGTCTGAAAAGTTAGTTCCGATCAGCTTGTTAGCATCTATGATGGTCCTCAATGTTAGGTTGGTACTCATCTTTAAATTCAATAACCGAAAAACATAAAAGAGCATATATTAGTTCATATCCAAAAATCAAATAAAATAAGGACTTTAAAATTATTTGATTATTCCTACTATTTTATTCAAAATAATAGCCCTCAATATTATATCAAAAAATTATCAAATGATTTCTTAGTGGGCTAGGATCCTATTTAAAATTAATTGATCTTGAGTCTACTCAACAAACCAGCTAAAATTAAATTAGGTAGAAAACTATTTTTCAAACACATTTCATGTGACTCCTAGGACAGTTGGGTAACAACTTTTGCCAAAATATATCACATATATTATTCCTAACCCTACCTCTAAATCCATATGATCATAAGTTTACTCATCCAAATCATACAAATTTAGTGAAGTAGGACCTATTAATTTAAGATAAAATATAGCTGGGTTAAAGTGACCTTGAGTTTACTCAACAAGTCAAACAATAAACAGAATTATAGTTTTATTCTTAAATAATGGAAGGCAACTATCACGTTCTTAGTGTGTACTTAATATTTTATTGAGGGATTTAAAATTTCAAAAATTTCTGATCTCATCAAAATAATATAATCTCATTATATTTATAATTTCAAACATAATTTAATTATGAAATAAATTATTTAAAACTTTTTCTTAATTCTAAATATTGATTTGATAATAAATTCAATTTAATAATTCAACTCTTGAAAATTTAAATTAAATTCCAAAACTTTTCCTAATAAAAATTCCTTTTTGACAACAATTTTCAAATTTTAGTAAAACACTTTTCAATTTTATTAGTAGTATAAATTAATTTAATCTCTATTAAATTAATTAAATTGAAAATCTAAGGTTTTTTTAAAAAACATTTAAAAACACATAAAAGGCTTACCAGCCTCAGGAGGAACAACAATGCGGGCGTGTACAGTGTTTGGAACATTTGTAGATGATGGGCTTGTGAATCACATGCGCCCTTCACGCGCCCATCGTCTTCTCCAAAAACCATCCCCCATTTTTGCCTCCAACGATTCGAAGAACTGACCTGCAATCCCTCGGGTTTCCATATTTACCCAACCGTCGGGTAGTGCTCCACGTCACTTATGCAAAGCACCTTTATTGGACTACAATTGTCGGCTTTCACAGCTGTCCACACCGGTGAATCGTCGTCACCGAATTGCTCATCGTCGTCCTCTTCGCCGCCTTGTTCATGGGTGAGTTTTCACCCATCCTTTTTACACAGTGGTGATGCCAATCAGTGGCGTCACCGATCCGCAATCACTAGTGGCAAAACGCCGCTGGTGAGACATTTGTCAAATAGTTTTTTTTAAAACCACTTATTTGTGTAATCCTTAAAACCAGTAAACATAAACAAGGCAAATATAGTAGCAGAAATAAGGAACACACGTAGATAAAAACAAAACAAGGTAGATGCAAATCAATTTGTTTCAGAGTCCATACATGAGCATTCCAGAAACATAAAATGTAGAAAGGAAAATTTCAGATGCAATCGTGCATAAAACTAGGCAGTATGAAATCCAGAAATAAGTTTCAGAAACCATGATATACGCATATACAGAACACATCATATGTGAGCATTCTTCAATATTCTAGAAGAAAAATAAAATCAGTCGTGGAAACAATTTCCATATATACTTATGCTTAAACACATTTTATAATAAACATATGCCATTTTTAGAATAGTCAAAAGAATGGCTTCGGATAAAAACAAAACCAGTAGCATAACATATTAATTTTTATCAAAATCAACAAGAATCAAGCAACTAATCCAAGTGAAACAATTAAAGGTGGCTCTGATACCACTATTGGAATCCAACCGTGATTGAATCACAGACGCAACGGAAAATAAAAACTTTTTACAGATTCTGAGCGGATCTCAATAATTGAATAAACTTGAATAAAATGAAAACGAATTAGAAATCGTACCCTGTTCATCTTCCTGTTGAAAAATCTTTGAAACTTTTTCAATTGATCAATCACGAGCTGTTCAAATGTCCAGCCTATAATGGTATTCACGAACAATTCTGAAGACTGATTTGAGAGGAAGGAGAAAAAAGTGCTAGCTTCTCTATTGTTCTTCCCTTTTTAAATAGAAAAATCATAAGAGTTTTTAATTAAAATTAAGTTTCTTTAATTATAATTATAATAAAATCAAATTCTAATTCTAATTAATTTAATTTTAATAAAATTAAATATCTCATTTTTGATTCCTAAAGTTTCTCCAACTTTATGATTAAGTCCAATTTAATTAAATTGATTTTTCTTCTATAAATTGCTCTTTGATGTGTGACTCATTAGGTTCCTAATAAATTAACAATGATTATAAATTATAATTCTAATTCACAATTAGAATTAGACAAATTAAAACTTCTTTTAATTTATCTTTAATTCTCCAATTAAAAAATTCATAATAAAAAATCATAGTTGATGTCTCGCAACATGTCATGATTACCCAAATATCAGGAATGTCAAAGTGGTTGATTTAACCTGTCCATGCACTACTATGAAGTATAATTTATTCCTTTCGTCATTTAATATTCTAATTGGACAGAGTATCAGTATAGTGTCTACTTTTATCATTCAATCATGTTCGTTCTTGCTAATTAGTAATTAATTTATAATTGAAATTTGAAAACTTCTTTTCAAATGTCAATTCACTATAGTAAGAGAATTCCATAATTCATTAGTAATCAATAACAGTAGAATATTCTCTCTAATTACTTTAGAGTGATAAATCTTATATTGACTTACTCAATTACCTACATATGGTTCATATTGTATCTAATTACTATCGACTGAATTATCCTAGGATATTCATAAGTAGTATCAAAATACAGTAATTTCCACACGAGATACCTTGGTAATCTCAAATTTGATGATCAAATATACAACAATTATTATGAAATAATCTGTAGACATATAAGTTTTATTCCATCTGAAATTCTCATAATCAGGTCAGTTCAGTGACTTATTCTCCAATAATCAGCCACACATTAGTTTAAGTATCTCTATATTTTAATTTATGAGATCAATTACTTTTTTTATAAGGAAGAAACATAATGTGTGCTAGTTTTACCGTTTCAACTATATCTCATCTTGATGAAACTACAACTCAAAACATTTAGGAATAATACATAAGTGTAAATTGAACTTTATAATTATGATTTCATCATAATTTCAATTATACAGTAATTATTCAAAGAGTTTTACCTTTAGTATTAAACATAAAATATTAATTAAATTAATATATAAAAATAAATAAAGCCTTTTCATTTAGTCAAAATAATGTCATTCAATAATTTACATCTAATTAATTAGCTGTAAAGACATAAAGTAACGTACAGAATCTTAGTGATAAAAGACCAGTTCACTATGTTATAAGCTTTCTGAAAATCGCGTCATAAGCATGTCATAAGCTTGCAAGGTATGGTGGGTGTATCTTTGTCCAAAGACTGCCCGGACCTTTACCTGGCTGGCCGTTTCTTTTTATCATAAGCAATTTTTTTTTTGAAAAAGTAAAGTATATCATAAACAATTTTTAGTATAATGAAGCTTTTAATAAATTCCAAAATTTAAAACGATTCCAAACAATATTCCCGCTCCTTTTTGGTCTCCTTTACTATGCTCAGGCTATCCTCTCGCTCTCGTCTCTTTCACAGGGAAAGAATTGGAGCCCATGTTCACTCATCCGAGCCATTCGTCCTCCCCTCAAGACTCTCTGCTTCCATGGCTATTGTACGTAAAGCCATCTGCCTCTCTCTCACTGTCTCTGTTGGCTCAATTGTATTTTTTTTTGTAGTTGCTGAGGCCATTAAGAGATCTTTTGCAGGTCCATCAAGAAGGCGCTTGAGGACGATTGCTCTGGTGATGATCTAAATAATCTTCTTCTGCAATGTATTACCACTTTCAAGCACAGTCCCCAGTATCGGAATGACCCGCGATTTCTTAAGATTTGGTTCCTATATGTAAATTCTTAGTATTCTCGTTCTTTGTTTCTACTTGGAGTTCTTTTTCAGTTGTCCCTTCTTTTATCTTTGTATTTCATGGTTTCTGCTTCATGATTTTGTATAATTTTTTTGTTATTCTTGTGCCATCTGGGCTTCTTCTTTTTTTTTTCCCCCTTGTTTTGGTTCCTATTTCTTTGTTCTAAAGTAGTTTTGATTTCTGAAAAATTTTCCTGGGTTTTAAATTATTACACTTGTGGTTCAATTGACAGGGTAGTCTTTGAACTATGAAATCAAGTAGAATTTGCTTGGTCGCCAGCAAATATATTCTTCTTGCAGTTAATGTGGTTTGTTAATAATTGAAGTTGGAGCAGTACGTAGTTTCAACTCTTTGTAAAGAATTGATATATTTCGTGAGTTTGGAGAAGGAACACCTTAGAATCCTAGAAATGTCTTATGGCGTCCATATTATTTTTCTTTCGTCAGATACGTAGAGGGAGTTGAATATTTGATGTACTAATTTTGTTTCTCTGGGTTTAACAGTTGGAAGGCAGCAATGATTTTGAAGTCATCTTCAGTGAAATGGTGGAGAACAAGATATGTAATGATCAGTCTTTACTCTATGAAGTATATGCGGCTTTTCTAGAAGTGAAAGAGAAGTGGCAAGAAGCTTATCGAGTTTATCAGTTTGGCATTTCGAGGTCTCACTCTCCTTCTCCAATGTGTCTCATTGTCAATTTAAGTTAAACCTTTGCTTGACTTTTTGGTTATCACGTTGGAATAACAGGAAGGCCAAACCTTTAGAGAGGTTGAAGAATGCCCAAGCCTTGTTTCTCAATCGAATCTCTGAGAGAGTAAATGCTTTTTCAATTCCAAAGGTCTGCAACTGACTTCGTAATAGGAAAAACCGAAGGGAATTTTAATTGCTGCTTTATTTCAATTCTTTTCATGTTTTTTTTCTCATTTTCTGTTACCAAGAGTTGTTTGCTTGTCCAATTAACTGAAAACAATGTTATTTACTGTCAAGTGCTGTAAATGAGTCCTAAATCCGTGGCTGTCCCATTTTTCTTCAAAATGTTTTTATCCAAGTGCTAGAGATGTGCAATTTATTGTAATGTGATATTAGTTAAAACACCAGCCCCACTCATCCACTTATAATTTAATAATCATTTGATATGCAATTCCTGCATGCTCTTGCCATTTACTTCCAAAGTTTATTAATTTTGCTAAACATTTGAAGGTATGCTTTTCACCACGGAAAGAAAGACCTTGCACTTCCGCATCCTTTGGAGCACATTTTATTTATTACGTCATAAGTTTGACGCATGGACGAATTGTCTACTTTGACATTTTATCATGATAGATCAACAAACAAGACTGACCTTGTTATTCTTTTCCTAAGAAGAAAAAGTTATTTTCTGCAATTTTTGCTTAGTTAAGATTTAACATGTTGGACTTCTGAGGATTGTTCTTAATCTGCAGGGTGAGGAAAAAATACCCATTGAATTAGCAACGAAGATTAACCCATGGTCCCCCTCCACCATGAAGGAGCTACTTCATAAGTTGAATCCTAGAATAAAGAAATATGAAGTACGTCAATCTGTTTGCTGCCATTTGCAGTCTTATATTTTGAACGATCAGAATACTTTGATATCTAACAATATCTATCTTCTTGCTGGTTTTAGGGATATTACTCCAGTAATAAAAATTATTCTGGAAAAATGGCCTTGTCTTCTTTAAGGAACGCATCAAGAAATAAGGTTCTTGAAATAGGTGATTCGAGTTCTTGAACATTGTTATCCCAAATTACTTTAGGAGTTTTTCATTATACTTCTTCATGTTTGGGAATTAAAGGATGTCATTTAACATGCTTATAAATTGAAGTGATAATCATGAGTTGATTCTCTACGTTGTTAATTGTATAGAAAGCACAGATAAAAGTGCAATAGAAGTTTATGCAATCGTAAATTTTTTATTTGACATGTATGATAAACAGCAGTAGTCACTGGTGCCCACAAATCATTGGTGGGTCTTTTTTCCACTATCACAAGCATTGGCCTTTGCTCTAACTACAAGCACAACAGATGAACATATGATGCATAGAATAATAAGTTTGTTACAGCAAGATTTCAATGCCCCATAATGTTTAGAGGGGCAGATTCAATGTCTGCTTGTGATTGTATGTGATTTGAGAATATATGGATACAAAGTTCAAAATACCAAGTCTGGGCTTCTAATTCTAACCCTAATGCGTTATCTGCAGGTGGAAAAAAGTACCAAATCAAGGGATGTGCTGGTCAAGGAGGTTTTGCTCAAGTATTTAAAGCATATGTCAACAGTAGTCCCGATGATGTTGTTGCATTAAAGGTTATTGCTTCTTTTTCTTGAAAATAATCACAGACCAGCAAGATGGAATCACCTAAACTATCTGACATTTCTCGCAGATACAAACGCCTCCATTTCCTTGGGAATTCCACATGTATCGCCAGCTTGATCGGCGGATCTTAGATAAGCAAGTGAGCATTTGGGTGACCTTTTGTTAATTTTTCCTGTTATAGATTCATACTCATTGATACGGAATTTTCATTAGAGGTCAAGCTTTGGTTCTGCTCATGCTGTCCATCTTTATGCGGACTATAGCATACTGGTGTGTGACTATCTATCCCATGGGACACTTCAGGTACCGTAGATATTCCCTTTCTGCTTTCTTGTTATCATGTGGCCTTCTTTGACACAACTGCTTCCTTGTAAACTTCTCCAGGATGTCATAAATTCTTATGTTGTCATTGGCAAGTCCATGGAAGAGGTTCTATGCATGTATTATACAGTGGAAATGCTTTACATCTTGGAGAATTTGCATCGTGTTGGCATCATTCATGGTGATTTCAAACCTGACAATCTGCTCATTCGCTATTCACGGTGAATTCTACTTGTTTTACCATTTGGAATGTCAATTATATATATATATATATCACATACATTTGGATCAATAATTTCACCAGTATTCCTAAGCATCATAATTGAAAATGTGAATGGTGATAACCATCCCTTAAATATTGTCACTTTTCTTTTCTTGGTAATTTTTCAAGGGAAAAGACCTAGGATAACTATTTTATTTGTTCATATTTGTTTGTCCAAGAAGTAATTAAATGAATGACCTTTAGTTTTGTACATCAAATTTGGAATCTAATGAATAATAGAAAGTTTACTTATGCCAGGGATGAGCTTACAGAAAATGGTTTTCATGATCGAAGTGGTCCCTGGAATGATCAGGTAATAGTTAATAGTTGAATTTTGATAGCTGAATTTTAATAGCTCTAAAACTTTTTTCCCACAGGGTCTATGCCTTGTAGACTGGGGTAGGGGAATAGATCTGAATCTCTTTTCTAGTGACATAGAGTTTGAAGGAGATTGCAGAACTTCTGGTTTCCGTTGTGTTGAAATGCAAGAGAAGAAGCCCTGGAAATTTCAGGCCAGTATGTAGTTGGTGTGGCTATTATGAACTTTAGAAGCTCATCGACATTCGCAACTCATTAGTCATTTGTTGAATTCAATCAGGTGGATACATATGGCTTGTGTGTCGCTGTACATATGATGCTGCATAATTCTTACATGGGAATTGACAGAAAGGCTACATCGGATGGTGGTTCCATTTATTTGCCGAAAGCATCCTTCAAAAGGTAATGACATTTACCTGAACGCATATGGCTACATATATGAACGTTATCGTAATCCGTGGAAGGATGTTCTCTATATTCTTTTGTTTACAACGAAGAGTCATTTAGATGATATTGTAGTTTTGTAGTTTCATCTCAGATTATCTTGGTTTTTTTTCCGTTTTTGCTTACTGATTCAAATTACTTGGTTACAATTGCCTCAGATATTGGAATGTCGAACTCTGGAGGAGTCTCTTTACTAAGCTTCTTAACAATAGCCATGGAAGTGACAAGAATCTGTTGCAGCACCTAAGGGAATCCTTCCAGGGTTACTTGTGTTCTAACCCTCAGCTCCTAAAGAAACTAAAAGACTTGCTCACAAAGCAAAGGCTTTCCTTGTGTTCTGCTTAGTGTGTTCATGATCAGTGTTCTCCAGAATCTTTACAATCGTAGAAAGTGTAGTCTGGCGAGACGCATTTTCTAAAAGATAAAATATTACATCCTTAGAACATATTTACAACTCTTCTTGACTACTCAACTGTTATCCTGCCGACGGCTGTTTTGAGACACACATAAGAGAACTTAGAATCTTGAAAAATGATCGTATATTTTGACCTAGGTGTTTTAAAAATGTTTCGTTTAAATATGTAAACTCAGCTCTTAGCTCTCAGTTCAAACTGAGCATGCAGCTTTGTTCCCATGGCCCTGTCTTCTAGTTCTGCTGTGAAGTATGTGTCCATTGTACATACGTCCGGCTTTTGTAGTTCAATTGCATTAATACGTTTGCAGATTATCTTTGGACATCCGTGTCTTTTTGGCTTATTAGAGCAGTGCTGCTAGTGTAATCTTGCTTGCATTGGATTCCGTCCTGGTTGGAGATGAACCACTAAACGAACTTAATATCACTACTAGTTAGATGCTTCTTTTACCTAAATATGGCACAGGATTACATAATTAATTTATGCTTTTAGAATTTTAAAAGAAACAAAACATTATTTCAAATAGCACTCGTATCCTTGAACAACTCACAAATCAAAATTCAAACGGATAGTATGTAGGGCAATCTCCGTTACGCACAATCTCCGATATGTTTCATTGCTTCTTTCTGTTTTTGGTTCTAAAGGTTCTATACTCTTAAGCTTTCTTAGCATTCTTATTCTGGCGTCTTCTATACTTGCTGCCACCCTAGTTGTTCCACAAAAAACTTACGATTTGAGTAGAGTTCTAAAATGGCTATTTGAAGGAAATCTGAAAGGAAGAACAAGGGTAATAACTTGAACTCTTCAATTCCAATTTGATGATTATACCTTTTTGAAATGTTAGAAGGTTCAATTGTTCTAACAAACAACAAAGTTTGCAAGACCATATACTTGACATTAAGCCTCTGGTAATTGGTTTGCTAGAAAGAAAGCTAAAGAAGAATAGTTGTAGTCACTTGAATTTCCTTTAAAGTCACTAGAAAATAATTACCAACCATAATACACACTATAATGATAGAATTACCACAATTTTTGTTCCAAATAAAGTTGATATTCAACACTTTATTACTGCTGACCAATTGATCCATTTGTTATTAATTCTTTTGAGGGAAAGGATTAATTTCCAAGTAACCTTTGTTTATGCTTTCATTCTTGTTTTTCTAAAGAAGCTCCTTATAGGATAAGGAGAAAAAGATTTGACCTAACTTTGATACCCTTTGGTTAACTCTTATTGAGTTCAACAACATCATGCATCAATCTGAAGTTGAAGCAAATAAACACATTAAAAATTTATCAAATGATCTCAGAGATTGTGTGGGCTAGCTACAAGTAACTGATCTCATAATAGAGAGACAATTCTATACCTAGAATAATAAGTAACAAGGAATATTGCTCCATAGGATGAAAAATTAGATAGAGCACTTATCAATGGCCAGTGGCTCAAGACTTTTCAAGGGAGAAAAGATATTTTCAACTATTCTCTATTATCTAATTATTCTCCCAATCAAATTCATGATCCAACCTTAAATTATCTAAGGAGAACTTCTTTTCATTTTTAATAGTTATTTGGCTAAGGATGAAGGGTTTGGAAATGCTTTCAAACCCTTTATTTGTACTAAAAAACTTCATATGGTTAAGAAGAAGCTAAATAAGCTTAATTACAAGAGATATGGGGACATAAATTGAGTAGTGTCTACTGCTAAAGCATCTTTATCCAAAGTTGAAAATTCTTTATATCTTGATTCTTTGAATTCCTCAAAACAAGAAGCTGGAAGAATAGTCATTTTTAATTATAGAAAAGCCTTGGAAGTTAACTCTTTAATTCTTAATCAAAGATTAAGGACTTAATGGTTATTTGAGGGTGATAGAAATACTACATTCTTTATAAGACTATCCTTTAAAAGAAAAATTCTAATAAAATTGTCTCAAATCAAAATTCAATTTTCAACATTGTTCAATCTCAAAAGGATTTATTAGCAATAGCTTATGATTACTTTTCCAACTAGTTAGGCATTGTTTCTTCTTGCTCTTCTTCTCAACTAATTATTAGGTCTCTTATTTTTAAAACTTTCCTTGATTATGATGCTTTTAATGTTTCCTTGCTTTTCAATGAATCAACTATGGAGAAAGCCCTATTTAATCTTAGTATTAATAAAGCATACGACTTTGATGGTCTCAATGCTTTCTTCTTTTAGAAGTTGTTGAGATTTATTAAGCATTTTGTAATTGATGTAGTTCTTTAATTTCTTTTTTTTCACTTAAAGAGGTTATTAAGAATTTTATAAATCTTGTCCTTAAGTTTCCTAATTTAACCTCTTTGAAGGAATTTAGGCCAATCTCTTATTACAATACTATATACAAGATTATTGACAAGCTCCTAGCCTCAAGATTCAAAGTTGTTCTAAGTTCCCTCATTCGTGCATCTCAAGAGGCTTTTATAAAAGGGAAAGAAATTGGGGTTAACATCTTACTAGTATATTAACTCTTCAATAATTACACTTGGCAATTTATCTTAAATACTCTAAAGGTATTTGGTTTCCTTAAAAAAATCATTACATAGATAAATCAATACATTATTTTTATCTCTAATTGCATCATGGTAAATGGAAGACCTACAAATATTATCAAAGGTGTAAAGGGCTTCAGATATAGGCATCCAATTTCTCCATACCTATTCACCTTGTGCATTGATATCTTTAATAGACTTATTGGAAGAATCATTGCTAAAAAAAGAAACTTGAAGTACCACAACAAATGTAAGTAGTTAACTAAAAATGGCTTTTCTCTACCTTCTCTCCACCTTTTCTTCATCGAATCATGGTATCCTTACTCTGTGATTTTCTCCCTACATCTACTTATTTGATTTCGTCTCTACACCTTATTGTTCTCCAACATTTTACCTTGTTCCCTTTGGCTTTCTCTTTGTAGCTTAACCAACCTAATCTGAATCGAGTTCTTTGCTTTTATTTGGTAGCCTTCCTAATCTCCATAGTGCTAGGTCTTGACAGTTTACTGTTATTGTTAAAATGTCACTCGAAGCTACAAGCTCTTCCCCTAACCTTCTAGTGGCGAATAAGGAGTTACCTCCTCTCCCAACCACTCTCATACCCTCTCAGCCTCTCACTTCACCCCAGAAGGTTGAAAAACTAACCTGGATTCATGAAGTAGGAGATCCATAATCCCTTTGTAGATTGCATTTTGTAGCTGGCTTCAAAGAGGGACCTGTCTCCCCTCTTAAAGCAGTGATGTAGCAAGGCTTACCTAAGTGGAAATCGTCCTGAGGGGGTATTTTTTGGAGAAAAGAATGGTTTACTTGAGTGTCCAACACTGGGCTAAAGTTAACTACAAGAAGTGGGGACTCCAAGCCATTTTAATAATCGAGGATGATCTTTTCATATTTTGGTTTTCACCTAGAGAAATGGCACCCAAAGTGAAGAACACGGGGCCTTGGCACATATAAGGCAAACTAATCTTTTTGAGAAAATGGAAAATGGGATTCAAACTTGATAAATATGAGATTAGAACAATCCTAATTTGCATTAAGATGCATAAAGTTCCTTTTGAATACAAGTATTTGGAAGGGTTGAGTTATTTAGTCAACTACATAGGCACCCCTCTTGCTATGGATGAGAACATTGCTAATATTAAGAGAGTTGGTTATGCTAGAGTCTGCATAAAAGTGGAGCATAAGGAGATTATGCCTGAAAACAGTCCTATTATAAGGCATAGAAATGGTGGAAAATTGATTGAAGATAAGGTTCCATTGTCTTACTAGTGGAAGCCTTGCATGAAAGACAAAATCAAAGTGTGGATCCCCAAAAAGAATACCAAAGAGGAAGAGGGTCGAGAAAGAGTGATTTCAGAAACTCCAAAACTTCCCAAGAAAGTTGATGAATTAGATGCAAATAATGAAGCTCAAGATTAGCAAAAACCTTCCAAACAAGCTAATGAAGTTGCTATAAATAAAAACACAAATGTTCAACACGAAGTTTCAAAGGATGCAAATAATGAAGCTTAAGATCAGTGAGGAACTTTCAAACAAGTTGATGTAGTTGTTATAAATGCAAATTTAAATGTTAGTAAGAACCTCCATTGGATACAAATTACAAATTTTCAAGAGGAACAACAAAAAATGGGTGAGAAAGAAGGTAAGCAAAATGTTCAGATATCCATTGAGTTGCTAGTTCAAGCATAAGGTGAAGAAATTATTAATGAAAACTCTTCACATGTTGATAATGAAGGGGTAAATGAAATCAGTAGCGAGTTAGATGGGACTAAGTAGAAGCTTGAGCAATGGCATGAAATAGGATATAGTAATAGATAATCTGAGAGGAGAAGCAAAACAAAACATTCCTCATGAATTGTACAATATGGAATGTAAGGGGATTTAACTATCCCAATAAACAATTGGATAGCAAGCACTACTTAGGAGCTAAACACTCAATTTTTGTTAGTTTGGTGGAAACCAAAATAAAGGAAAAGGTATTTCATAAAGGGTTACATTGTATTCTAGCATAATGGCATACCTTAATCAATCATTCTAAATACCCAAATGGTAGGATCTTGGTTACTTTGGATCTAGATCACTTGATTTTATCCAATTGGTTTTGTATTGAACAACTGATTCGTTGTGACTTATTGTAAAAGTAGATAAAGCTCCAATAGAAGTTACAAATTATATACATAGCTAACTGGGAATTTCAAAGAGCTAACTTATAAAGAGACTTGTAAACAATTGAGTCAAGTATCTTAACCCCTTAGAAGCTTACAAGAGACTTTAACAACATGTTGAATCCATAGGAAGAAGAAGTATCATATATGCAGACACTAGAGACTTAACAAAACTAACGTCTCAGCTGGGACTGGTGGATGTCAAGTTTCAGGGACTTATCTTCACCCAAACCATCCACCCCCTAATGCCTTACACTAATTTATTCATTAGAAAAGCTAATCACATACTCTTTGTGGATACGATCCTTTCTCACCACTACAACAAATTTAGTTGTGCAGAGTTAGGTTTTATTTTTTAGGGTGCTCCACACGTAAGCATTCACATATTAGAATAGGTGAATGTAGTGGACTTTAGAGACTTTATGACTAATTTTCACACTAAACTTTATAAGCAAAAGTCAAGCTTATTTTAAGAATCCATGTGAATATAAGGGCCTGATTATGATCCATTGACAACTAAGAGCACCTAAATTCCATCTCATATCCTATGATACTTACACAAGATAATAATCATTCAACTTTGGAGAGGAAGGAGAGTGTAGGAGTAGTTCTACATAGATAGTTGTTATATTTGGGATGTATTATTGGGCATACACTTTTTCACCTGGGTTTTATTTTGCTGTATATTTGGAGCAAATGAGAAATTAAAGTTATTATGCAATGTAACACCCCATTTCCATACTAAGGGTTAGAACCCTAAATTTCCGTAAATGGGAAACAACAATGAGAGAGTAGAAAAATGCATTTCATACTCATGTATAATATTAGCATACACACACGTGAATTTGAATTTTTTTAACACACATTACAATGATTGTTCATGCACTCATTTGACATTTTTCGGGTATAAATGATTTTTATTAAAGTGATCATGATGTAAATAGTGAATGAAATGTCTTGAAAATTTATTTGATAGACTATGTTATTAATTTCGAATTTTTGGGTTAAATTTGGAGAATTTATGATAGTTATGAGTATTTTGGATTAGGAAAAATGTCAAGTAGAAAAACAATTGATAATGGCAGTAGAATTAAATTTCAAATGGTAGTAGAAATTGTAGATAAGTGACATTAAGATTTCTTGACATGTGACATAGAAAATTGGGAGACAATTGGATTATAAATTAGAGGACAAATGGACTAGATATTAAAAGAGACCAAATGAGAACCATAAGGTGGTGACATGTGGCAAATGATACTTGCCACATACCTCACTCTAGTTATTTACCATTGCAAGACCAATGTTCCTTTGTTTTTCACTTTGCCAAATGCTCTCTTTTCTTCTCTTCTTCGTTTCTTTCTTCCTTTTTCTTCTCAATCTCACGACTTTTTCTCATCAACCTTCATTAAATTGATTTTGTTCAACTTCTTCACTTTCTTTCTTCAAGAACATGTTATCTCCTTCATCTTGTCACAAGAAAAACCTAATCTCTCCTTCATAAATGATAATGATCGTATGATGATGGAAAGCTAGGGTTAAGTGTGTTTTGAAGATCTTGAAGTAAACAAGTAAGGATAAAGCATTACTCTTCATGATTTATTGAATGAAACATGTTTTGATGATAGTTAAGTTAAATGATCATAAAATGAGGATGTGTACATGCTAAAACATGAATGAGAAACATGGGTAGGTTCATGCCTAGATTTTACCTATATGATTGTCAATATTTCATTAATTATTGTTGAGACAATTTTGAGTTGGAATAATCATTGAAATGATGTAGAAATTATGCAGAATTTTGATAGATGAATGGATAGTTTTTATGTTATGTTTTCTTGGTGTGTTAATATGGATCTATTTGGGTGTTATAGAGGTGACCTAAAATGAGTCTAAATTTAAAGAAAAGGAGTAATGTGGTGTCTTGAAATGAGGTAAATTATAGTGATAAGTTAGAGATGAATGAAGGTGTTAATAAAGTTGAAAATGTGCAGAAAGTTGATGAATGTGTACATGTATATGTTCTGTTTTTGGGTTAATGATCAAACTTAGATCATGATTTTTGTGTGAATGATATTAAGCTGAAATGGAAGTAGGAATGAAGAGGAAATAATGAGGACATAAGCTAGAAATGATAGACTAAGAAAAAGAGATGGACTAGGATGAAAATGATGAAGTGTGTTGGAATATGTTATATAGAGTGTTTTCACTGAATAGGCATATGTATTTTGGCCATATCTTGATATGTAGTTATCCAAATGAGTTGATTTTTAATTTAGAATAAACTAGAGACATATGGATACAATTTTCAGGAATGAATTGAATTTGAATTCTTTCCTTAAAGATTTTGAAATTTGGCTTGAAGTTGAGTACTGGGTGCTGTTGCAATTTGAGAACAACCTTTAATATTTTGAGTATAACTTGTAGAATACTGAACCAAACCACATTAACTATATGTTGTTAGAAATGTAAGACATATAGAAAAATTTGTTCAGAAGAAGGTGTTGTCTAAATACCTCATTTTCTAGGTCATAATGGTCATACAAAATTGACTTAAAAATCTGTCCTGAGAAAAACTAGAAAATTACAGGAAAAAATGGGATATTAGTTTCTAACACGGGGCAGTGATTTTACATGGTAATCTTCGATTTGTGCAATGGTTGAACCAATTAAGGATAAGGTACTTAACTATGATGCATTTGGACTTGATTGTGACTTGAAATGAACCTAGATTGTTGCTTGATAAGTTGAATAAAGTATTGGATAAGTTGAAGATGTTAATTGATGTTATACTCTAAGGAAAAGAATGTTTGATAACAATGCATCTAAGTTTGGACTTAAAGAGTGTTAAAGGAATAAGGATGTTTATATGAATGCAAACGTATTCCAAGAGTTATGCAAAATGCAATTGGGATGATTGAATGAGAATTGGGAATTATGTGAATACTTTTAATGCTAGAAGAGTTAGGAAATGTATGGTTATTGAATTGAGCTTGATTAAGTGTACTTAAGGTATTAACCTAAATGTAGACAAGACATATTCTAGTATAGAGTTTGAATGATTATGAATTGTGATTAAGGAAACATACCTAGAATAGTCAAATTAAGCATGTATTATACATTACACATATACATATGTGTATAATTGAATGTTTATGTGATTGTGCGATTAATAACGTGTGTGCAATGTGTGTATTGCATGACGTTGATACATAGGGTTGAAAGTCATCATCCAGACGTTTCCGGATCATGGGAGCTAAAGCTAATCCGAAGCGTACTGTGAGTCAACCTAGATGATCTCACTCTAATTGTTTGTTTTGTTCTAAATTTTTGTATTGAATTACTACTAATATGATTGTGATTGAGACCATTCCAGACATAAATAGTCTAAGGAGTTTGATAAATGTGAAAATATAGGAAGTTCTTCATTGAATGTGAATGTGAATGAAATAAGTGATTCTCAACATTATTGTTGAATGCTGAACATCAATCCGATAAAAAATGTGAATATGAATATGAAATTGAATACAAGCGATTGATTGAATATATGTGGATGTGATACATTTCATTACATGAATGCATGAACAGATAAAGGCTGTTGTGACTGGAGTAGTCACCAAGAAAGAGCTTAAAGCTCAGAAAGTGAAAAAGAGCTTAAAGCTCAAAATGTGGCAAAAACCTCTGGCTCACTATGTATAATAAGCCATGTATCCACAACAGATAAGGGACAGTTATTAATGAGCCCGGTATCCACAATAGATACGGGACAGTTATAGGCAATTGGTCACAATAATATGAAGTGAGTCTCATGAGCATTGCATATATAATTGATATGTATGTTTTAAATGATTGAAATGAATTAGTTGACTACTTTAAATGTGAAATGTGAAATAAGTGATCAAAGTGTTATGTGATGCTATATGATTATTGGTGAAATGATGTGCATTATATGATGACATCAAATGTATATGAATTTGAAGTAGGAACTGCTGTGTTATGTGATATGAGTGAGCCATCGAAGATGATCCACTTACTAAGTTCACAAAACTCACCAAAATTACAACTTTGTTTTTCAGGCTCAGAGGAGATCTCCAATTAGACAAATTGAAGTCTAACCACTGCATTCATATAAAAGATAGAGGTCGGGATTAGTTGGCACATGCATATATCTATAGTCTCTTTTGTAATTTGAATTGTATTATGCAAATATTGTACAATGTGTATGTGTATTGTAAAGTGTAATGACATTCATGACTGAGTGCATTTATGAATGTAACAACTCAAAGCAAGCTTCAGTTGTAATAAAAATGTGTTATTGCTTGAATTTAGATTCATTGTGAAAATTGAAATGATGTTTTTGATGCGTGTGATGCGATGAAAAATTTGTATTGAGTTTTGCTGATTGTCCTAGTGCACCACCCTCGTAGAGTATGTTCTCGAATATTGACAGTATATTTAGGAATATGCTCTATGAGAGTGGGGTGCTACATGCAATATGCGGAGGCTCTTACCTAATGACACTATAAAAAAACTTGGGTTTTATTGATTCTCTCTTACAAAATTTTTAACGTAGGAGGCCTTTATTACAATCAATATGATGAGATAAGTAAAAAATTTTGACAAATTTTATGTGTTGGTTAATTGAAAGAGAGATCTAATAGTAAGAGATGGTTCCTTTAACACCAAGGAGAAGGAAAGAGAGGAGCCTCAATTACACCTTAAGAAGTGGAAACAATGATGGAGCACATAGATGTCTAACCTATACAACAATAGGTGTTATAAGATGGGATAGATAGGAATGTTCTTAACATCAAAAATAATTAGTAAAGACATAACTCCATATTATAGAATATGTAAAGGAAGTTGAGGAAATATGGATGAAAGTTACAAAAAGTAAAGCAAAAATTGTTTGCCTATTTTCAACATATAGTACTCCAAGCAGCCTCTATAATTCTTGATGATGCCAATGGATGAAAGAAATCATGATGATGAACTTACTATAAATTGAGCTTTATTTTATTTACTTTAATGTTTGAACATTTTAATAGTTTATTTTTACTTATATTCATAAACCATATTTTTTAATTTCTATTTTGTCAATTAATTTTGTTAAGTACTTTATTTGAGTTCATCTTTATTTTTAATTCCATTTGTATTTTATTTTCTTTTGAATAGGTAAATAATTATTGATTAATCAAGAGGGAAATAACTTTATAATCCTTGTATATCACTTACACAATATGGATTAATGCTTAGTTGACACTTGTAAATAAGACAATAATATTAAACAACAATTCCTTGTGTTAACCTAAGGCTTATAATTAATGTGTATTCATCTAAAACTAATTAAGATTCAGGCATTAGCTTACAAGTGAGAATCTCTAGGGGACTTTTATCCTTCCCTCTACATAATGTTATTGTTATAATCCCTTGTATATTGCCTTTAGAGCTTCCATTAATCTTCTTTTATTTGTGCAAATTGATCACGAGATGAGTACAATGAGTATCTGCTAGCTCTAGTTCCCTTAGATTCTTCTCTCCAAATTGGTGGCCATTCCAGTGTATAATCCTCCCCCCTTTTATCCCTAATAACTTCTTTCTTTAATCTCTACTCTATATTGATGCATACATTATCGAAGATTGCTTTTATTAATCTCTTGGAACCATTTATATCATTAAGCTATTTGCTTACTTTTTATATCAATTCTTAAATGATCTTCTTCTACTTTAAGCTATCCATTTGTGTTAAAAAGTTGTTTATAATTAATGCATTCTCCTAAAGTTATGATGAATTGGTTATTTGAGTATGTTGGATATAAGGTAGATGTTGGCTTGGAAGGTTGACTCTTGTGGTTTCAATATATTGTTGGTATAAATTATATGAGTGATTCCTTCGAATTGGTATATGCTTCATGTGGATGGTGTGTGAGAGTTGAATGGGGTTGTGAAATATAAATGTTGTATTTGTTATAGCCGACAGTACCTAGTTTTTGATGAGTGTTGCTTTGTTTCACTAGTTTAATGACTTTCATGCTACTTGACCTAAATACATCTCACCTTACCTTTGCCCACATTACAACCCTAAAAAGTTCTTTGATTCATGATTTTGCATGTGAACATTAGTGGTGGAGAAATGAAATGATATGCAAAGTTGTGGATTGTCATAATCATGAATGGTATTGAGTGTACCTGTTGATATATTTTAGTTAAATACATTTTTCGAGTCTACCATTAGATTGCTAGGTTTCCAAAGATGATGCTTGTTGATTGATCATGAGAAGAAGCATTGAATGTGGAATTCTTGCTATGATTTTTGAAAGTCATTCATCTTTGGTTATGATTATATAGCTTTGGAAAACATGGGAATTGAGTAAATATTTTGGGTCTTTGAGCTTAATTTGGATGTTTTTCCGAGGACGGCCAAAAGCTAAGTATGGGGGAAATTGATATGTGTTTAATTGCTGATACATTTAATCATTTATACTTAGTGATTAATGATACGAAAATATTGAAGATACTCACTTTAATTCATATATGATTTTAGGTACAATTTGGAAGCAAAGAAATTAAAGTGAGTCAAAAGCACTACAATTGAGTCGTTTTCTGAAAATTAATTTTCACTTGTTTTCATGGAGCAAGAAGAAGTTAATTAAAAGATAAGAAGAAAAAATCAGTAGCAGCTAAACGACAAAACGACAGTTCAAGATGAATTAAACGCAGTGCAGAGAACAAAGTAGAAGGAAGCTAACGTTTAACGCTAGTATCACTATGTTAACGCTAGCTTTGAATGTGAAAGCTAGCATTAAACACAAAAAAGGCATCTGCGAAGGGTTTTAGCTACAGAATGTGTGGACCAAAAACTAGCAACTTAAATTGTCAAATCAAGCTACAGTAGCGGCTGGGAAGAAACAAAAGAATGAAGAGGCTGGCGATAGAGAATAGAGAGAGTGGCATGAGTGAAACATAAGAGAGCTGCAGGAGAAGAGAGGATAGGTGAATAGTGACGATGGTTCATCTATGTTTAATTTTCAAATCGTGAATAGTGAATAGTAAAGAAAAGAGAGTTTGTGTAGTGAAGAACTAAATAGGGGTTTCAATTGGGGGTATTTTTATGGGGGCTGAAGCATTTTCTTTGGATTTATGGAAGGTTAAGTTCCCGATGCCGATTTGGAGGCGACATCGACACCGTCAACCCAAGTTAAGCAATTTTTTAGTTATTTTGTTGTTTATTTCTCTCATTAGGAATTGATTATGTTATCTTGTGTTTATTGGATTGGGTATTGAATGATGATTATTTTAATGCTCTATTGAATTGTTTTCGTAGCACACCACTCTTATAGAACATATTCCCGAACACTCCGATAACATTCGAGAACATTCTTTACTAGGCCGGCATGCTAGAACAGTCAAACAATCAAACTCATTGAAATTTTTTCTTTGAAAGACATCACACACATAACACTGAAAACCAATAATCAAAATTGACATTTTTCATAAACATCATAATCACAATTGTCATTGCAAACTCACATTTGATCAAACATTAAATACATTGTTGGAATTTCAATAATCTTTTGGGCCCATTAATTACAAATACCAAAATGTATTTGATCACAACTGTTATTACAAACATAGTTCATTTATACAATAAATGAAGCTTGCGGAATACAATATTTAATACTAAATTTACAGAAAATATATGTAGACACCAATTGATCCTGACCTCTATCTCTTACTCAAATGCAGTGGCTCGACTCCAATTTGTCTAACTAGAAATCTTTTTTAAGCCTGAAAAATGTTGCAACTATTGGGTTGAGTTTTGCGAACTCAGTGAGTGGACCATCCTCGATGACTCACTCAATCACATAACACATCAATTCATGTACTCATAAATTCACATCACTTCATCAATTCAACATGTTAAGTCACATACATTTAATATTCACTTAAATCATATTTCACATTCAGAAATCATTGAAACTATTTATTTCAACCATTTAAATCATACATATAAAATGTATATGAAATGCTCATGAGACTCATTTTTAATTGTTATTGTTATGACCGAGTGCATGTAACTATCCCTTATCCATTGCAGATACCGGGCTTATTAATAACTGTCCCTTATCTGTTGGGGATACATGGCTCATTTTACATAATGAGCCTTTAGCTCTTAATCACTTTATGAGCTTTAAACTATTTTTCACTTTCCGAGCTTTAAACTCTTTTTCGGTGGCTACTCCGGCCACAACAACCTTTATTTGTTCATGCATTCATGTAATGAATTGCATCACATTCATTTATATTCAATCAGTCACTTAATTTCAGTTTCACTTTCACATTCACATTTATCATCGAACCTTGGTCCGACGTTTAATAATAATATTGAGTATCACTTATTTATTCAAATTCACATTCAAGGAGCACTTCCAATGATTTTTACATTTATCAAACTCCTCGGACTATTTATGATCGGTATTGTCTCAATCACATTCACATTCAGTAGTAATTCAATATAGAAAATTTAAATAGAACAAACAATGAAAATGAGACCATCTAGGTTGACTCACAGTACACTCCATATTAACATTGGCTTCCATGATTCGGAAACGTCTGGATGCAGATGTTCTATCCTGTATATCAACATCATGCAATACACATATTGCACACACATTATTAATTGCATAATCTTATGAATATTCAATCACATACATATGTATATGTGATGTGTATAATGCATGATCAATGACAATCCCGGGTATATTACCTAAATTCACATCTTATGTTCATTCTCATTTCATGAATCATATAGGTCTACTTGAACTTAGGTTTACACTTCATTTGTACATGATCATTCTAAGTTCGTCATTCAATCCTTATCCTTTGTATGTGTCTAGTTTATTCTTAGGCTTATACATCAAGAACACTTGGTTATTCTAATATCTTAAATCAATTTCTCGTCATTTCTTTTCTAACATTATATGCTCTCATAATACCCAATTCTCATTCACATTTACTTACTACATATTACTCATCTCCTTTTAATCATAACTACAATCATATGAACATCTTCATTCCCATTATACTCATGCCTTTGGTACTTTAATATCAACGATTCATTCACTAAGTTATAAACTCAATTATTACTTCATACATATCACATATTTAATCACTTAGTCCAAGTATCATTCTAGGTTCAATTCAAGCTCCATTCAAGCCTGAATTAAGTCCAAATGGCCAGTAAATGTCTGTTGGGCAGACATTCGCAGGTTGTCTGCTTTCCAGCCCCGCTCAAGTCTATTTGAAGGGACATCATGTCCGTTGGGTAGACATTCACGATATACCTACAGAAATGTGAAATTTTGACTCTTTAGATAGCAAAATCTTTCCTTGGAGTCTTATAGAAGTTGTAGAACTCGAAGTCCTCTTCGAAAGAATACTTAAATGACCTCAATCCGACATCCACAGCAAAAGTTATGTCTCTTGCCCCAAAATCATCCAATTGCATCCATATTTTCCAGATTTCTAACTCTTTACTTACTACATTCAACACCTTATGCTTGGTCTATCATTTCTAGTTTAATTACTTATCGTTTCCCCATCATTCTTAACTCTATTTCAAATTAATATCAGTTATAAACAATTCATAGTCTATGATTGATCATGAACACTAAAAACAGAACATATAACATATACATATATACATTCATCATCAACTTTCTGCACTTTTTCAACTTCATTTCGACTTTCATTTCATCTCTAACTATCACCTTAGTTCTTCCCATTTCAAGACACCACATTACTCCCTTTCTTTAGCTCTAGACTCATTTTAGTTCATCTCCAAAACACCAAAAGAAATCCACGTTAATACACCAAGAAAATAGAACATAAAACCCATTATCTATCAAATTTTTCTGCACTTTTTCCTACACCATCTTTAATGATCTTTCTATTTCAAACTCATCTCTACAACATCTTATGAAATATTGATCATCATATATGTAAAATCAAGACAATTATATGCTCATTTCATCAACCAAACTTCAACATATGTTCATCACCTATTCATCTACATTTTTTCACACTTTCTTACACCATTTACTTTATTAATCCAATATTATAACATTCCATAATCTATTACTCATTATAAACACAAAAGTAAGAGACATGGTGATATCCATTATTCATCCACATTACATACATATATTCAACACCTTTCTCATAGTCATTAAATCTCAAAATAAATACCATATTTAATTCATTTCAAACAACCCATGAAGATCAAAGTATAACTTACTTGTTCATCCAAAGCTTCTTCAAAAATCATCATGAAACCCTAACCTCCCACATCACGGGATCATCTCATTTTAAGGAGGAAAAGGTTGGGTTTTCTTGTGTTAAGATGATGAAGACAATAAAATGGAAGTAATAAATGATGGATAAAAGCAAGGTGCAACGTTAATGGAGTTTAATGAAGCAAAAGTCGTGAAGGAGAAGAAGAAGAAGAAGAAGAAGAAAAGAAAGCGTTTGGCCATCGAAAATGAAAGAAGAGATGGCCATTTAGGATAACACCGTGGGTTAATATATAGCACCCCACTCTCACAAGTCACATACCCGACATCCTGAGTGATGTCTAAGTACATAACCCCACAAAGGAGGCATGCTAAAACAGTCAAATACAGGAAACTCAGTACAAGTTTTTTTTTTAAAAATATCACACGCGTATGTGGAAATCAATAATCAAATTGGGCCCACTTTATTCATAAAATTTTTCAATCACAAGAGTTACAACTCTCATTATACATATCATCGAAATCCCAGTAGTCACTTGGGTCCATTTTAATTACAAACATCACTCGCCACAATGGATATTACACTTTAAAATTTGCACATGTACATTGCACAATATTAGCGGAAATATAATTCAAAACTAAAATCACTGAAGACATATGTAGGTGCAAACTGATCCTGACCCTTAGTCCGTATCTGATTTCAATGGCTATATGCCAATTAGCCTAACTGGATATCTCCTCTAAACCTGAAAAGCCATGTTGCAATTTTGGATGAGTTTTGCGAACTCAATGAGTGAACTATCATTAATGATCTCACTCCAGGTTACACACAAATATCATATAACCAATCAAATTCACAACATTTCACATCACAATAAGACATAATAAATACCATACACTTCACATACCTTCCTTCAGAATTTGTACAACCCAATTAGTCGCATTATCATGACATATCACTGTAACATCACAACTTTAGAAAGAATTCACAAGCATAGGTTTCATAATCATAAATATACAAATGCAGATGCATATGAGACTCTAGATTCGTTATTATTTGTTGTGACTGAGTGCCTTTCAGAAATAGAAATAGATACTAGCCCATTGGGCTTGGTAAAAAACAAAAATCACAGAGTAGGGCTCTATATGTAAAATACTGAGCTTATAGCTCTTTCAGACTGGCTACTTTGATCACAACGCCTTTATTTGAACATGCATTTTATGAAATACATCAAATAATAGAATATGCCATGAATAACATTCACTTATAAAATACAGACAAAATCTTATAATTCATCAGACCTTAGCCTGACATTTAACTTTCGTTAAGCATTCAAAATTCAGTTGCAAACATATTTCATTTAAATTTCAGATGCAAACATAACACTTCCAATATATTCCTGACTATTAAACTCCTCGGACTATTAAAGTCCGGAATTCACATACAGATCACTAACAGTTTAATAATTGGAAGCTAAACAAAATCTATCAATCCTAGGAAGATCAGGTAGGTTGACTCACAAATGCTCCCTTTCGCTTGTTGCCTTGAAGTCCCGGCAATGTCTGGATGCTGTCATTCAATGTGTTCCTCTAAAACATATCATACATAGACATATCACAATTTTGCATAAATATAAATTTATTTATGCAAATTAATGTATACTGAATACATACAATGCATGTTCATTCCTTATCATTATTCTTGTCACAATATTCATTCATATATCAATACTCAATTTAACCATCCAGACTTGTCTAAAAACATACTTTTGGGTCTACTTTCCATGATTATTATCATTAATAAAGTGAAGTAATTTGGTAACATTTACTTTTGGAAAAATGTTAATCCCTGTCTTAAATTTCTAATGACATAAAAATCATACAATTTGATTCAGTATTCTATGAGTTATGTTCATAATACCACTGACTATGTACATTTGAACTTTTGGCTAGTACATGATCATACCTTCGAAAGTGTACAACTCATATCTCTCAATTCCTATATCTAAAAATTATAAACATTATACCAATCAAAAGATAAAAGAATAAACTACAATCTTTGTGAAGACACCTTTATCTAATTAGGCTTCTATCAATACAGTTTATTCAATATCAATAGGACATGATTTCTATCTTGGGTAGTACTATAATCTTAGTCAAGACTCAATTTCAAGCCAGCTTTTGAAAGGCTTAGAGATAGAATTTGAATTCAACTTCTTCAAGAAAGTTGTATCCATATGACTCTGATTTAATTTGAATAAAGAATCAACTCATTTAAAAATCTACAGATGAAGATATACTCAAAATATCGAAGCATGTTAAACGAAAATATTCCAATTCACTTCCTCATTTTCATCCTAAATTCATCAATCAAATCTCTCCTGAATGACTTCAGATGGATCTAAATTTTCATGGAGAGGAAGAAAAATGTGTTAGGAGTATATTGGTTTAAGTTTCAAGTCATTTGTAGGTTGAATGAAAAAAGTATAGCCAAAATACTCAAAGTTGTTTAGTAAAAATACTCTAGTTCATATGCAGACTTAAAAAAAAACAAATTCATACACGCAAACCATCACCTTCTTCTTCCTTTCCTCTTTATCCGAAATTTACATACATTTTAACACCAAATTCATTCCCATTTTCTAGATTACTTCACCACAAACACAACATCATTCCATACTCATTCACAAACCAATTTGTTTTCAAGAAATCATCAAACTTTAATCAATTGATTAAACCTTTTCAACTACATAATTTCATTCATGAAACCTATCCTTTTCCATAACATGATATCCCTTTTATCAAACACTTCATTATCAAAATTCTATTATTTTTACTTCAATTTCAGGTCAGTCATAGCAATACACATTTCAACAATTCATGATTGACCATAAACCCCAAAATAGTACCTATTCTATATTTTTTCATACCATATGTTCTGCAATTTTGTTCCAGATTTTCTTAAGTAGATTTCAGGTCAAATTTATATGACAATTTTAACCTATAAAATTATTCCAAAATGTCTTAAGTGTCTAATGACATCAATTTCATGCATTTTGGTTCAGTATCGTGCAAGTTATAATAAAAAATCTACAGGCTATTCCCAAACCATGACAAAACACAATTTTCAACTTCAATCCAAATTCCAAGACTCTTAATGACAGATTTAGAACTCTATTCCTTCATAAAAAATGTATCCCTATGTCTCTAGTTTATTCTGAATTAAACTACATAGAATTTAGATATTCACAGATAAAGTTATGTTCTAAATACAGTTGTATGTTCAGTAAAATACTGCATATAACATGCTCCAGCTCACTTCAGTCTTTCATCTTGTTAAGCATATCACCGAATCTGCTTCATCCTTCACTATCCACACATGCGTCAACACCATTCATGCATGCATTCATTCATTTATCTTCCTACACCACTCATGCATGCACCCATTTACAAACATTAAAACATCATCAAATTGTCATTTACGCTACCTATACAACTTAAAGTAATAAAACATCACTTACTTGATTCACACTTCAAACCCTCTAGTAGAAATTTCAGAAATGGGGAGAGCAAATAATGGGTTTTAGTGATGGCAAAGCTTGAAGGATGGTGTGTTTGGTGGAGATAAAACAAAGGAGCTGCAGAAAGTTTCTTACTCAAACATGACTTAGGTGGCTTCATCATACAATGTCATATGTCACCTTTGCATGTAGCCCATTTGTGATCAATGTAAGGCTACCACTTGTCACTTAGTAATTTGTCCAACTGTAAATTCTTAATAGGTCCATTTGTCACACTTCTATTTGTCTCTTATTTCTGTATTTTTCCTAGTCTAAATTACCTCAAAATTTTGATAAATCTCCAAAATATTCGAAATGTCTCCAAAAATACGAAAATAATTCTATTACACACCAATTAAATTTTCAAGACAATTAATCCATAATTCACCAAAAATTCCAAAATAATAACTATTATCACCAAATAGTTTTCAACATAAATAATCCACGACTCGCTTTTTAATCACATTTATACATCAACCATACTTGGAAAATGTCAATGAATGTAAGTATAATTATTTCGTGAATAACAATATTATTCACGTGTATGTTATGGCATATAATTCATGAAATACATTTCTAAATTCTCAATAAACTCTTATATATAAAACATCCAAGGGTTCTAACCCTAATAATGGGATAATGGGATGTTACATGCTTACTGTTAAGGAAATAGGAGATTAATTGGCATTTTCCAATATAAAAGAGAGCCTTGCTTTTATAGCTATTGATTCATTTCAAGATTGCATCAAATAGGGTCATACAATCATTTTAAATGTGTCTAAATTTTAAAATAGATGTATTTAGGTACTTAAGCGGGCTTTGCTCAGTTGAAGACCAAATAATTATGCTAGATCCCATTTCATAGAGCCAAGGATAAGAAATATAAAAGACTAGCTTTTGCTTCTATTGATTATGAGTCCAGAGTCTAGATATTTTAGTAAACTATTGTAGACATTATATGAGAGTTTAGATATAACCATTATCTGCACCATACATAAGTATGAAATCATCTATAAAGGATAAATTGAATAGCTTCAAATTCTTATACTTGTAGTGATATTTGAAGGGCTTCCCTCGTGAAATATTAAAAGAGATAAGCTTGGTTAGTACTTCAATGACCTGAGAAAAAATATAAGGTGATAGAGGGCAACCTTTATTAGAGAAGTTCTTTAAAGGCAATCACCTTTAGCACTTATTATAGAAATCATTTCAGGATTAATAAAGGCATTTTTCAATATTTTGATGTTCATAAATTTATGGATTTGATGTTGATCTTAAGTTGATTTAATAAAGTCCTTGATATAAAACACAGCATAGAGGAAATCATGATGAAATCATGATAATAAGATTCCTATCATGTATAATTATGTTAGTATCTAAACTTTCTGTAGTCATAGGATTAATGGGATAGGATATCATTAATCCGAATAGACTAGCACATGTTATACTCCTCGATTAAATCAAACAGTAGATCTCATAAGCTGTAGACATTAGTTGTTTAGAGTTAACATATGGATTCTTACTAAGGGTAGTAAGTACATTAGATTGACCTACTATGAGATAGTCATATGGATATTCTATTCCAATGTCAATGATAGTCTCATTATAACAATGGTGCAAGTATCCTTTGACTTGAGATGCTCAAGGATATCTCAGATACTAATCCTATGTTTTCACTTCATTCATCGGTGCCTTTCAAGGTTACTCATAGGATGGTAACTGGGTACAACTTGAGATATTTAAAGGTAACTGAGTAGTTAATAAAGGATTCACCACTCCTAATAGAATAAGATGGTACCTATGGCCTCTAGTTAGGGTCATTACTTGGGATTCTCTGGCCATAGCAGATATGTGTCGTGAAGAGAGTCTTCAATGATACATAATGAGATCCTTAGGACAAGAACTAATATCACTTAGATTAGATGTGACATAGTCAGTCTAGTGGAAGTTGACACTTTGACCATACTTTGAACCAAGTGGGGTATAGATGGTGAAAAGAAAAATTGTATGGCAACATTGCTGGTCAATTGGGGGTCATGACGTGTCACTAGCTTCCGCTATGGATTTACTTGAATTAAGTGTTAATTTAAGTGACCAACATAACCAGGAACCTAATAGGTCACAATATATGAGATCGAAAGGATGAGGAAAATGGTCTTGAATGGTGATTCAAGATATGAGAGAGTGTTTCAGGATTGTATCACGATGTGATTATGGTAGAAAACGTTGCATGGAATGGATCAGAAACAAGTGTTGTTGGCGCCCATTAAAGCATGCTATTCATGGTCATTAACTTCCCATAACTTCCATTAATTCATGCTATTCATGACCATTAACTTCCCATAACTTTTCATTATTGATGTGGGTTATGGAAGGCCAAATGATGCAAAAAATTGAGAAGATTTTCGTGCATCTTGTGCAAGACACAAAATGAAAAAGATAGTTTCTTTTTCTTACACACACTTTTTCTCTTTAACTCTGTCAAGAGTTCTTGTCTTTGCTAGCACAAAGAAAGAATTCTAGCCATCTCCTAGTGAGGTTTCATCCTTCTATTTTCATGTGGACTTTCATTAGAGACGGTCTACATTGATCGTTGTGGTTTACAACAACCCAATATGGAGAAGATTAAAGAACGAAGGAGATCGTCAGAAATGTATGTAAACATCTTACATTTCCTATTTTTGTTTTTCTTTATCTATATGCATGAGTAGATCTGATTTTTGAGGTTCCATTTCATTTTTGCTGCATATAAATGATATATATTATGTATGAGATGCATGATCGGAACCTAACTGTGTTATCAGAGTCTTCTTGTGCCTTGTTAGACTTAGAATACATGACATGTGAAAACAATTTTCATGGTTGTGACAGCTTAGGATCCTGTAATGTTTTGTTCGAAATTAATTATAGAAAAATGTTTTTCATGATTTTCTTTCACCAATATGTTCATAAGATGTATGTGAATGATTCAGTGTGATTCAAAATAATTTTAATGTGATTAAAATATTTAATTTTGACATTACAAAAACATGCATGAAATCTGTCTTTCTACCGGGCATGTGATGTCTATTGGCTAAACTAATAAAGTTACACATTATTTTCATGAAATTTGATTCTGAAAAAACTTATGTGAATATATTCAGGTTTTTTTTATGCGTATGTAATTTTTTAGAATTATTAAAAATGTTTTAATAATTTTATCAAACAATTTTCCAAATCTGGATATTTTCCAGAAATTGTAGGATCTCTTTTGTTTGATGTTTTTGTATGTTTAAATTTCGGTTCAATAACCTTAAAAATATTTATGTGATAAAAATTTGTTAATTTGATGTTTAATGCATGCCTAAACGATTTTTCTTGAAATTTGATTTCCAGAAAATTTTAGAAGTCAAATTTGTCGTTTTTGATGTCTTATTAGTGTTTCGGTGATCATAATAATTTTTGAGTGATTCCTAAATTATTTTGATCATCATCAAAAGAACTAGAGATTATTCGAATGATGATTTGATGTTTTACAAATTTATGGAAATTATAGAAATTAAGTTTAATTAATTTGAGCAGAGTAATAGATTTTCTAGTAAGACTGGAAAAAATTGGCATGTATGACAAAATTGAAGTTGTTTGATTTTGGACATCAAATAATTATTTTAAGGTAAATTAATTATGAATTAATTTCTGGAATTAGGAATCCATGTTAATTAGATTAATATTAATTCCAATCAAAATAACAGACATTAGTAATTTTAGCCAAGTTAGTAAAAAGAAGATAGTAAATCTGACTGTTGGATTAAGCTTAGATCCAAGATTTGGATTGGGTTTCCATGTCAGGATCCATAAGTTGTCATAACGAAAATGATGTGTTTACATGTACACATTAGAGAATGCATGGTTAGGAGAATGTGTGGGCTTACATGATGGAGGATTATGGGCTTAGGCCCAATTTGATTGGGTAGTCCATATCATGCCATGCAGTTATAGTAACTCTCTCTCTATATATATATATATATGAGTTATGTGTATAAGACCATCTAAGTTAGATTAGACCTTAGTCAAACCCCTCACTTAGAATATTAAAACTAACACCTTCATTTATTGTGGCGAGAACTAGAGTCCTTTTATGGTTAGGGTTGTTGAGCAAACCTAAGCTTGCTCTACATAGATATATTTGAACCATGGAAATAGTATTTCCTGATTAACAGGTCAGTTTTAACTAGAAGCATTGGTTTGTTGGGTAAAACCAAGATCAATAAGGACAGAGGTGAAGTTGGGTAGTGTACATTAAATGTTCACATGTCAAGAGTTAATAGACCAGTGAGTGTGCACACATCACTAGTGGATAGCACTAGATTTAACAGTTGCATTAGAGATGCAATTGGTATGATCGATAACTACCGGTTGAACTAAGGTGGCTTGTTGGGAAAACCCAAGGCCATTCTTAGGCATATTGAATATCGATCCATTAGGAGAATTTCTCTACGAGTTCTCTCAAATTTATATTGAGGGTTATGAATTTGTGAAAATAGTGGGAACCATAATCCATGTTATTAAAGTCCTTATAGACATGAATTGAAGTACATTCTAACTTTTCTCTGTTTGACAATAGGTTGCTATTGCCTGAGTCAACACCATGAGTACTAGTGTGAATCTAAGATCATTGATGGAAGCTAACAAGTTAATTGGACTAAACTTCCTTGACTGGCTCAGGAACTTAAGAATAGTTCTCAAGTCTAAGAAGCTTGGTTATGTTTAGGAAGAACCACTTCTTGATCCCCCTACTGCTGATTGGAGGGCATATAGGAAGCATCTCAATGATAATGAAATGGCTAGTTATATTATGCTAGCCACTATGTCATCGGAGTTGCGAAAGCAACAAAAGGCTATAGATGCTCATACCATACTATATCGTCTTAGGGAGCTTTTTGATGAGCAAGCAAGGTTCGAAAGTTTTGAGACTTTATAATTGCTATTCCGCTCCAAGATGGTTGGGGGGACATCTCTAGTGTAGTACATACTAAAGATGAATGGCTACATCGAGTAGTTGGCCTCTTTAGGTTATCTTTTGGATCATGAATTAAGTGTTGACTTAATTCTGATGAGTTTAACTGATAGTTTCTCACAATTTGTGCTTAATTATTAGATGAACAATATATCCAACACAATTCCCGAGCTAGTCAACATACTCAAGGCAGTTGAGCCATCTGTCCTCAAGGATATGGTTGTGATGCTAGTGGACTCTTTTGGTTCGAAGAAAAAGAGTCAAAAGAAGAAGAAGTCTACAGGGCCTAAGGGAGGTGTCAAGAAAGCAAAAAAGACTACCTCAAAGGGAACTTGCTTCCACTATGGCAAGGATGGCCATCAGAAGAGAAATTGCAAGGCCTATCTAGAGTTCTTGAAGCAAAAGAAGGCATCTGATGGCCCATCTACTTCAGGTATTTATGTAATTGATATTCATACTATTTTTTATAACAACATATAGATATTAGATACCGGTTGTGGCTCACATATTTGTACTGACATGAAAAGCCTCAGGAACAGTAGACAATTCAACAAAGGAGAGTCAAACTTGCGAATGGGCAATGGAGAAAAAGTTGCTACATTATCTATAGGCAAATATGTATTGACGCTCCCTAATGGGCTTGTACTAGAATTGGAAAATTGTTTTTACATACCTGCGTTGACTAAAAATATAACGTCTATTTCTAGTCTTAACAAAGGTAGATTCCATCTAAATTTCAATAACAATGGCTATTTAATTTATTTAAATGGAATGTTATATGATTTGGGTACATTGTGCAATGATATGTACATATTGGATATGTCAAATTCAGTTATAAATATCAATAATAACAAAAGAATAAAACGAGATAATGTGAAATCATCTTATTTATGGTATTGTCGCCTTGACCAAATAAGTGAGAGATGCATGTCTAAAGTACACAGGTGTGGTAGTTTAGGGTTACTTGATTATGAATCCTAAGACACATACAAAATTTTGCTTATTAGGCAAGATGACTAAGTTACCCCTTAAGGGAAAGGGTGAATAAACTAGTGGACTTTTAGAGCTAATACATACTGATGTATATGATCCGATGTCCATATATGCCAAAGGTGGCTTCGTACATTTCATTACCTTTATTGATGATCATTCCCGATATGGGCATGTGTATCTTATGAGATATAAGTCTGAAGCCTTTGAAAGGTTAAAAAAATTCAGAAATGAAGTTGAGAAACAACTTGGGAGAAGTATGAAATCACTTCAATTGGATCAAGGTGGTGAATGCTTAAGCCAAGAGTTTTTGGATTATCTCAGGGATAACGGAATATTGTCCCAGTAGACTCCACCTTACACACCACAACACAATGGTGTGGCTAAGAGGAGAAACCGAACCTTGTTAGACATGGTGAGGTCTATGATGGGTTTAGCAAATTTACCAAAATCCTTTTAGGGGTATGCTCTCAAAACTTCTATTTATGTATTAAACACAGTCCCATTCAAGTCAGTTGATGTTACTCCATATATGATATAGACTAACAATAAACCCTATCTTTCTCATATGAAAGTTTAGGGTTGTCTTGCTTATGTAAAGTGGATTCAGTCAGATAAGCTTGAAGCTAAATCTAGCAAGTGTTTGTTTGTAGGATATCCTAAGGAAACTATAGTATATCAGTTTTACCATATTTTAGAACAAAAGGTGTTTGTTTCAAAACATGTTGTCATTTTAGAGAAAGAGTTTCTTTTAAGAGAAGACAATAGGAGCAAAATTGAACTTGTGGAAGTTCAAGATGCTCAAATAGACACAGATTAACCACTTAGACCCGAGACTATTGTTCATAAAGATGAAACATTAGTTCAACCTTCTAATACACAAGAAGTTCATAGGTCAGGTAGGATACGTCATGTTCCCGAGAGATACAGATTTCTCATAAGTGAACTTAACGACATATTGCTCATAGAAGATGATGAGCCTACTACTTATGAAGAGGTGTGAAGAGTTCAGAATAGGACAAATGGCTTTAACCAATGAAATTCGAAATGGATTCAACGTATAAAAATCAAGTATGGAATTTGGTTAACCCATTTGAAGTGATAAAACCCATAGGGTGAAAATGGGTTTTTAAGAAAAAAGTTGACGTGGAGAGTAATGTAGTTACCCATAAAGCTAGGCTTGTAGCTATTGGTTATCATCAAAGGCAAGGTGTTGACTATAGTGAAACATTTGGCCCAGTAGTTATGCTTAAACCCATTAGGATACTCCTAGCCATTGCTGATCGTTATGATTATGAGATATGGCGAATGGATGTAAAGATGACTTTGCTTGATGGAAACCTAACCGAGGATGTGTATATGACGCATCCTGTTGGTTTCATATTTATGAATGGAGAAAAGGTATGTAAGCTTCAGAAATCCATTTATGGATTGAAGCAAACATCAAAGAGTTGGAATATCTGATTTGATGGGATAATCAAAGAGTTTGGTTTCTCACAAAATCTAGATGAGTCGTGTATGCATAAGAAGCTTAGTGGGAGTGTAATAGTGTTCCTTGTACCATATATAGATGAAATATTGCTAATAGGAAATGATGTCTTAGCTTTGAATCAGTAAAAATTTAGTTAGCTAAGAAATTCTCTATAAAAGACCTTCGAGAAGCAACTTATATTTTGGGGATAAGGATCTATAGAGATAGATCTAAGAGGTTACTTGATCTTTCTCAGTTTACATACATAGACAAGATGCTAAAGAGGTTTAGCATGGAGCAGTCCAAGAGAGGTTATCTTCCCATGGTAAATGGGATTACACTATCTAAATCTATGTGTCCAAAGACACAAGATGAGAGGACTCATATGAGTTTGATTCCTTATGCTTCGGCTACAGGATTAATCATATATGCTACGTTATATACCAGACTAGATGTATCGTATGTTTTAAGTGTTAGGAGCAGATATTAGTCGAACCCTAGTGAGGGTCATTGACTGGCTGTCAAGAATATCCTTAAGTACTTGAGAAGAACTAAAGATGTATTCTTGGTATATGAAGAAGGTGATCTTCTGGTAAGCGGGTATACTGATGCCAGCTTCCAATATGATAGGGATGACTCTAGATCCTAGTCTGGATATGTATTCATACTAAATGTTGGTGCAGTTAGTTGGCAATGTTCCAAACAACAGATGACTGGTGATTTGACGACAGAGGCGGAGTACATTGCATCTTCAGAAGCAGCAAAGGAAGCAGTTTGGATCAAGAAGTTCATTATACAACTTGGTGTGGTTTCGAGCATCGCTGACCCAGTGTAGTTATATTGTGACAACAACGGGGCTATAGCGTAGGCAAAGGAACCGAGATTTCATCAAAAGTCCAAACATATACTAAGGTGCTACCATTTGATTAGAGAGATCACTAGTAGAAATGATGTCAAATAGAGAGAGTTCCCACCGATCTGAATATAGCTAATCCATTGACTAAGCCTATTTTCCAAAAGAGTTTTGTGTCACATGTGCACACCTATGGTATTAGATATAAAGACGATTGTCTTAAGAGCAAGTGGGAGTTTGTTAGAGAAGTGTTCTAAAGGCAATCACCTTTAGCACTTATTGTATAAATCATTTTATGATTAATAAAGTCATTTTTCATTATTTCGATGTTCATACATTTATGGATTTGATGTTGAACTTAAGTTGATTTAATGAAGTCATTGATACAAAACATAGCATAGAGGAAATCATGATGAGATCATAATAATGAGATTTCTATCATGTATAATTATGTTAGTATCTAAACTTTCCCTAGTCATAGGATTAATGAGATAGGATATCATTAATCCAGATAGACTAAAGCATGTTATACTACTTGATTAGATCAAGCATTAGATCTTATAAACTGTAGATATAAGTTGTTTAAAGTTAACATGTGGATGCTTACTAAGGGTAGTAAGCACATTGGATTGACCTACTATAAGACTCCATTCAACGGTGCCTTTCAGGGATTACTCATAGGGTAATGATTGGGTACAGCTTGAGGTATTTGGAGGTAATTGAGTAGCCAATAAAGGATTCACCACTCCTGATAGAAAGGGATAATACCCATGGCCTCTTATTGGGGTCATTACTTTAGAGTCTCTGGCCAGAGTAGATATATGTCATAAAGAGAGTCTTCAATGATACTTAGAGTAATGAGATCCTTAGGATAAGATCTAATATAACTTGGACTAGATGTGATGTAGTTAGTCTAGCAGGATTTGACACTTTGACCATACTTTGAACCAAGTGGGGTATAAATGGTGAAAGCACAAATTGCATGGCTACATTGCATATGGAAAGGTTCATAGTCAAATCACTGACTTTCTGGTCAATAGGGGGCCATGTCATGTTGTTAAATACTGCTCTTGATTTACTTCAATTAAGTGTTAATTCAAGTGGCCAACATGACCGGGAAACTAATGGGTCACACATATAGAAGATCCGAAGGAAGAGTAAAATGGTCTTAAATGGTGATTCAAGATATGAGAGAGTGTTTCGGGATTGTATCATGATGTGATCCTGGTAGAAAATGTTGCATGAAATGGATTAGAAACAAGTGTTTTTGGCTTCCATTAATGCATGTTATTCATGGTCATTAACTTCCCATAACTTCCATTAATGCATGCTATTCATGACCATTTCCCATAAGTTCCATTAATGCATGCTATTTATGACCATTAACTTCCCATAACTTTTCATTAGTAATGGGGGTTATGGAAGGTTAAATGGTGCAAAAAATTAAGAAGATTTGCGTGCATCTTGTATAAGACACAAAATGAAAAAGATATGTTCTTTTTCTTACACACATACTTTTTCTCTCTAACTTTCTCATGAGTTCTTGTTTTTGCTAGCACAAAGAAAGAATTCTAGCCATCTCCTAGTAAGGTTTCATCCTTCTATCTTCGTGTGGACTATCATGAGAGACAGTTTGCATTGATAGTTGTGGTTGATGACAACCTAATGTGGAGAAGATTAAAGAACGAAGGAGATCATCAGAAAGTTATGTAAACATCTTACATTTCATGTTTTTGTTTTTCTATATCTATATACATGAGTAGATTTGGTTTTTGAGGTTCCATTTTATTTCCACTGTGTATAAATGATATATATTATGTATGAGATGCATGATAGGAACCTAACAACCTTGTCTAATCCCTTTATCACCTTTAAACATATGGATGGCTTGAACATTAATTAGGATGCATAAGGCGATGGTAGCCAATCATTGGTTGATCTAGTTGGATATGATTGATGGGAATCCAAAAGCTTGTAGAATATAGAGAATAAACTTCTAGCTAATTATCTTAAATGTTTTGAAGAAATCTATATTCATAGAGCAACTTTTTATAGCCTTTTTAAAGTGAAAATCTTTGAAAATTTTGTATGCAATCAAGATATTATCTCTGAAGTTATGTCCTGGAATGAAATTAGACTGAGAAAAGTTAATTACATCGCCAATAATAGGTTTAAGTCTTAAGGCCATAATCTTAGAAAAGACTTTATAGATTATGTTGCAGTAAAAAATGACTTTATAATCTTGGTATAAGGAGGGGTTAGGTATTTTAGGGACAAGAAAAAGGAATGTCCTATTTAACTCCTTAAGCATAATACTAATTAAGAAAAATACCCTAGTAGCTTTGTAAAAATGATGTTTCAATAAGTTCTAGGAACTTTAGAAAAACAAGTAGTAAATCCATCGTATTGTGGAGCTTTATTTTGATGAATACTGAAGATAGCTCTCTCAATTTCTTAGTGGGACATCGATGAGGCAAAAGAATTAACCTTGTTTTGATTAAGAGTAGGGGAGATGAATTTAAGCAACTTATGGGGAGCGCTTTTAGAAGGAACATCAGTGCCAAAATAACTTTAAAATGGTTAAAGGCTAAGGTCTCAAGCATATTTTGATCCCAACAAGGATTTCCCTAAGAGTCTACGATGCCAAAATTTTAATATGATTTCTCTAATATTGGATCACTTTAAAGAAAAAAGCTTAGTTGGAATGACCCTCTATAAGCCATATGATTATAGCTTTCTACTTCACTAAATAGTTACAAAACTTGAGGGAGGAAACATGGGAAGTTTTTGTTCTTTTCTCTTGAAACTTGATTTTAACATTATGAAGTTTTCATAAAGCTCCTCGCGAGCTAATGAAAGCTTTGTCCAGATCACATCATCAAGTTTAAGAAAGTCATTCTTATAGTGATCTTTGTGTAATTTCTTCAAGCTCTCTTTTATAGCTTTCAGTTTCCTTAACAATTTATAGACTTTAAATCCTTCTAGTGGAGTAGCAAGGCATTGAGTAATAATGTCCTCATATCCCTTTAGTTTAGCAAGAAAGTTAAAAAAACTTAAAAGGAGTTGGTAGCTTTTTTAGGTAAGAGGCAAACTTTACCTTCAGAAGGCAGTGGTTAGAGACCCATTATGAGTTAAAAATCTAGTACATTTAAGACATTTTTCCTTTCAAACTGGGTTAAGAAATCCTCGATCTAGATTTTTCTATATTAGGAAGACTCCCTCATACTTATTCCTTTAAATTTTTTTAAAACTATTTTTCAATGAATTCTTAAGCCTTCTAACTTTTGGGAGAAAAAAATTCAATAAAAGTATCCCATGATTATCCAAGGTCCATTAGTATTAATGAATATACCCATACGTTCCTTCCACCTGGTATTCCTTTAGAAAGCAAAATTAAAGGCATCTATGAAAGTAACATTTATTACTTCCTAATGGGAATGGAACTAGAGCTGTATATATAAAAACTAACTAAATTGCTAAAAGTAAAGAAATTTAAGAACATTATAGCTAAAGTCTACAATAATTATCATAAGAAATAAGAAGCATTATTGAAGGTGATTGATAGTTGTGATTTGTATTATATTTTAGGGTTAGATTTGATAAGTATTTTAATGTCATTTCAAGTGTTTAGTATGCATTTAGGGTTTAATTAGGTTA
>JAOTAY010000009.1:3698134-3710591 GCA_025629805.1 Erythroxylum baracoense | reverse complement strand
CTGTTCTGTCCACCACAACCAAACACCTCACTGTCTCCAGCTTTTGTTTCGTTCCGTCCTGTTCCGTTCCGTCTCCAAATACTGGGGACAGCAACCAAACGTAGCGTTAGTAACTCCTTAACATGCCAAAGGTTCTTTTATAACTCGATTATGATCTATTTATACCTAAAACCACCTAAATTGATTGTTATGCACATAAACTAGCTATTATAACTACTAGACTCACTTGGTTAGATAATCTACTACATTTGGCTAGCCAAAGACCTAAATGTCACCCATTTTGTCTAGTTTTAAAAGACATCACCACTTAACTAACTAATTTTCTTTGGCTAATTGAGTCTATATTTTTTGGTATAGTGGTTAGCACATCGGCTAGCCCAATGTCTAGCCAATGTTCCATACTCATAATTCACTCATTTTGTCAAATTTTAATCATCTTATTGGTTAATTGATATCAATTGACTAATTGATATCCTATAGAAAAACAAGTTGAAATCTTCAATTATAAAATATTTCTAAAAATTAAACACACTCCTTTGTTAAAAACTTGAAACAAAATCATCTAAGAATTTTCTTAAATAAATGTTCAATGATCGAGAGGTTTTCTTTAAAATCTTTCAAAATTTCTCTCAATTATGACAAAGATTCATGCATTTTGTCCTAAATATAAACGATCATGCAATAATTGGGCTCCTAAACATTAATAATAAACAAATTTACCATAAATTTACATTGGTTGAATTATAAGTGAAGTACTTGATTGTTATCGCCTTGATCTTCACTCGAAGTGCCCTGAATCTCATTTGAGTTACATATATGGTCCACTTTGCTAATTTTATTCATCCTTTGATTTTGCAATTGATTAAAGTGGCTCATTTACTCACTTTGTCCTTTTATTGAACCTGTCTTTCACATATTATTTGATTATATTATAATCGATTTACTAATATTATCAAAATTAATTCATTAATAACAATATGCTTTGCTTAATTAAAACCATATGTTAGAACATCACTAGAGCATTACTTTTATGTCATGAAAAATCTCATCGTAATTATCATATAATTGACCATTTAACTTAAGATCACCAACGTATCGTATGTAAAAATTGATATGGATTTTTTACTATTTAAGGCATATTTTTTGGTAATCATTAGATATATTATAAAGATAGCTAACTGAATGAACAATAAATAATTCATCATCCTAAAGTAATTAATTAGAATGTTCCATTATTCTGAATGAATATTGATTTGAGATATCATTGCTTTAGATAGAATGCCTTGTTGAAAATAGTTCTCAATGTCATTGAAATAATCAATTACTAATGATTGGACTTAATTAAAGAAAAAATTGAATTCATATTCAATATATAATCAAAATATTATATGATAAAATGGTTGAATTATATAATAAAATCCTATATAGAAAGGTTAGTCTTGGTTATTACGATACAACATTAAACCCTAGTCTTGATTTATAAATACAAATTATTTAATTAAAAATTAATAATAAATTAAATGAATTTATTTTTCTAGTGTTAAATATAATTTAAGAATATAAGTTATATGCATTGTGAACATATTGAGAAACCAAATAGGAAAAGACAAGGCAAGTAGGTCAAAATTTATCATTAACATATTTACTAGAATTCAATTTGAACCTAAATGTTTCAAAATATTTTAAAAGGACCCAATATTTTAAAAACGTTTAATTTAAACCTCAACATAATAATTTTGTCAACTCGTAATAAAAAATTTACTCTTAATACTTTTTTTTTTAGCCCTCTACCAAACGTGCATCTTGCTTGACAACTGGGGCCAAAAAAAAAGTTCTACTTGCTACCCAAATGATAACGTTTGGAGAATTTCCCAAATTTTGTCATCTAGCTCATAGCTCATCTATTCAACCTTTAGATGAGTTAATTGCTTATGATTAGATGAACCTAAATCAAATTGCATAAGGAAAGCGAAAAAGAGAACAAAAGATGTAGCCTTGGATGATCAAAGTTATCGTTCAAAGCAATGAAATCTCTTTGACGTCTCTTTTCTCTTCTTTTCCTTGCTTTCTCTTTATTGATTGAAACTTAATAGTTAAGTTCAATACAATTCAAGGTTAATTAAAATTAGAGTTTAATTTATAATCAAATAAAGAGATTTGATTATTAATTTAAAATTTTATTTAATCATAAATTTTTGATTCTTTCTCTAATTTATAATTTTAAAAGAAAGAAATTAAATACATTAATCGGAGGTACTCGCCAACTCTATAACTCTACTTGAGGAATAAATCACCTGTTTTTAATCTTATTATAAGAAAATCTATCCGTCCGATAAAACAAGATAGACACGGAATGACGACGAAGCAGGTCAATTGAACCCTCCACTTAACCGTACATTTGAGCAGCCTCAAAACTCTGCTGTGACCGCAATGGAAGTCAAGAATCCTGTTTCTAGAAATCGAAAATTGGAATTAGAAGGTTTAAATGGTCATTTCGAAACAGAAACATAACCCTAGTCTTCTCCAGTCATCTATAATATAAGCACAGCTCTTCACTTCTTCCTCACAATCGGGAGGTCCCTGAGGTTCGCTCTTCTCTTTTTGCAATCACCTTCTTACATTTCTGTTAGATATTTTAGCGTTTCGTTTAATCTAAGCTTCCAGTTTTTGTGATTACTTTGTTTTTGGCGTTCGGATTGTGTGAATCACTTGGCTTTGACCTAAGATATTGTAGTTTTGATATTTTTGTTTGTATTGTTAATTTATTTTTTCTATGTACATCTGCTTGCTCGTTATCGTTGATATAGATCTTATTTCAAACGTGTGTTTCATGTGAGCTTTGAAATGGAATTTTTGTTGAATTTGTTTCTTCGAAAGAGATAGGTGTAATGAATATGTGATAATGGCGCAAAGAGACCTTGATGAGTAAAAGTGCGGGCCGAGTATAAGGATTTTCACTTGTGTATAACTTGCCATTTTCGTCCCCGAATTTCCCTTCAAATTTTACAAATTATTGCCGTTTAGGAATTGATTTTAATTCAGTGTACCTCTTGTTGATATGAGTATTTTTGTTAGTTTATGCATTATTTTACGTTTCGATTTATCAAATATTCTATCTTGAGCTTGTGTCAACACTATTATTTTTTGACAATAATAGAGTTATAAAAGTTCCTCATCTTATTTGCTGCGCTGAGTGATTCTTTTTCAGATGGTTAGGTTGGAGATAATTTCATTTTTTAGTGCCATGTACACGTTTAATATCGAAAAATTCTCTCCTACATTTTGCTGCATTTGATTTTCTGACATTCACTTGCCATGAATTGGAGTTTACTTTACTCATGATTTCTTTTTCTTAAGGTAGCCATCCTAATTTGCAAAATGGAAGATGGACCATGGCATCCATCAGTGTTGCAGAAGATTCATGGCCATTCTTCTCTATTTTCCAAGCTATCTCCCAGTTTTCATGCCAGAAATTATTGTATGACTGAGCAATATGCTAATGATATTAAAGGCCCTTTCAGCCCTGCATGTCAGGGAAATGGCTTGCTGCTTATGTCATCTCTCTCGCCAATATTGGTGCAAGCACCAGCTGAGAAAGGTAAAGGTAAATTTATGGTGGATTTCCTTATGGGAGGAGTCTCAGCTGCTGTTTCCAAGACAGCTGCTGCCCCAATTGAGCGTGTTAAACTCTTGATTCAAAATCAAGATGAGATGATCAAAGCTGGTCGGCTATCTGGACCATACAAAGGTATATCTGACTGCTTTGCTAGGACCATCAAGGATGAGGGTGTAATTGCTCTTTGGAGAGGCAATACTGCAAATGTTATCAGATATTTTCCCACCCAGGTTAGTTTAGTTTTTGGATTTATGTTGCTGTTTTTGGATGTTGATAATTTATAAATAGCTTTCAAATGTTGCCATCTTTTTTCACACTACAATTTGATTGAAAAGCTTGCTACTCCTCGCTAGTAATGGTGAGTTGATTGTTTCTAGGCTTTGTTCTCAACAAACTAGTTATGCGCCAGTAGTCCGTTCTGTTTTCTTCTAAATGATTGTCCATCAATTCTTTGATGTCTTTGGGAATGTATCAGGCGCTCAACTTTGCGTTCAAAGATTACTTCAAGAGGATGTTTAACTTCAAGAAAGACAAGGATGGCTACTGGAAATGGTTTGCTGGGAACTTAGCATCAGGTGGACTTGCTGGTGCTTCATCCCTTCTATTTGTTTATTCATTGGATTATGCCAGAACACGTTTGGCTAATGATGCAAAGGCTGCTAAAAAGGGTGGTGAGAGGCAATTTAATGGCCTTATTGATGTTTATAGAAAAACCATCCAGTCAGATGGTGTTGTTGGACTTTATCGTGGATTCAACATTTCTTGTGTTGGAATTATCGTATATCGGGGCCTTTACTTTGGAATGTATGATTCCCTGAAACCTGTGGTTTTGGTTGGTGGTATGCAGGTATGTGCTTGTGTTTATTATATTTGAAGTTTACCTTTATACACGTTCTGTTTAGTTCTGTTATTCATGTGGTAAAGCTGAAAAATATCATATGACACATGTTATATGGTAGTATACATAATTAGTTGTGGATGAACAAGTATTTGATCCCATATTGGGTGCTTGGCCTATTGAACTGTGTAAAATCTGTAGATAACTGGAGTCAAACTGCTATTTACATGTGCGTAGACTAGGCCAGCTTTTGTTTCACTGTTTTGAAGTATGTTCTCTTGTTTACAATGGATTGCAGGATAGTTTCCTGGCAAGTTTCTTCCTGGGATGGGGTATCACAATTGGTGCTGGTTTGGCATCTTACCCCATTGACACAGTGCGCAGAAGGATGATGATGACCTCAGGAGAAGCTGTGAAGTACAAGAGCTCCATGGATGCATTTTCTCAGATCATCAAGAATGAAGGTGCTAAGTCACTTTTTAAGGGTGCTGGTGCAAACATACTGCGGGCTGTGGCTGGTGCTGGTGTGCTGGCTGGTTATGACAAGCTTCAACTGATTGTCTTTGGCAAGAAATACGGTTCTGGCGGTGGCGGCTGATATGGTAACAACCATTAGTGATAATGATGAAGAATGATGTTTGTTAGAAAACCTGAGTTTGAATAATGATGTTTGGGAAAAGATTGTGCCTTCAATGTTCCCAAGTAGTTGGGAGAGTTACGTATTAAAACATGTTCAGTTTTGAGTGATATTATCTATGTTTAGTCTAGACAGTGTACTTTTGTTGTTAAGCTTGCTTTTAATGTGAATAATTTGACAACGAAGCTGGGATAATAACACTTTAAATTTGGAATATGCTTTTATACCTTATTAGTTTGTAGGGATGACAATTTCGGTCTGGCCCGTGTTTGGCGGGCCATGAACGGGCCATGGGCCGATTATGATCCGCATAGACCGGGTCAGGGGCCGGCCATGGTTGGCCTGTGGGCTGTATTTTTTTAATTAAAAAAATGTGACAAATTGGGTGGGTAACGGGTCAAATGGCCCGTTAGTGGGCCGGGTTGTGGGTTGGCCCATCCCAGCCTACGCCAGCCACGGGCCGACCCGTGGTCTGCCGTGATTGAGGCCAGGCAGGGCTGACGACCCGGCCCATTATCATCATTATTAGTTTGTCATTCTCCGCTCATGTCTGATTTATTTTCATTTATTTAGGGTTCCTGCAGTATGGACTACTACAATTGAAAATATTGTCAGCTTTGACTTCTATTTAGTTAAATAGTTTTAGTTTAGAGTCGGGGCATGCTATCCTGAGTATCCTTCCGTGATTTTTTTGTTTTTACTTTTTGTGATGTTTAGTTTTAGTTTTTATTTTTTCTGAAGAAACATAAATTTAATGATAAGATACAAGCAAATTAGCTTTAATAACAGTTGAGTAGTTCATGTTATTATATTTTACTATAAATATGATTAAAAATGAAACATTTCATATATAATATTTGTTTTCTTTAAAATAATATTTTGTAGAATATTATAAAAATAAGTATGCAATTTATGTTCTTAAAATCATAATTGTATTGTTAGTGTATTAGCTTCATTATAGAAGTTTTTTAATATATTAAAATATTAAGTAATAATAATTAATTTTCATTTATATAATATATCTAAAGATTAGATTAAATAAATACTATAATTTGATTTATGTTTTATTTAATAAATTGGCATGTAATTTATCTATGTATTTAAAATATATGATTTTTTGAAAAAACATAAAAATACATGTATATTTTTGTAAAATGATTTCGGATTATTAATTTTGATTTGACTTTTTAAGAATTCATATTCTTTTAAAAATATTTTGTTCTATAAAGTATTTATTGTAAAAAATCGTTTTGAATTTTTAGCATATTTATATATTTTAAAATTTTTTAAAATATAAATAAATAATTAAATATAAAAGAAAAATGACTATTTAGTTCATAAAATCATGAAAAATTAAAAATTAAAGTAGAAATATATCTAAACATATTTTTCTGTTACAATTTTTAAAAACTAACCAAATACTAAAAATCGTATTGAAATCAATAAGAATCAACAAAAAAGTTTTGCATTCAAAATTTGACCTATTGATTTCAAAATGCTTATAAGCTATAATTACAATATCTACTTCCAAATATTTATCAAACTCTATCCCACTATAAGAAGCCCTTTGTTCCTTTATGAATTTCTTATAACCAAGACATAGACTTCTAATTGTGTTTGATAATGATGTATCAATAAAAGAAGTTGATACTAAACTACTATGATCTAGCTCTTTGCCTGCTTTTAATTAATGATCGTTAAACAAATCATATCAGAAGTGTTTAATAATATCAATGCTCTTTAGCCTAATTACTGTACAACTTTTAATTAAAAAAGTTGATTCCCTTAATCTTATTTGAAACATAAAACAATGCCAAAGAAAAATCATTAAGGAAAAGACACCAATCGTTGGCTATAGTATAGTTTAGTGAGTCAACAATTGATCCTACAAAGACCGTATTAACCACTAGTATCGATCATCTTTCTATTATCCAATATGACAAAATGAATGATTTGACTTTTAAGAAAATAATTAACTAATGTAAGATAGCAATTAAGAATCACCAAATAAAAGTTATAATTAAGAATAAACAACTAGTTGATAAAAAAGTTCCAAATGAAAGTCCCCTATGACTGTTCTATGCTTGAATTTATTTTGATTCGAAAATCAACTCTGGTTTTTTAGACTGGTAAGAATTCTAAAGTTACAATTGTACACTCTATTAAGGTATATAATCCATATCCATAAGTATTTTGATAAAAAACTTTCTTAAATCAAAATTCCTAAATAGTGCATTAATTCCTTCTATAAGTTCCTATATTAGATTTCACTCTAACTCAAAAGTATTATGTGATCCTATATCTAGGTTCCATTAAAACCTCATTATTGTGCTCTACCCATATATATAAGATCTTCTCTAATTCAGTCCTATATATGAATTCAAAATTAAACCTTTTTGCGTTTGATACTTCAGTTCAACATAATAAGTAAACATAAACAATTATTAGAAAACTAGAATCTTTTGAATAAAAAAAAAATATTCAAAGTACCATCTAGATTTATATCCAATTAGTTCATAGTAAAAAAAAATCCAAGAAATAACAATAAAGAACATAAGAAACAAGAATAAGTTCTCGTAGATCTTGAATTTTTTATGCTTTTGATGGATCTTCTTGCTTTTCTCTAAGGTATTCTTAATTTTAGATGTTTTTCGTCAACTTCCAATTTCTTTTTCTTGTGTTCTAATCAAACTTCTCTCCTCTTTTCCATCGTAAATCTCTCATTTTGATGATAAAACCTTAAAATTTTGTCAAACATAGTTCAAACATAGGATCTTGCAGGTTCCTATGTTGCTTAACACCCATTTCAACTTCTTTTCATAAATAATCATTGCTAACATGGTAGTAACGTGACCTTATGTTGGTATGGTTTTGCTTCACCAGTCTATCTAGCTGAAAAGTAAAAGAAATAGATTGAACCAACATAGAAAATGGGTTAAACATGGTTCTCTGTTTGATTCATATTGTTGAACATGGGTCTCTATCAACTCCCTGTTGCCCTATATTGGTTAACATAGGTCTCTATTGATACCATGCTCTAAGTCCTTTCAATAAAATCATCCCAAAATTGCTTTAACTCAACTCAAACTTGCCTAAATTTATTTCTTCATTATTAAATAGCTAGAACAAGATATAAACATAAAATATAAGGCAAATTAAGTACTAAATTCAATAAAAATGATCCAAATAAAAGTAAAATGCTCTCTAAATAATGTTAAAAATATATTACAATTAAATAAAAGTAAAATGCTCTCCAAATAATGTTAAAAATATATTACAATTAGCATTTAACATTATACCTCAAGTCTAACGCAAAACACTTTTTGCCACGATATTACCAATTATATACTAATAAGCATCAAATTTTCCTATCAGCTACTTAGTCATTGCCTTCATAACCTTATTAGAATCATAGATCAACTTAGACAATGCTATCTTGGTTTCACATATGATGGAAAACAAATGTGTGATGTTGGATATTTCGTTATAGAAAAAAAATGAAGTAATAGTATGAAACATCACTAACTTTGAACAAAACTCCAATGCTCTTCTCTCAGTAACTAAATATAATGAGAATCTTGTTGTCTCAACCTAATAAACACCTCAATATACTTGGGTGCTGACTTTAGTATCTTGAATGTGGAATTTCATTAATCAACTAAATCTATAGGCAAATAGAGTCAATCATAGCAAGTTTATAAAACTAGAGTAAATTCAAAGTATTGATCCCAAAGGAACTATTTTACTCTATATATTAATCCTATCTAAGCAAAAACACTAAAATAAACCAGGTTTTGGAAAGTTATTAAATTACTAAATTTACACAAACAAGATAATTAATGAATAGCAATCAACAAAACTAATGCTAGGGATTCAGGTTTGACTTCCTTGGACTTATCATATAAACTTGATTATCATAGTTGAAATAAAAACTACCCCCCTGTAAACATAAAAGTAGGATTAATTAGGTTACTACCACCTCTCGATGCACAATTCATCTTAATCAAACTTATTATTCAATATTTTTTATTATTACTGAAGCCTTTGTTCTTTAGATCGAAGGTGTTTATTCTTTTAAGGCATAAATCGTACTTCTCTTTTTATTCTTTTAGACGATCCTTAACTAAGATTAATCCAAGAGTATAACCAAATAATAATAAAATCTTGTATTAATAATTTAAGAAACTATGTTTAAAAACTTTATATAAGGAAAAAAAGCTAAAGAAAATCTTAACATAAAAGAAAGAAGAAAAAGAAAGAACTAAAACAGTTATTACAATCTCCTACAATTTTGCTTCAAAATCCTTCCTTAATTCAAAGAAACCCCAAAGCTAAAAATTTACTAGCAAAGGAGGTTGTCATTGGCCTCCCTAGTCTCCTTTACAGAAACCTAATAAGAGTATTTATAAATAAGGATTATATGAAAGAGTTTTAAGGTGATCAAACTTGTAATTTTGTATGTACTTGGAATGTTTATTACGAGAACCAACACCTATTACACTTCCAAGCCAAAGTCGATCTTGTTTTGAAAATTTTTAGGTGTAAATAAGACAATTCTAGTACCAATTTTGTTTTATGTCTTCTATAAAGTTGTAGCCCTTTGATTTGTATTGATTTTGTTTTATGTCTTCCATAAAGTTGTAGCTCTTTGATTTATCTTTCAAATAACTTTGAAATCTTCTCGATTGGATAATTATAGAGAAAGTTAGGGTTAAATATGTGTCCTCCTTAAAATCATCACCCATGAAACAATGAATCAAGCATAGGATAACCTTATATTATTCTATATAAAACTTGGTATAAAAATGCTACATTACAAATAACTTAGACCCTAAAAACATGTAAAATAAGGATATATCAAATTCCCCACACTTGACGCATTACTTTTCCTTAAGCAATTAAACATGAAACCTTAACCAACTAATCACTCTTAATAAAAACAAAAAGTAATTTCACTTATGTAGGTGTGCAATGACATTTGGCATATACCACAAGTCTGCAAGCCATTATGTTTCCTTAATTAAGGAATTATAGTCTCCTGATACCCACAAACATCAACCTACACTCATTAGTTAGCTTTATAATTAAAAACACAAGATATATAAATTAAAGTCTTTATTAAATTGCAAAAGTGAGACGCATAACATTTCTTAAGTAAATAATGATACGAGCATAAAAAATACATTATTAGACCTCCTTCATCATTATAAAACACTTCAATTTTAAAATTTCCTTACAAGGTATCACTCATTTATACAAGTATTTGAAATCTTGGTGACATACTCTCTTCATTTTCATATTAAAGTGAATTTTTTTCAAAGATAATAGTTTTCACTCATAAAGTTTATGTACAATCCTATGATGCACAAAATCTAGGTTAGAACAACAAAAAGTTCTAGATTAGCTAGTCATGGTTCCCAATAATCTAGTTAAATAAGGTGGTTCAACCCTATCCCTATCTCTCCCTCAAGTTTATAGACAAGTTAGTAGCTTCTCCTCTAGCTATCATGCCTATCATACTTTGGTGTATGATTTCCTGGTGTATGTATCGTACTTTGGTGTATGATTTTCTAGTGTAAGTGGCTTGAAATTCGAACTTGTTGCTCTAATAGGTGAAGTTGGGACTCTAAGGTAGCTCATAAGAAATATTGCTATCTTGAATCCTCTTATAGGCTCGAGCAATCCGTTCTAATTTAAGACACCATTAGAGTTGTAAATTTAACTTTTCTCTTTTTTTATTGTTAGCCTAGAATGTTTGTTTAATATTTTGAGTGCAGTGATCACTGAAGCAACTAAGTTTCTATCAGTTTTGAAGAGTAGTAGAAGATCATCTACAAAATTTATGCTCACAATCTTTAGCTTTTCTGTATCTTGCATGTTATTTAAATGTTGGACTTCTTTTTATTACTCTTGCCAGGAGTTTGTTAACACCTTCATCACTAATAAGGATAGGTAGGGGGATAGGGGATCCCTTTGCCTAGTACCCTTGGCATCTTTAATTAACACTATAAGAAAGTGGGAAATAGCAATGGAAAATTACTGACGGAAATGCAACCATTGCAAATTATCGACGGAAAATAAATTTCCGTCGGCAACATTGATAGGAAAAAATTCGTTTAGCGGCGATAGTAAATTCCGTTCGTAAATATGAAGGAAAATCATCCAGGCAAATTTTACGATAGATGGTAGCGATGGTATAAAATTCCCGTCAGTAAACTGTAGGAAAATTAGTAATTAGCGATGGAAAATTACCGGCGAAAATACACTGTAGCAAATTACCAAAAGAAAGCACAATCCGTCGGTAACATTGATGGGAAAATTTTAATTTTATGACGAAATAATTATCCGTCAATAAATATTTATCCCATAAATTTTTTTGACGAAGTATCGCGGCGGTAACTTGATTTCTTGTCGATAAAGATAGCAAATTACCTACGAAAAACATAATCAGTCGGTAAAATTGACGAAAAAAGTTTAAGTTTGCTAAGGAATAATTATTCGTCGGTAAATATTTATCCCAGACAATTTTTCAACGGAATATAGCAATGGTAAAGAAGGTGGTAATTATTGGCAGTTTATTTTTGTTTACTGACGAAATATTTTCCGTCGGTAAGTTTTAAGATGTAAACGTTGCTTCGGCTTCAACGTTTTTAATAAAATGAAAACGACGTCGGTGTGATTTTCATTTAACCTAAAACTGTCGCAATTCTCCCCTTCCTCCATCTGCATCGTGTCTGATATTTCTTCTTCTCTCCGTCATCACCATTTTTTGTGCCTGCCGAAGCCTCGCCGTTCGTTGTCCCAACTCACGTCGTCATCGTGCCACCGTCCTTGATGTGTCCCAGAGTCCTGATCTCTATCTTTACCAAAGGTAAATAATGTCCATCTCTGTTTTGCCTTTTATGATTGTTGTTTTGTTTTTAAGATAGGTTTTTGTTTTTGTTTTTATTTTTGTTGCTTAATGATAATTGTTGAAATGAAAAATGACGATGGTTGATAATGTGGAATGTGCTACGTTGGTCATCAAAGTCTTAAAAGAGCTAGAGAGGGTCGGGAAAAGATAAAGGACATTAAATACAATTTTGTTTTATGATAAAGAAGATACAGAGAAAGAAGATGGAGATGGGCTCGAATTGATACAGGAAACAGATGTTGAATCTTTAAAGCTTATTGAAGTAATATTGTTACGTGTTTGATGTTATGCCTTTGTGAGAATGCTTTCTATTTTTGGTTAATGAGGTTAGGTTATAGTTGTTTAGAAGATATTTAAATGAAAATCTGGGCATTATATGTAACATCCCGTTTTCATAGAACGGGTCGGACCTGAGAAACGGGCCCAAGTGAGGTCAATCGGAGAAGTTAGGAA
>JAOTAY010000009.1:3686002-3698034 GCA_025629805.1 Erythroxylum baracoense | reverse complement strand
GATATGTAATGCTTATTTAGTGGAGGAAGCTAGTACATTTTGTTCACATTATTTTGAGTCGCATGTTCACACAAGAGGAAAAAAAGTTCTTCGTAATAACGATGGGGGAGGAACTAGTGATGCTGATGATAACTTATTCATTTTTACATGTCCTGGACGAACATATAGATGTTCAACGAGAAGAATGTTAATAGAGGAAGAGATTGAGACTGCTCATGGTTATGTTTTATTGAATTGTCAAGAGATTCAACCTTTCGTGGAGTAAGTTGAAATTGATTATTTGGTTTTTGAATTTTAGTGTTATTCATAACTGAAATACATAATAATGTTTTTAGAATATACGATAAATTGTTACGAGAGCTTATGCCCGACAAAACAAATGATGATATCAGTAAAGAAGTTGGAAGACACTTTTCTCGATGGTTCGAGTAATATGTAAATTTTCACTTACAAATATTAAAATGATTGAATTATAGGATTTAAGTGTTCAAACCACAATATACTGTTTAATATGGTATTTTCTTTTTTGTAGGCCTTAGGAAATCCAACAAAAAACAAGTTCATATGTGATCCTACAAAGGGACCTTTGCAAACTGTTAAATCATATCTGGTGTATTTCATTAATGGATACAAATATCATACAGAATATCATGGTCATAGCATGTCAACAATAAATAGTGGAGTTTGCATACTGGGAGAAGTGATAGATTACTATGGTAAAATTATTGAGATACTTGAAATTGAGTAGCCTGCATTGCCAATAAAGCGAAGTGTGATATTTAACTGTGAGTAGTTTGATCTAACTGCAAATGTTGGTACAAAAGTGCATAGCTGATACAATCTAGTTGAAATCAACAAGCGAAGAAGATTTCAACATTTTGAACCTTTTTGTATTAGCAATGCAAGCGATTCAGGTGTATTATGTCCCTTTTCCCAGTTTACGACAAGATAAGTCAGATTGGTTGGTTGTTTGCAAAGTTGAACCTAGAATTGTTTTTGAATCATGTGAAAAAGGAGAACAGAGAATTGAAAGTGAAGTGTTTCAAGAAGATACTTATGCAATAAATGCATATGTCCTATATGGAGATAATGAACCTTTGAATGATCCATGTAATGCATATGTTGAAATTTTATCTAGAGAGGATGAGGAGTACCAGAGATCTGAAGAAGAGCCTGAGTTTGATTCAAATTCTTCAGAAAAAGAAGATGACTTTAATTTACAATTAACTGATGGTAGCAATTAATTTATGTTTGTAATTGAATATTATATTCAACTAATCAATTATTTCATTTTCAATATACATCATCCCTAATTCTCTTGTGACATATTACACTTCTGCAACCTCCCAAATTTTATTGCGTACCTTCTTTTTTTATCTATTTCCATTTTGACTAAACATGGCATCTATTTTAACTCTTATAATTTCGTTCCCAAATTATATGATGTTTGTAGTATATATTCATTGGTGCATTGGGATTACTTCTTATAACTTCGAAGGACTGAAGTTTAAAGCAAAACCAACGTTCGATGACATTTAAACTAAAAATACCTATTGTCCTTTCTTTGCAGAATCTCTAATCAATAAATTTTAACCGAAATTCTTGAAAGATGTCTTATGTCCTTTTTGAATTCAATTTGTAATATTTCAGGTTGAAATATGCCACCAAAGAGAAGACATGATATGTTGCGACTAAGATTCAGACCACAATTCGGAGGTACTTACTATACAGGTGAAGCATCTTATGGTGTAGCAGTTGGAACTGAATCATGTCCTCCCTTTCCAGCTACTACATTTACAGATGAGGCATCACCTTCCGTAAATGTTGCTACACCATCCACCACCCTACATCATTTACTACCCTTATATCGAAAGAGATATCAAGGGTAAATAATATGATGAAGGAGACGGCTACTAGCCTAGAACTGAGGGACCATATAGAAGAATATACGTTACAATTGTCAATAATATGTAAGTGAAAACACATGAAACACTATATGTTTATAATTAAGTTTTAATTTTCAAAATGATATAAAATTATTTGTTTTTATATTAGGTTCATTCCATCTGGACCATGCTAAAAAAACATGACCTCAAAATTTAAAAAGAAGATTGATATTGAGGGTTATGTATAGAAGAATATCTCTCGGTCGACAAAGGAGTTTTACTATCAGGAGTTTGAGGTTCAACAAAAATTATTATTTTCTTTTTTAATTAACAATTTTATACATTAATTAGGTAAATATTATTACATCATAAGTATTAATCGAATGTTTTTTCTTTTGTTTCAGAAAGAATTTTTTTAGGATTCTCAATTTGACGCGATCATTTATAGACTATAGGAGAAAAGAGCACATACACGTTATCACGACTTTGTTGCTACGATACACAGGGCCAGTGTACAAACGCCTTATATTTCTGAAAAAATATGGAGATGTTGACAGTAGTATTGGACATCACTTGAAGCAATGTCCATTTTAGAGCGTAATTCGACCAACTGACGTAGAGTACCGGGGGGAGAGAGTCTTCCCGTACATACAGGAGGAACTATTACCTACCAAGAGCATACAGAGAGACTTGTAAGTATTTACACTTTTCATTTATATTCTCATTTCTTTACTTTGCTGTATTTTAATTAAATTTTATGTGTGAATTTTGGAATATCAATATGTGTTTCTTGTTGAAAATGATAATGTTATAAATGTCTGATGCCATATATGTCTGTGTTTTTTAGTTTTTTTTCTTTGTTCAACAGGGGGTAGATATCATAAAATTAGAGGAAACTTTGCCGAAATTTTTATAAATTCTAATTCACTTATAACATTTTATTCTTATGCAGGAAAAGTCTTTAGGTATGAGGCCTATACCCTGCCAGCTCTTTTTGCTCACTCACACTAAGAAGCATGACGGTGTGGCATTCTTCAACAGCTATTGTAGAGAACTCAATGTATATGAAATTTATAGTTTAATATTAATGTTTAATAATTATCACTTACTAATATAAACATTGCCTTCTGATAGGATCAAATACAAGAAAGTGTTCAACGACTGTCTCAGTACTTTGAAGATGCTGATGAGACTCAAACCTATCTTCATGCAGTGGGTGGTAGGGACCGTCAGGGAAGGCTATTTGGCTTAGGTTCATTTGCGAATACATGTTATTCGCAATCCTCCACATCCAGTACAGCAACATTTAGTAGGTAGTCCACAAACAATGAAGTACAAGAACTTCGGAGCACATTGCAGACATTGGCAACTCAGTTGCAGCAGTCGATATATCAGTTGCAACAGTCAATGCGGTATATAGCTCAGTTCCGTAATGAAGTGGATGAGTTGAAGGGTAGGGGTAGCACCTCATCCCACCAATTAGCGCATTTGCCGTCTCCAAATTAATAATGTACTTTTGGTCATTTTATTTTAATTACGAAAACTTATTATGTACAATTTAATGTTTTTGTTATCAATTATGATATTTTCAACTTTATATCATCAATCAAATTTATGTTTAAAAATTAAATGTATATTATTACATTAATAGCTGTCTAAATTATACATTAATTATAACATCATCAAATAAAATTTATTGACGGTATATTATTAAAAAATTTTTAGAATTATTTATCGATAGAAAACGGAAGATCCGTTGGTACAATTAGAAACATTATCGACTAAAGATGACCCACCGTCAGTAATCACCGACGGAAAAATCACTTCCGTTTGTAAACTTAACGATGGAATTACATCTGTTGGTAATCACAAATGGAATAACCAACATATTCTGTCGATAATCACAGACGAAAAACCAACCATATTCTGTCGGCAATCATAGATGAAATAACCAACAATAAACCGTCGGTAATCACAGATGAAACAACCAACCATATTCTGTCACTATCCACTTACGGAATAACCAATTCTATCTGTAAACTCACCGATGGAAAAATGTGAACCGTTGGTAATGTTTGAACAATATTACTGATGGTTTACACTAGTTTGTTAGTAAGCTTACCGACGGAAGGTAATGTTCAGTTGGTAAATATACTGATGGTAATTATTCCATCAGTAAAATTACCGACGGACTAGTGTAAACCGTTGGTAAATTTACCGACAGTAAAATGACTCTCTGTTAGTAAATTTACCAATAGAACATTACCTTCCATCAGTAATTATTAGCTACGGTCATTTCTATAATGCCCTTCTCTGTCGGGAATGTCCGTCGCTAATATTACTTACCTACGGAATGCAAATGTTTTCTGTCGATAATGTCTATAGCAAAATGACAATTTTCTTGTAGTGTAACTTAGATGGTTCTTTATTGATTAGAATATCAAAGGAAGCAATTGAAATGCATTTCCTTATCCATTCAGTGAAAACATTATGGAATTTATGTGCTTACATAATGTTGATGACAAATGACTAATCTAACATATGATAACCTGTTTGAAAATAAACTTTTATAGCACAATTTTTATAGGTTCCCTTATGTAGTGCTTGAATAACTCATGGAGTAGTGAATGTTGTCACCAAATATTTTTTCTAGTATGTATTTCATCCTAAGAGTCTCCTATATGATTTTAAAGTAATGATTTGAGTCTTCTAGCTAGGAATTTAGAGATGACATTATATATGGTGTTACAATATAAAATTGGGTAATAATATTTCATGGTTGTTTGCTCTTTTCCTTTACGAATGAGATATATAAATGTGCCATTGATTTCTTTGAGCATTTTATCTTTTTTAAAGAATTCCTTAACTGTATCCTTCATAAGATAGCTAGTTCATGAAAAAGTTTTAAACAAAAAACATTCATAGTATCAAGTCCAGGAGCTTTAAAAGGATGTATTAATTTTAAAGCATTAAAACCTTCTTGATTAGTGATTTGACTTGAGAGCGTTGAAGCCTCCTATATGGATATTTGATCTTGTATTATTTCTTTGATTACAAAGGATTGAGTTGATGAAAGGTCTCCTAGAATATTTTTAAAATACTTTTCTACCTTTTCCATGAGAGAAACTTGATTAAAGATGAAGGCACCATTGGAGTTTAAAGGGATAATCTTGTTGACAAATTATCTGGTAGCTACTTCTTTATGAAATAAAGCTGAGTATCTATCTCCTTCATTAATCTAACTAACTATGGACTGTTACCTCATTAAAGAGAAATCAACATTGATTTCTTGAGCATCGTTAGACAAGACTTGCATTTTTTCCTCTTTTTAAGATGAGGATTTAGAATTAAAGAACAAGGCAGCCTGTGTATACTCCATTTCTTCTTTGTTTGTGTGGAGGAGATGATGTATGTTTCCAATGCTGCTTCTATAGAAGGCTTTGAGCTCCTCTCTAACATTTAACATTTTCCTTATGAAAATAAATTGATTGGTACCTAGAGTATTAGAGCTTATCCTTCTTTGAAATGCTTCTTGAAAACTGAAAGTTTAGTTAAAAAGTTGTTAAAGCTAAAAAGTGATTTACGTTTTCCTTGGGGCCTAGAGAATTATACAACTATACCAGAGTGATCAGCTAAAGAGGTGTTGGGATAGTTGGCAATTGTTGAAATCGCTCTAGATTGAAGAGCCTTTTGTCAAGTTTCTTTCTTAGAATGGTATGGCTTTTTGTTGCGTTATACTTAACACTACCTAAACAGATCACCCACAAGTATACGAGGTTACTGTAGTATATGGTAGATGCCCCAAGGTCGTTTCACAAGGAAGTTATTAGCTGTAGTAACTTGAATAAAAACAATAAATTAAAGAATCAAATTTAAGAAGGTATAGAGGTTGTAAAATTATGAAATTAAATAAAAAGTATGAATTGCATAGAATTGATATAAACCTTTTAAAGATAACCTAGAGTTTACACTTTGATCCAATTTCACGCCGAAATTTTTAACTTTCCCATTATATTAATCTGCACCTTTATTCTCTCTTTAATAAAATTAGCAACTATCAATTTAATAGTTCTCACATTCATAAACTAACAATTATAATATGTTCAATGTTACAAATTAAGCAATCCATAGGACTTATATTTCTAATTCATTCATAGGGTAATTGATTGTTTAGTTCTGATATCAAGTTTCATCTTTCGATTCTTCACTCAATATCTTAAGACTAATAGGTGGCCAATCTATTAACCTAGCATTCAACACAACACAATCAATCTAGGAAAGATATATATTAATGGGAATTATTAAATCAACACATTCAATTAAATCTAGATGCAAACCCTAGGTAAGAATAATTTAGCTCATCATCAAAGTGAAAATAATACTCATCAATTGAATTCAAACCAATAAATTCCATTGTATCAAGAAGAAATTGAAACAAGAAAAATCTACAATCCTAAAAGAATAGAGAACAAAAGAACCCTTGAATGATGGCTAGGAGCGAAACTCTCATTCACTTTCTCCAGTCCTCAATCAATGTTGATGAAAAAACTCCAATGATTCTCCCTCTTTAACTCTCTTTCCGTCCCGATACTTCTCTCTTCTTTCTGACCTTAATGCCTCCTTTTTTAGGTCATGATCTCTTCACATAAGTTATCGCTCTATCTCCTCACTTTCCAACAGATCCTTTTGACTTAAAACAAAGCCCAGTAGCTAAAGTTATGTGTCAAAAACCAAGGAAAATTAGACTGGACGGGGACATATTTCGTATTTCATTCTTACCTTTTTCTCCCTTCAAAACAACACTTTTTGAGCCTCTATTTTTGCATAGGAATTATGGCCTAGGATGTCGGCTTAAAATTGAGCTTTTAAATCACCTCATTTGGATCTTATAAGCCTCAGATATGTTCATGTAAAGCTCCAATGGTCAGGTTGCCAATTTTGCAGAAATAAGTTTTACCTTGAACAAACGGTTGCTGGTCCAAATGAATTTGAATAGCTACATATATAGGCTTCCTTAAAATCTTGAGATGTTATCTAAATATTCTCTGAATTTTTTAAAATCTTCTTCTCAATTCCTTAAATCTCAACCTAAACACAAACACTTAACAACAATCTTGAAAAAATAGATTAGAAAAGAAAAAAAATTCAACAAAAACTATCTGAAGCCTAACACAAAATGCATTATAAACAACTACCAACACACTTAATGCTTTGCTTGTCCCTAAGCGCAGTTAAAGGAAAAAAAACAAACAGGAAAGAATTTCATCAAGTTAAAAAATTGTTAGATAAAATCAAGACGAACCTTTTAATAATTTCCATAATTATCCGGACTTAATTTCTATTTATGTAAAATGTGGTCATATTCCTTCCTATAAATTACTAGTTAAACTATAATTCATATTTGAAAACTTTTTAAAATATTAATTTACTCTAATTGAAATTTTTTTAAAAACAATACTAATCTAAAACAAAAAGAAATCTACATATACACTTGAAGGTGATATATCTCTTGTTGATTCACACAATTATTTCATATATTTCATAATTTATTCAAGTAATATAGATGTGCATGAAATATGTATATTTTTTTGTTGTATTTTTCTATATCTTCTATCTAAAATTACTTTAGTTTATTTGATTTTAAGTCATTTATTGGAAAGTAAAGACATTATACTCCAAAAGGAAGGCTAAGCCTTACAAGGTATTGATAGCTAGACAAAGTTAGCTATATACTAGATAGACAGATAACAATTATCAATTATACAATCATCATGTAGGGAGTAAAGTAATCTAATAACTTTCTAATTCAAGCCATATCCATTTCTGACTTGATTAGAGACTTTGATTTCATTGAAAAGGCACCAAATTAGCTCCTTGATTGTATGAACAGTGATGTTTTGAATTATTGTGCATTGATATGCCTAGAATCTCTTTAGGTTTCTTTCCCCATAAACCTTATATGCCAAGGTGTAAAATGCTATCTTTAATAGGAGATTATTTGGATTAGGAAGTGCAGCTTTAGAAACATGAAGTATTAGTCTATCCTAATCTATTACAGAACAAGCTAGTAAAATTGCATAAGGTTCTAATGCTTGTGTAGGTTTCCAGCATATATGGACATTAAAAGAACAAATGATTCCTTGTTAAAATTTCCTAATCAACAAGATAGCCTAAGGTACTAATGATTAAATCTAGGTCTTATTTTAGCTAATTTTGTAAGAATTCCTTAAGGAATGACATAGCCAAGAAATAAGGACTTTACAATTCAAAATATTAAGAAAATACCAGTTTTTGGATGAATAAAATCATGTCACCCATACTCTTCTCGGATAATGTGGAGATAAGACAACCTAATACATGAGATAAAAGAAGGTTATACAACAAAGAGAATTTCTAAGAGATATATGGGATAAGATGTGATCGTATCCTGGCCTGTATATCTTTAAGAAGAGTTATAGCTTAAGACACATATGCATCAGTGCCTGTGACTTTTTCTCTATAATGATTTGCAAGGCAACATTTGCAATTCTTCTCAAACTTGATCAGAACTTTCTCATTTTATCTCTAATTAAGATGATTTAAGAGGCTACAAATAGCTTGTAAATAGATCTAAAAATTCCATTTTTAGGTTGTTTAGAAATAGAAAATCCATTAACCCATTCCTTTTTGTGTATCTCTTGGGACTATATATTTAAATAGCAAAAATTAAGGTTTTAAGAACTTCTAATTTTCTTTTATTCTGGACTTTTAACTTTAATTTGAGTTAGTAGCCACCTACTGAACGAGAGTCTAAGAACAAATCTAAGGTCCCTTTTTGTTAGAGATAGATGAAAAATAATTCTAAAGAATTGATCACTAATGGAGGATAGCGATTTTCATTAGGGATACCTTTAAACAATTTTTCTTACTTTCAACTATTTTTTTCCATACATATGATTTTGTCTATATATAGATGTAGGAAAGAGAACCTATATGTAAATTATTGGGGTAACCTTTTATGGGTTTCAAAAAACTCAGTGCATTTTGAGAGAAAACTAATCAAATAGTAATATTGGTTAAATCTATTTAGAAATAAGTGGTTGTTTATTAAGAGGTGGCAAATCGTTATGCTAAGAAAACTCACAAGTCTAAAAAATAAAATTCTTGTAATTAATTAAATATAGAAGATGAAATTAGGTTTGAAAATAGCCTCTCTACTAATTAGGGATAAGACTGTGTACTACTGAACCTCTCCAGACCTTGCATGTCAGTAAGATTTCTACTAGACATTGTTGTTATTGTAGAAGATGAAATTAGGGAAAATATGGTCTATGTATTTGTTAATATTGATATTCTATTTTGATTATTATGAAGTTTTCTTATGGTGAACTAAAGTAGTTGGCTTTTTTTTGGGGTTAAATTTAATCAATCTCTAAGTCTACTTTATTATAGATTAGATAATAAGAAGAGGAATAGATTCAATACTTAAAAAGTTTTTCCTGAGATTGATTCCTAATACTACTTTATTACTACAAAATAATAAATATACTTGTCTTAATCGAGTATTAATAGAGTAGTAAGGTGATATAGAAACCACTAGATAGTGTTAAAATGTAATGCTTCTAATATGAGATTTTTAAAACAACGAAAGTAATTCTCTTTCTAAATAAAAATGTTAAGCGATATATAGGTTTTTAATTTTCCATGTATTTTAAACAAGGAATTTGCTTGCAATGTGTATTAATTAAAATTAGTGCCTCATCTCTACCGTAATATTCTTCATTGTTTGAAGGGATGCTAGCCATATGTAGATATATATTGTGATGATGATTATGCGAGGATACAAAGTTTTCTGAACTACTATGCATCGTCTGACTTGATCATGAGCAGCTCATTACCATATGTAGATCATGACCCGTAAAAAGTGTTTATTAGACTAGGACATAACATTCAGTTTGTTAGTCTCTCTTTGCAAAAAGGTCAATGAGCAAAAGTGGGCGTTATTATAGGACTGTTACAGAAATCGTCGGTTGCTTGAGAAGCTGTACATGTTAGTACAACTTAAAAGCAAAGCTCACATGCACCGAACAATCAAGTTTTATTTGCTCAGTCACTGAAACAATCCCTAAGTTACTACCACCCATCTTCCATAGCCAACTGCTTTATTAACAAGCATCCTCGGCCTCGCTTTATCCCTACGTATAATGAACATTCATTTCTCAACGGTGTTTCTCTTGATAGCCCTGGCCTTAGTGTGCAGATCACTAGCATATAATTATAAAGACGAGGAATGGCATATAAAGGACATTTCAAGAATGCATACGGATCAAGAGACGAGGTGTGACGGTGATTATTGCATAAACGAGGTTGAAGAAATGACGATCGAATCGGATATGAGAAGAAGAATCCTTGCTCAAGCGACAAGGTACATAAGCTACGGAGCCCTTCTGAAAAATAAAGCTCCATGCAATCGTAGAGGAAAGTCGTACTATAACTGCTCACGGAGAGGGAAAGCCAACCCATATACTCGTGGCTGCAGCGTTATCACTCACTGTTACAGATTCACCAATTAGATCGGTTTTAATGGATGAAAATCCATTTGCTTAATTAGCTTCATTTATTTTACTCCCGTTTTACGTTATAATGGTCTGAGAAATTACTGAATAGATTCAATGTTAGAATTCAACCACGATCGAATCATGGGCGCAGCGGAGCTTGAATAATGCCTTACTGTCTCTACTTTCTAGTCTTTTTAAAAGAACCCGAAATTTCCTGAATAGTTTGAATCCGAATATGGATGCTTTTTGCATATTTTCTAAATATTGTTTTCATTAGAAATTAATGCACAGCCTCCCAAGACTCTACTTCTATTTATATTTATATAAGAAAGCAACTAAAAATTGTCGTTTCCAACTATTTTGGGTTATCAATTTAGTCATTGTAAGCATTCAACTATTTATCGATATATGTATAGAGACCTATTAAATGGCAATCTCCTTATAGCAGAAAATTGTACATTATGATTGTCTTTTATATTGTACCATTTGATACTTATATTATGGATAATTTGTTAGACATCAAATTGCTAAAATTGGAAAGCTTTTGATGTTATAAGTTTCAACAACTGAGGTACCTGTGATTATGCCGTAATGATATGTATAATGGATAATTACATAGTCAAGAACACATAAAGGTTGATCAATTAACTAATGTCTGTGATATCTTGGTTAGTTAATTTCGGTTTCATATGTAGTATATTAAAGACAAAGCAACATGTTAATTAAAATAGCTATAATTAATGATTATGTTCAAATAAAATTGAACATCAATTAGTTATCTATGTTATTGCTTCTTGGAAAGTAGAACAACCTCGGTACACGGTACTGTTTATTTGAATGATATTTCAATTTGCTTTATGTATTTATGTTAGAACTCAACGCACTAATGTATGATAATAGCAGCATGCATTAATGTTTCTGTTCATTCATTGCATAGTCAAATCAACAGATAAACTTTTCTGAATACTAAGAGCAAATTTAATTTCACCTACATATTCGAACACTTTGATGTGTGATATTTTATGTGTTTTAAAACATGTTTATGGTGTAGACGCAGCTAGCACTAGCAAATACCAGGTTAATTAATCCCAGGAGAAGTACAAGTACTAGTGATAGTCTTTTTTTTATTATCTAACTATCAAATTAGGTGATGATTTAATTTAAAACTAAACTAAACTATAACTCAATGCAATAAAAAAATCAAGATAAATATAATACAAAGATTAATTAAAATCAACATAAATATAATACAAAGATTAATCTAATATCAAATAACTAGTACATAGGAAACGAATCCTCCTCAGATCTTTTAAGTACTAACATTTTATCATGAAATTCAATTATCGATTATTGGATTAATTCCAGTAAGTCAAGAGCGGTATCTAGCAACACGTCATGACCCCTAATTGACCGGAAGTCCGTGGTTTAACTACGAACCCTTTCATACGCATTTCAACATCTGTACCCCACTTGGTTCAGAGTATGGTCAAAAAGTCAACTGACTGCATCACCATTCAGTGTGAATACATATCTTGTAACATCCCGTTTCCAGAGAACGGGTCGGACCAGAGAACGGGTCCAGGTGTGGTAAATTACCACACCTCATGCT
>JAOTAY010000009.1:3653569-3676626 GCA_025629805.1 Erythroxylum baracoense | reverse complement strand
TAGGTATGAGACTGATCTTTGAAGATTGGACCGATCGGCCTGTGGGTCATTACGACTGGGCTCGGGCCCAGCACGACTGACCCGACTAGTATCGATGTCACCTCCGAATCAGGGTCGAAAAGTTACCCTTTTATGGGTCTCTCATAGTTGAGAGCTTTTTCCCTTCTCTTTATGCTCTTCCGAAGCTCCTAAAGAGAAATTTGGGTCAGCCCCCAAAGAATGTCCCAGCTAAAGACTTCTAAAAAAAAAAAGATGACTCACGCTCTCTACTCTTCTTCTTGTTCCAGAAACAGCACTGAGACACAGCACCTCCTTTGTTCTTTTTTAAAACCTACGCTAAAACCCTCCTTTTTCCCTACTCTTATACGTCTACGTTTTATGAATGGGCTGTACGTTTGTGTTTAACGCAAATGTTGTTTGAGTTTTGCTGCTCCTTGTTGCTGCCTGCGTCGTCGTTTCTCTTCTTGGCTGTGCATTTTTAGCCCATGCTTCTATCTGCTCCTTGCTTGCCATCCACAGGCGTTTTGCTCCAACGTTTCTTATCCACCTGCTGGCGTTTTCTTCTTGCTTCCTTGCCGTTTAGCTCCTTCATGTTTGAGCTGCTGCATGCAACGTGCACGTTGCTTGGTTTCTTCTTCTTGTGTTGCCTTCCATCATCCAACCATTACTCATTTAAATTCAAGTTAAAACATGAATGGCATGCACATATTTTCTACTGCTTTGCCATGACCAACTTTGATTTTTCTTGTTTGTGTTTTCATTTTTCTTGTCTTCTTCTTGTCTTTTAATTTTTTTCTTTTTGCTCTATGAAGATAAGTGAAAATTAATCTTCCAAAAATGACTCAAATATCATGCTTTTGACTCGTTTTAACTTCTTTGCTTTCGAATTGTACCTAAAATCACATATGAGTCAAAATAAGTATCTTAAGCAATTTTAGAGTGATAATCACTAAGTGTTATGGAATAAATTCATAATCAATTAAGCACTTATCATCTAAACCAACTTACCTCTTGTTAAAACTCTTGTGCAGATGCTGAAGCATATGGAACTTTTGAAAGAGCCATTATCGAATGAGGAAAACTTGGAGGAGTTTGAGATTGTTACGTTGCACGGAATAAGCTCAGAAGTTATGAAAAGCAAACTACTAGAGAAGCCTACAGATCCAGGGAGTTTTACCATCCCTTGTGAAATTGCTAGCTTAAAATAGATAAGGTTTTAGCTAACCTGGGGGCTGGAATTAATATGATGCTTTATTCATTGTTTGAGAAACTGGGAATAGGTAAACTTAAACCTACTAAGATAAGTGTGCAATTAGTAGATAGATTGATATAATATCCTACGAGAGTTATAAAAGATGTTCATATTAAGGTTGATAAGTTTGTCTTCCCAGTTGATTTTGTGATTCTTGACATAGACGAAGACATAGAAGTGCTTCTAGTCCTTGGTTAACCATTTTTGGAGACTGTTAAGTCAATAAAAGATATTGATGAAGGAAAGTCAAAATATAGAATGGGGGACGAAGAGTTAAAGTATCTAATGTCATGAATCCTGCTCTTGAACAAATTGATGTCATTAAAGTTAATGAGTCTTGTAATGATTCGTGTTCAGATATTTTGCAGAACTTTACCTTTAAAGGAGAACCAAAGCTTATGTAAGTTCACGGAAATAAACTGAAAGACAAATGCAGTAAGCGGTAACAACAAGTAGTGTATTAGAGTTCATGAAACCTATGGTAAGACTATAAAACCTATCTTTATAAGCCACCTTGAGCATGAAAGGTATGTCGAGCTAACATTAAACAAGCACTATATAAGAAGCAACCTATGAATTAATTTAGGTTTTATTCTAATTTCTATTTCATTTTATTTTTAATTTGATGTTATAGTAGGTTTTAATGGAGTTTTAATGTGTTCTAGGTTAGGACATTGACCATCCTAATGAAATTGTGCATAATTATTATGTTAGGGTATACGTGTTAAAGGTTCATAAATTTGAGTGCAAAATTTTTAAGTTTATTTAATTATTTTTCATGTTGCACACATTTACAGAGAGATACATGATTTTTAAACATGCTAATATATACTTACATGGTTACATACACACCCATGTAAGCTTATAAAAAGTTGCAAGTCAGTGACTTACATGGTTAGCTACATAGTCGTGTAGCAGAGTTTGTAAGTCCTCGACAACCTTTAAGTTTTCCTTGACGCTTCATTTTTCTCACTTTCTCTTCTCTCACTCACCTGCTGTCGCCCTTTCATTCTCTTGTCCAATTTCTTGAGTTTTTCTTGTAAATTAGCGACATCCAAGTAAGTATTCTTATTAATTTCACTTATTTATGCATGAATAATTGGGTGTTTGCACTTTTTAGGTCTTTTTTAACCCAAAAATGCTAGGATTAGGATTTTGGGATTTTGTGAAATTTTGCATGATTTTGTGGTTACTTGTGATTTAATATTTGAATTTGTTCCTTACCTATTTCTTTTATTGATTCAATTTGATGAATTGCATGAAATCTGGATGAAATTTTAATTGGGATTGCAAATTTGTGCAATTTTGCTCACTAATTGTTAAATTGTGATGATTTTGCATGAAATTAGGATTAATTAGTTGCTTTTATGATTAATTGAAGTTGTTTCTTGTTTAATTTCATTTTGATTTTGATTTTTTCATGAATTCAATGCTTAAATCTTACTTATTTTGCGTAATTGTTAGATTAGGATTTCTAATTTCAATTTTAGGGTTAAATTCGTAATTGGATAATTATCTTAGTTTTATTTGTTAATTGCAATATTTTTAATTTAAATTTTGCGACTAATTGGATTATTAGCTAATTTAATGCTTATTTATTTATTTATGTGCGATAGATTATTTCTTTGCGATTTTTCTACATGTTTAATTTTTGTTTTTAGTTTAATTCATGATTGACAATTTTGTGAGCATAAGAAACAAGTGTGGGGAAAAGGGTAGTTTCATAATTTACATACAATTTTCTCACATTTATGTAAAGTTTTATGCACAATGACAAGACCACGATGCATAAAGGAAGTACCAAGAAAGTGGCAACGAAGAGAAGGGTCCTCTAGAGACCCAAGGGGAGCTCGCTCAGTGCAGCCACCTGAGTGTCCTCAAATCTATTCAATACCGCAACGCATGAGGAGTAGTATTAATGGCTTAAGGACAAGATGTTCGTAATGGGTCACAACATTGATTGGGAGGTGTTTGGATAGGTCGATTTGGTCTAACATCTTGGGGATCTTATCGATGTTGGAGCCTAGTCTCGATTTTTTGAGATCGTGGAGCCCTCTTATTGGGAGTTAACACTCGAGGTGCTCTCTATATTCTGTGGAAAAAGGATGGCACAATTATGACCAATCGAACAATTATGACCAATCGAACACCATTTAGTTCCGACAATTAAGGGAGATGGTCTGAATGAGCTATTCAAAATTCTCCATCACTATGGGGTTGTACAATCAAGAGTTTGTGGGGACGCAAACTTAACTAGTTTTACAGATAAACTTTTTGTATGGGGTATTTTTTTCGACAATTTTAGTGTACGGCTAACGATGACAATGACTACAACTTAAGTAAATCTAAAGCATCGTCTCTATAACACCCATTGTTCAGATATATCCATGGAGTACTAAGCCAATCCACTTGTGGCATGTATTAGCCTAATTTATCCAGTGTTAGAGCGAGGACGGGAAGGTCAACACGATTTATGTCAGGCTTTATATGACCAAACTTGTATGGCGGATGGGATCTTCAATAGATTATAAGCTATGCAACTGGTGGGCACCATGACAACACTAAACATAGATGTAATGAAGCACATGTGTACGGTAAGTAGACGACAGGGACCTACAGGTAACATTTACTGACTCATCAAGGTCCCTGACAAGCTAGTAGTATTAGGAGGAGTTAGAAAGGAGCCACACATATCGGAGCAGCTGCCATTGCCACATTCACCGCCATCCCAAACGAGAGGGTTTGCATAGGATGAGGATAATATGGAAGCAGCCAGACCGCAGACACCATACTGGGAGCAATTAAAGATATCTCAATTGGAGAGATGCGTGGGGAAACTCACGGGTACCCAACGAACTATTCGAGTACAATAGCAGAGATTGTGGAGTGGATAGGCCAACTTGAGATCTCTATTAGATGGATGGGGGATCTACTGTTACAGATGGCAATCCATCAGGGCATAACTTGTGGGAAATATGCTTAGTCAACGAATCAGTTATATTATGATCAGTGGGAACTCTCTCTATATTGACATCATTTCTACCAATGATTTCTCTAATCAAATGGTAGCGCTTGAGTACATGTTTGGACTTCTAATGAGACCTCGGTTCCTTCGCCTGCGCTATAACACCGTTGTCGTCACAATACAACTGCATTGAGTCAGCGATGCTCGAAACCACACCAAGTTCTATAATGAACTTTTTGATCCAAACAGCATCTTTTGCAGCTTCTGAAGCTGCAATGTACTCCGCCTCTGTCGTTGAATCAGCAGTCGTCTCTTGTTTGGAACTTTTCCAACTGAATCCACCACCATTAAGTGTGAATTCATATCCAGACTAGGATCTAGAGTCATCCCTATCGAATTGGAAACTAGCATCAGTATACCCGCTTACCAGAAGATCACCTTCTCCATATACCCAGAATACGTCTTTAGTTCTTCTCAAGTACTTAAGGATATTCTTGACAGCCACCCAATGACCCTTACCAGGGTCCGATTGATATTTGCTCGTAACACTTAGAGCATACGATACATTGGGTCTAGTACGTAACACAGCGTACATTATTGATCCTACAGTCGAAGCATAAGGAATCAAACTTGTGGGAGTCCTCTCATCTTATGTCTTTGGACACATAGATTTAGAGAGTGTAATCCTATGTACCATAGGAAGAAAACTTCTCTTAGACTGCTTCATGTTAAATCTCTTTAGCATCTTGTCTATGTATATAGCCTGAGAAAGACCAAGCAACCTCTCGTCAAGTAGAGAAAAATTACAATGTACTTAAATACATGTCTATAAGGACTTAATAACACGCATTATGGCTCCCACTATTTTCACAAATTCATAACCCTCAATATAAATTTGAGAGAACTCGTAGAGAAATTCTCCTAGTGGGTCAATATCCAATATCCCTAAGAATGACCTTGGGTTTACCCAACAAGCCACCTTAGTTCAACTGGTAGGTATCGATCATACCAATTGCATCTCCAATGCAACTATCGAATCTAGTGCTATCAACTGTTAATGTATGCACACTCATTGGGCTATCAACTCTTGACACGTGTACATCTAATATACACTACCCAACTTCGCCTCTATCCACGTTGATATTAGGTTTGCTCAATAAACCAACGCTTCTAGTTAAAACCGACCCATTAACCTGAAAATCCTATTTTCATGGTTCGAACATATCCATGTAAAGCAGGCTTGAGTTTGCCCAACAATCCTAACTATAAAAGGACTCTGATTTTTGCCACATTAAAGGAAGGCGTTAGTTTTAATATTCTAAGTAAGGGGTTTGACTAAGGTCTCATCTAACATAGATGGTCTTATACATATAGTTACTATAACTACATGGCTTGATATGAACTACCTAATCAAATTGGGCCTAAGCCCATAACCATCCATCATGCAAGCCCACACATTCTCTTACCATGCATTCTCTAATGCATATATGTAAACACATCATTTTGGTTCTGACATCTTATGGATCCGAAAATGGAAATCCAATCCAACACATGGATCTAAGCCCAATCCAACACTTAGATTTACTATCTTCCTTTTACTAACTTGGCTAAATTTACTATTGTATGTTATTTCGATTGGAATTAATATTAATCTAATTAACATGAATTCCTAATTCCAGAAATTAATCCATAATTAATTTACCTTAAAATAATTATTTGATGTCTAAAATTAAACAACTTCAATTTTGTCATACATGCCAATTTTTCTAGTCTTACTAGAAAATCTATTGCTCCACTAAAATTATTTCAAAATTAATTTATATAATTTCCCAAAATTTCCAGAACATCAAATCATCATTCCAAGCATCTCTAGGTCATTTCATCATGATCAAAATAATTTAGGAATCACTCAAAAATTATCATGATCACCAAAACACCAATAAGATACCAAAAATGACAAATATGACGTCTAAACTTTTCTGGAGATCAAATTTCGAGAAAAATCATTTAGGCATGCATCAAACATCAAATTAACGCATTTTTATCACATAAAAATATTTTTAAGGTTCTGGAACCGAAATATAAACAAACAAAAACATAAAACAAAACAGATCCGACAATTTCTAGAAAACTGTCCAGATCCGAAAAATTGTTTGATAAAATTATTAAAACATTTTTAATAATTCTACAAAACTTACAGAGGCATAAACACATCCAAAATATATTCACATAATTTTTCCTGAATCAAATTCCGCGAAAATCATGTGTAACCGCATCAGTTTAGCCGAAAGACATCACAAGCCCAACAGAAAGACATATTTCATACATGTTTTAGTAAAGTCGAAATTAAATATTTTAATCACATTAAGATTATTGTCAATCACACTGAATCATTCACATACATCTTATGAATAGATTGGTGAAATAAAATCGTGAAAACCATTTTTCTATAATTAATTTCAAACAAAACATTACAGGACCCTAAGTTGTCACAACCATGAAAACAATTTTCACATGTCATGTATTCTACATCTAACAAGGCACAAGATGGCTCTGATACCACTGTTAGGTTCCGATCATACATCTTATACATAATATATATCAAATATACATAGCGAAAATAAAGTGGAATCTCAAAAACCATATCTACTCATGCATATAGATATAGAAAAAACAAAAACATAAAATGTAAGATATTTACATATCTTTCTAACGATCTCCTTCGTTCTTTAATCTTCTCCACGTTGGGTTATCGTAAACCACAACGATCAATGTAGACCGTCTCTAATGAAAGTCTACACGAAAATAGAAGGATGAAACCTCACTAGGAGATGGCTTGAATTCTTTCTTTATGCTAGCAAAGACAAGAACTCTGAGAGAGTTAGAGAGAAAAAGTGTGTGTGTAAGAAAAAAAAAACTTTCCTTTTTATTCTTTGTGGTTTACACAAGATGCACAAAAATCATCTCAATTTTTTGCATTATTTGGCCTTCCATAACCCCCATCACTAATGGAAAGTTATGAGAGGTTAATGGTCATGAATAGCATGCATTAATGGAAGTTATAGGAAGTTAATGACCATGAATAACATTCATTAATGGAAGCCAACAACACTTGTTTCTAATCCATTCCATGCAACGTTTTCTACTACGATCACATCGCGATACAATCCCAAAACACTCTCTCATTTCTTGAATCATCACTCAAGACTATTTTACTCATTTTTCGAATCTCCTTTGTATGTGACCTATTAGGTTCCCGTTTATGTTAACCACTTGAATTAACGCTTAATTCAAGTAAGTCAAGAGCGGTATCTAGCAATACGTCATGACCCCCAATTGACCGAAAAGTCAGTAGTTTGACTACGAACTCTTCCATATGCAATGTTGCCATGCAATTTGTCCTTTCACCATCTATACCTTACTTGGTTCAGAGTATTGTCAAAGTGTCAACTCTGACTAGACTGACTACGTCACATCTAGTCCAAGTGTTATTAGATCTTGTCCTGAGGATCTTATTACTCTATGTATCATTTAAGACTCTCTTCATAACACATATCTACTCGAGCCAAAGACTTCCTAGTAATGACCTCGTTTAGAGGCCGTGGGTATCATCTCCTTCTATTAGGAGTGATGAATCCTTTATTAGCTACTCAATTACCTCCGAATACCTTAAGCTGTACCCAATCATCACCTTATGAGTAACCCTTTAAAGATAGATGAATGGAGTTAAAACTTAGGATCAGTAGTCGAGATATCCTTGAGCACCTCAAGTCAAAGGATGCTTGCACCATTACTATGATGAGACTATCACTGACACTGGAACATAATATCCATATGATTGTCTCATAGTAGGTCAATCCAATGCACTTACTACCCTTAGTAAGCATCCACATATTAACTCTAAACAACTCATATCTATAGCTTATGAGATTTACTACTTGATCTAATTAAGGAGTATAACATGTGCTAGTCTATCCGGATTAATGATATCCCATCTTTTAATCCTATGACTAGGGAAAGTTTAGATACTAATATAATTACACATGATAGGAATCTCATTATCATGACCTCATCATGATTTTCTTTACGCTATGTTTTGTGTGAAGGACTTCATTAAATCAATTTAAGATCAACATCAAATCCATAAACGTATGAACATCGAAATAATGAAAAATGCCTTTTTTATCATAAAATGATTTGCACAGTAAGTGCTAAAGGTGATTGCCTTTAGAGCACTTTTCTAACACAAATGACCTTTGCGAACTTCAATGAGGCATAATTTTGTCGAGGCAGTAATTATCCTTATTGGAACACTTACAATTCGAGGTGGCAGAACCACCCAGATTTCTTTTGGTCTAACATTTCAAGAACTCAAATGGGAATTCAAAGCCTGCTAGGATTTCAACAAGATGAGTATAGTTCATGGGATTCTAAATTGGAAAAAATCATGGACAATCTCATGAACATAAAAGAGCCCCAAAAGAGATTGGAAGGGAAGTTTGAGTAAGTAACGGAAGATCATGCCTCTTTTATTCACATTCTAAAGGGTCAAATGAGCCAACTTTATAGGGAATTCTGTAAGAGAAGTGTGGAAAACTTTCTAAGAAACATGAAAGTAAATCCAAAAGAGCAATGTAAGGCTATCATACTTAGGAGTGGGAAAGAACTAGAAGAACTAGTGGAAAGACAAGCTGAAACCTGCTTTGTAGAAGACTAAGAGAAGAAGAAAAAGGATGAAGACAAGAATAAGGACCCTCCATACATTCCTTGTCCACCTTATGCACCAAAAATACCATTCCCATAAAGACTTAAGAAGAACAAATTAGATGCAACATCTGCAAAGTTTGTGGAAAAGCTAAAGAAATGGCAAATTTACTTGTCTTTTGTGGAAGTGTTGAAACGCAGGCTCAAGTACGTGAAGTTCCTTATAAGCATATTATCTGCCAAGTGGACTTGGGATGATAATCACACGGTAGCCATAACAAAAACCTCCAGCTTCTTAATTACCAACCATATGCCCTCACGTTGACAGATCCAGGGAGCTTTACAATACCTTATATAGTTGGTAATTTAAAGATTCAAAATGTTTATGCGACTTAGGCATAAGTATAAACCTTATGCCTTTGTTTTTTTTAAGAAACTGGGGCTAAAAGATGTGGAGCCAACATCTATGCTTAATCAGTTGGCATATTAGTTGGTTAAGAAATCGTTTGGCATGATAGAGGATGTACCTATAAAAATGGAAAAGTTTATCAATCCTGTGGATTTTGTCGTGCTAGACTTTGAAAAGGATCAAAACTATCTGCTTATTCTTGGTATAACAATTTTTACCATCGGAAAAGCTTTGGTAGATTTCTATGCAGACAACCTCATCCTTCGGATTGGAGATGAACAAGTGAAATTCAGCATGAATAAGGTATTAAAGCATCTGAAGGAGGGTAGCTCATTCACGAGAATTGATGAAGTCGAATCTTTAAAGGAGTGAGAGGAAGAAGAGCAGAACACAGCAAAGATTGAGTTTGAAGCATACAAGGAAGTCTCTGTTATAGAAACTAAAGTAGAAGAAAACGAAGAACAGAGAACACAGGACATAGAGGTTGAAGAAGATACAAAGTCTCTATTTATGAAATGAACAAAGAAGAGGAGATGGGGGTGATTGAGGAAGAACAAGAATAGCTCACCCTCTTACAGGATAAACTGCTGGATTCAATAGAAGGTTTAGAGAGTTTTGTTATTTCCTATTTTATTGACAATTTGATAATAAAAAGGACATTACTGAACTTAATTGGTTTTCTTAATTTTACCAATATTGTCTTTTTGATTATCTGCCAACATGTAACTTATCTACAAGCTACAAAGCTGAAATTAGGCAACAAGGTTGGAAGCAAGCCACTCATAATTGATCCTGATTGAGTCTCAAAGGATGCAAGGTTAAGCTAACGACTATAACTTAGCACATTTGATAGTTAGATTGAAATTGTTGTGTAGTTAGCTTTGTTTGAAATTTTAAAAATAAGTTTTTAATGATTTGGAATGGTTTGAATTGCTAACTTTCTTATTCCTTTAAAAGCAATTTTAAGATAGGGCAATAATCTTGGGCGCCAAGCGCAGTTGGTTTCAGACTCAAACGCCATCACCACCTCAATCACCATGATGGGTTCTTATGCTCTAACCCTTGTGTTTTTCTTTTATCTTATTTTATGTTTTTCCTGTCATTTTGTTTTATTCCCACCTTACGTGTTGTTTGTTCTTCTCATATTGAGGATAATGTGTAGTCCAAGTGTAGGGAGGGTTAGGTGCATTATATGCTTTTAATTTTAGTGTGAATTTTGCATACCATATGCTAGTTTTATTTAGGTTTGCATGATGTGACTCGTTTGAATTTGTCAATGGCTAAGACTTAACGGAATCGATTTAGCTTTGAACATAGACTTTTAGGTTGCTAAGATTTATTAGCTTGTGAAATTAGTGTCCTATGCTGCTTTGGTTAAATATGCATATTAAATAGGACATGATGTTAGTTCATTCACCCTAGTAATTTGACACAGTCATTTATAATTTTAGGTCAATTGAATAAGTAGCATCGTTAACATCTTTTTATGAGAATGATTAGCTAAAGAAATGAGGTTGACAAGAAAAAATATTTAAAAAAATGTGCATTTTTGTTTAATAAATAACTATTATGCTGGCCTTCGGGTTATGAATGGAGCTAGTAGCTAGTTTAGAATGTGATCCAGCTGAGTAATTGGGGGACAATCATCATAAATGTTTGCCTTCGCATCAAAAGGCTATAATGACATTTCAACCAAGTCTCTGAATAAAAAACATGACCTAGTTAAGTATCCGGGAGACATTCATCACAAATGTTGTCCTTCGTGTCAAAAGGCTTGATCAATGTCAATGAAAATTAACAAAAATTGTGTTTTTATAAATAAAACCTACCGATCTTTATGAATAGCTAGAATTCTTATGAAAAGTTACTTAGTGATAGTTACAATTTTGGTTGACTAAATAATTGTCAATGTGTGTGTGCAGGTGATAGGGGTGAATGAATTTGACATTAAGGTATTAATTAGTATGTATATTTAGTCCAAAGTGCCTAGCTACATATTTTGTAAGTTAATAAGTTAGGACAACTTGAAGGATTATATTTGTAGTTAAATTTGTTTCGTGAAGTTCTATGTCATCGTACCATTATTGCATATGTGTGTGTTGTTGTTTGGAGTATTTGTGTTTTGTTGGTTTTGTTCTTGCTTGAGTAAAAGCAAAAGTTCAAGTCTGGGGTTGTTGATAGTTGTAGGTTGCATGATGTTTTAGTATGCATTTTAGTATGTTTTTAGTTGTTAATTAATTGATTTATACATGTTTAGGTTTAGAATTATGTTAGTTGGTTAGATATGTGTTTTGAGTGTTATATGGGTTAGAGAATGTTATTGCGCATTAATTTTTTGTATTTGAGGTGCTTTTATGTGTTTATTAGTGTTTGAGATTAGATATCAAAGAAAGGAAAAGATTTGACGAAAACCTGGCGAAGGACCCAAAGCCACGATCGTGACAGAAGCTCGTGGCTTGTGCGATGGCAAACACGGATCGTCCTCCCAAACTTAATTTTTCGTGGGTTATTTTAAATTTTTGGACAAGAGTAAAACCTAGTTTTTACCCCAATTAGTAAAGGAATATTAAAAAAAAAAGAGAAATGACCTAAAGGAGGGGGGCTCCATTTGCCACTTTCGGGAAAAAGCTAAGGAAGAGGAAGAAGGAATAAAGAGAAGGTGGAGCTTTTACTGTTGCTTCAACCTTTAGTCCTCCCAAGTTATCTTTTGTTAATTCCATCTTTTATTTTGATCATTTGATGTATGAGATGGAAGTAATGATGATGAACCTTGGTCTAAGGATGTTCTAACTTCTTTTAGGGATTTATACTTGATTTAATGTTAATCTAGTTACTTTTTTGTGTTAATGATGTTGGGTGTTATGATTGTTTGTTGCAATTGCATGCTTTGGTAATAAATCAAGGGAGTGAATTGAATGCAAAATGATTAGGTTAGATAATGAGAGTTAAATGATCTAATAGACCACACAAATAATCAATTCGGTAATTATACGGAGAGAGATCTCTTATGAAGACCCGATTGTTTATTAGAACACTTAAGAACTAATTAGGTTGTGTGCTGTTTTATTAATCGAGAGATTACATGTTCGGAAACTTAACTTAATTAGGGTTTATGATTTAGAGCTTAGTAATTACAATTTGAGAGAGACTAATCCACTCTTTGAGAGTCTATAACCAACACTGCACTAACACAAAAATGACTAAGTTGGCATTGATGATATGATAAATCTCATTTCTCATAATTTGCTAATCTTCCGTGTTTGAATCTTCCTTGTCAATTGGTGGTGCTCAAATTTGATTTGATTTCTTACATTAATTTAGAATTTCCTTTTCAATGACTGTATATTTGATTGTTTACTTTTTTGTTTCATTTTCATTTTCATTTTAGTTACACTTTTAGGCCTTGGACAAATTAGGATTCGATTGGTTAACTAATTCCTCGTGAGATCGACACCTCATATACTATGTTACGACCCGTGCGCTTGCAAATATTGAGGGTTTTATAAGATTAAAACTTGCTCAACAAAGTTGATCTAAAATTATAAATTAGATGATACAACTATCTTACAACTTTAAAAAAATTAAGTAATATTTTGTAATTTTGGTTTTAATACCTAATATTAAAAATTTTACTTAACTGATACTTGTATTAGTGCCATGTTAAAATCATATCCAATACTAATATGGTATTAAAACCAATACCGGTATACTCTTCCTCTTTTCGTTTTAAGTAGAAACTTGACCTCCAAGAATTTGGCATCACAATAAAACGAGCTGCTCCTAGTCCTACCCTCGCCACACCAGTACATTTTGGTAAGCAGCTTTTGACACTTAGACCAATTGCTATCGCCAAAACCTTAATCATCAAACCCTTCCCTCTCGGCCGTACTGCGTTGACAATGGCTCCTCCCTCTCTCCTTGGCCCTCCAGAGCTTCAAAACCAATCAACAACACCGCCACCACAACTCCACCAAATCACCGCTGGAGAGCTTCCGATGGGCCTGACCGAGAACATGTCGGCCACCTTCTTGTCATCAGGCAATCCGTGCCTTGATTTTTTCTTCCATGTCGTTCCCGACACCCCATCTGACTCCATCATTGACCGGCTCCGATTGGCGTGGTTGCACAACCCCTTGACTACTCTCAAGCTCATCTTCAACTCAGGGGCGTGCGGGGTACCGGTAAGTCCGACAAAGAAGGCTTTTACACCTCTGCCTTTTGGCTTCACCAACACCACCCCAAAACCTTGGCCTCTAACATTCACTTCTTGGATGATTTCGGTTACATCAAGGATTTGCCTGAGATTCTTTACCGTCTTTTGGAAGGACCCGATGTGAGAAAGATCCAAAAGAATGAGTGGAAACAAAGGAAAACAGGGAAGAGCAGAAAAAACAAGTCGAAACAAAGCGAGTCCAGAGAGATTAAAATCGTGAACAACGAGATGCAGAGAGATGCCAATATAGAGAATAATAGTGAAAAAGTTGCGAGAACTGAGAGAAAGGTTGCCATGGCCAATAAAGTTGTTCAAAGATACAGAATTGATCCTGAATTTCGATTCTTATATGAGCGTGTGTCTGATTTCTTTGCAGATTATCTCATGGCAGACATGCAGCACCTGAAATCAGGGGAAACCAATAAGGTCAGTCTCGCAGCTAAGTGGTGCCCATCTCTTGATTCTTCATTTGATCGTTCAACTTTACTATGTGAGAGTATTGCAAGGAAGGTATTTCCTAAAGAATTGTATCCTGAATATGAGGGTATTGAAGAGGCACATTATGCTTATAGGGTACGTGACCGTTTGAGAAAGGAAGTTTTGGTGCCACTCCGTAGGATTCTTGAGTTGCCTGAGGTATATATTGGTGCTAATAAGTGGAATTTAATTCCATACAATAGAGTTGCATCTGTGGCCATGAATTTTTACAAGGAGAAATTTAAGAAACATGATGGAGAACGTTTCTCCAAGTATTTGGACGACGTTAAGACTGGAAAGGCTAAAATTGCTGCAGGTGCATTGCTTCCGCATCAGATAATATTGGCATTGGGAGACGATGATGGTGGCCGAGTGGCAGAATTGTAATGGAAGAGAATGGTTGAAGATCTTCTCCAGAAAGGAAAGTTGAGAAATTGTTTAGCTGTTTGTGATGTTTCTGGTAGCATGTCGGGTACGCCAATGGAGGTCTCTGTGGCGTTGGGTTTGTTGATTTCAGAGCTAAGTGAAGAGCCATGGAAGGGACAACTCATTACTTTTAGTCAAAATCCAACGCTTCAAGAGGTCAATGGTGATAGTCTTGTGGAGAAAACCAGATTTGTGAAGGAAATGAGTTGGGGTATGAACACTAATTTCCAAAAGGTATTTGATCTTATTCTGACGGTGGCCGTCGATGGAAATCTTAAGGAGGACCAAATGATCAAAAGATTGTTCGTTTTTAGTGATATGGAATTCGACCAAGCATCATTAAATCCTTGGGAAACCGATTACCAAGTCATAGTTAAGAAGTTCACAGAGAAGGGTTTTGGAAATGTGATCCCAGAAATCGTATTTTGGAATTTGCGAGATTCAAGGGCTACGCCTGTGCCTGGGTCAAAAAAGGGGGTTGCACTTGTAAGTGGCTTCTCCAAAAATTTGATGAAGTTATTCTTAGATGGTGACGGTGTCATAAGCCCTGAAGCTGTTATGGAAGCTGCTATATCAACTGAAGAGTACCAAAAGCTAGTTGTGATTGACTGATCTCATCTTGTGGGTCACAATAATCCCTTTTACCCATTTCGATATTTACTTTTTTTTAATGGAAGTTGGTTTCTTAGATAGGCTTTTTTGATGAAGTTGTAAGTTTTTGTGACTCCTTGTTCCCCCTTCTTCCATTGCTCTGATCCTCGTTCATTGTAACTTCCTACCATCTATCATTCAGTTGTACCATTGTTGTTAATATTCACTTTGCACCATACTGATATCATAAGCATTTACAGTTTTCACTATTTAAGGTTCAATGTCGTTCACTTACATGTTTGATTTGTGTTCATTGTCAAAACTTTTCTCGAATATTTTGCTAAAGTCGCTACTTGGAATTGCTCTGCATATAATTACATCATGACTTCTTATTTTCTGAAAAAATTCATATATCGATTCTGGAACAGATTTAGGTTCCGTAGAATATTTAAATGAGATAGTTACATCTCGTTTTGAAGAAGTTACTAATATTATAACAAGTAGTGATAACTTAAAATATGAAGATTGTTTCGAATCTCTTTAATCTTTGATATTATACGTAGCGTAGATATGATAAGTCTTTTATTTCTTCTCGTGATCAAGGTATTTGTGTTTGAACAAAAGTTGGATGACTCATAAAAAATCGTCTAGTCACTTCTATGTATTATAATTTAAATTTAACACTTTTTTTTCTTAAATTACAGGATGGATGAAGATACAACTAATGAGTGACTATCTTGTAAATAGTAAAGTTATGTAGTGTTTGCTTTAGTCAGAAACTATATCATTACTCACAACATATTTTGTTGATTTTAACTGATCTTTTTAGATGATTACAGGTTTATAAGCATGGACAACACTAGGTAATCGTTCGATTTATGCTCTAATATTTTTGTAATCAAAGCATGACATAATATACTTTATAAATTGATCTCTTTACTTATTTATTTATTTTTAAAAATTGTCCAAGATGTCATTACTATCTTGTATAGGAACAAATGATCATCCTTTAATGTTATATTCATTTTGTTGGTATAATTTAATGATTTTTATATAATTTTACTTTATATATACAATGTTCGATATTTTGAATTGATAATAATTTTTATGATTTAATTATAATAAAAAATGTCAATATATTATATACAAAGCATATTGTTCAATTTCATTGACTAAAAATGTAAAAAAATAACATATCGTCACGTTATTAAAAATGTCGCAAATAAATTATAAAAAACATAATTAAAAATATTTAGCTACGTTTTAGAAAACGTAGCTAACAATATTTGCCTACGTTTTGACATGGCTAATAGTATATAGCTACGAAGATGAAAACATAACCAAAAACTATTGGCTACAATTTATTTTTGTTTTCAGTCATTTAGAGCCAAAATTTTCCACGTCAAGATTTGATTTCTAGTTACATTTTTGCAATGTCTTAGTTACAAAATACTAGTTTTTGTCTATGATTTGTAGAAATGTAGCTTATAGTTTTCAGCTATGAAAAATTGACGACACTTTATGTGACGAAACATAAATGTCGCCAATAACTATAGGCGACAGTTTTTAAACAATCAGGTACATTTTCTTATAGCCAATTGTCTACTTTGTTGTAGTTTATGACTTTCTCGGTTGAAAAACTCCATTGTTACAATAACTTAGGTTTCGCTTATAAATTTAATTTTAAAAAATTCAGGAAATGTGTAATGTACATAAATTATGACTGTAAATTAATTATAATTAATATAAAATTTTTTGCATCATATCTTATCCATAATTTTAATAGAATAACAATTAATAAAAACAGGAAAACTAATTTTGATACAAAGATAAATCACAAGAGAACATTATTATTTTCCATAGCCCCAAAAGTCCACCTCTCCGCGAAGCGAGAGATGATTAATGGGATGAACTGATGATTCATTGGCATCCTCGTACCTCACTCCCCTAGAAGAATCTTCATTCCCGATATGAGAAGTAACAATCCGATCAAGCATAGCCCATTCATTCAAGCCCTCATGATCTCTTCCTGTAAGAACTTGAGTGGGTTCGCATGTGCTCACCTCTAGTGCTGGCTCACAAGTGGCTTGATACCTAAGACTTCCACTTCCACTCTCGCTGTCCCTAACGTTTGACATGAGTTGCTTAACCATGACTGGTGTCTCAGAAGAGAGAGTTGAGTAGTCGTAGCCTAGAGACTTGTTATGAGTTGGCATTAAGGCTTGAGATTGGAATAGAGAATACTGAGAAGTCATGTGTGGGTAGAGAAGGTCCAGCTCAGGTTTCCTATTTACTTCGAAGGGTTGGTGAGTACCATGCGTGTGATTTTGATGAAAAAGGGGATGGGTGTCTTTGTCGATAAAATTGTGACATTGAGTAGTACAAGAGTTGATTTGTTGCTCAGATGTGTTAATGCTTGTTCCTCCTCCGTTTCCAAGCTTGAATAAAATTTTCTTCTTGAATACCTTGCATAATACCCACCCATCCTCCTGCACATGTATCGTGTGTAAAAGAACTTCGGTAATGATTTTTTTTAGGTGAGAATTAATCTACATCCATGCTGATGCAGAATGATTTAGATGTTATCTGAAACAACCATGATTGTGATATGTATAATGCTCCAAATCAATTTGTCTGATTTCCCATTTGATGAAAGGGACAACATTTCACTTCTAATCTTTAAAGAGTAATAGCATCCAAAATTCTTTTAAAGTTGTTGGCCTTGGAGTACTTGGGAAGTATTTGGGGACTGATTAACATAAACAACAACTAATTCTTATGTGTAACTTGAAAAGCTAGGATAAATTAGTAGTTACCTTATACGAATTTAGTTGATTTCAAGTCGTAATTATTTATACTGATGAATTAAAACAGATCTCTTATTACTATTGTTATAGAATTAATTGCTATTTTTGATGTACCTAAAAATAAGATGCACTAATTTACGTAAATTTAAAGGTCAAACTTATATACCTAAGCTCAGTAAATGGTGAAAACACTTACACTAGAGCTTCCTTGATCATCACCATCTTCTAGTCTGTACTCGTGCATGATCCAGTCAGATTTCTGGCCATGAGGTGCTCTTCCCCGATAGAAAACAAGCGTTTTCCTCATTCCAATTTTCTTATAGCTGTTCCTAATGCATTTATCCCTACCAGTTGCCTTCCAAAACCCAGCATTTGTAGCTCTATTTGTTCTTGACCCAGTTGGGTACTTCCTGTCCTTGTGACTGAAAAAGTACCATTCGTTTTGTGGGGTTGACCCGATCCTACATCTTTCTACACATCATGAAACACAAATTACTTGAACTCTACGTTATATAAAATTCTATCCAAAAGGAATAAGAAAGTGCGCACAAGATTGTAAATTTAATATTGTTCCAACGTGATGATCTTAAAATGTCCGAACTTTAATGATCATTTTAGTCATTCAAATAACTATATTATCTAAAAGTACCATAATTCGAATCTCATCTTCTCCATGGGTCAAACGGGATGTGTATTGATTGACAGACTGAGTCGAACTAGGTGTATATCTTCATAAAATTGGTCAAAACTTAGTTAACCCATGCATTTTATTAATGTATGAAATTTCTTTGTTTATTTTAGAATTTGGAAACTCGAACTTTTCTATTATGCATGACTGCATGCCCTAAATAACCAAAATCCAAGTAAGTAAAGAATCCTTGAATACAGAATGATGGCAGCATTTGATTGGTTACACCTTAGAATCAAAACCAAAGTGATAGACAAATGATTACGATGATGGAAATCCGAAGAAGACGAATGTGAACTACGGCGACTTTAAAGATTAATTGTTCAAACATATAGATCAACTCCGTAGTTTAAGGAATACCATAAATATAATTATGCAACTCTTGAGCTTAGGATCAAACTACTAGACAATTACCTCGCAACTCCCAAGGCTCCAACTTGTTGAAGTCGATCTCTCGAATGACCTCCATGTCAAACTTTTGAAACAAAACCTTCTTCTTCAGGTAATAATGAAGCAATTCTTCGTCGGTAGGGTGAAACCGAAACCCTGGAGGGACACCACCATTTGACGAAGCCATTACCATGCAGCTTACTCAATTATTACTTGAATCATCAACAGGAATGAGTATTAATGAGCTCTTTTCTTCCACTAAAACTTTGACATTACTCTACAGTAGGTTATAAATATGAAAGGGGGCAATCATTTGGTACTTAAATTATGGCAAAGGGTTTCATATACGGTAATGGTTGTCAAAGGGTGACAAAGTGGAGAGGTGAGAAAGTTGACTGCCGGTCACTACGCCCGCGGGAATGGATAAAGATATCGTAAAAGGCAAGCGTATAGTAGATATTATTATTATTATTTTGACCACACTTTAGCTTTGAGATGGTATTCCATCTCCACTTGCTAATTGGAGCGTTTGGACATGCTAATAAACTATTCATATTTTTGCATGTTTAAAGTTTATGATGCAATGCCCATATGTTATTATGTACACATAAAGAATACAAGGGAAATCGCTTGGTTATTGTTCCTAATCATGGGAAAATATGAGGCCCAACGGAGCTGGAACCACTAATTTAAATCTTTGTTGTGCACTCAATTTCTGACAAACCATATCATAGTTGCCTCCACGGGATGAAACAATCTGTTTATGAATATGCAAGTGATTTATCTACTTGTTACTAATCCGTGAAATGAAGCTCCATATAAAATTATTTCTATCATAACTAATTTGATCATCTGTATTCAATTGTGCAGTGTATGTGATTTGGAGAGAAAGGAACTAGAGATTGTACAACAAGGCTATCACATATGAGTATATCCTAATTCACAAGCTTCATTATTAGATAAGGGAAACCCTAGCAACCTATCATATTGAAGAACATTTGATTGAAGAACATTTGAGCTCATTCTTAAGAAGACAATGAAACCTTTAATTCCCTAGTTATTTACCTAAAGTTATATGTAAGAGCATTGTATTTCTTTTTGCTTGACCCAGCTTTGTAAACACACAAAATTCCTTTTATGGCTTTAGTGAACTCTTTTACCTTTCAAAAAAAAGTTACTATTATTAAGGGGATGGGCTAGAGTGATACAGTCTTCTTCTTGTTATAGAAGATCTAACATATTTCACCATTAAATGTTGATGATCGTATAACCATAAAAGGTTAGGGTTCTATGATCTTCAAAGCATGGAGTTAAATAAGTAAGTTAAATATATGGATCTTTATGGCTTTGTTAAATGAAACACATATAATGATATTTAGAGGTGGAATGATCATGAAAATGGTGTTGAAGTGTGTTGTAACGTGGATGAGAAAATGAATAGGTTTATATTCTATTTTTAGCATAAATGATCAACAATAGGTTATGAGTTATGTTAAAGATTTTTTGAGAAGGGTTTTGAGCTAAACAAGTATGTACAATCTTTCTCTTCATGGTTTGTTTTAATAGAAACAATTATGATAACTGTTTGAGATGGATTGATTTAGTGAAAATGGTACATGATGAGTTGAGAAAATTTGAAAGAAATGATACACTTGCGTCCTGTTTTGTGTATATGATGAACAATGATTTATGATTTGTTTCATGGATGATTTTAAGATGTAAATGAGGTAAAAATGATGAGCTATGCAAATGTGTGTTTGATATAAGATGAAATGGGTTACAAATTTGGAAAAGTTGGGAATGCATGCATGATAGGATTAAGTGAACGATAATGAATCAATTGAGTAGATTTTTGTATGATTTAATGTAACCAATATGGTAGTTAGATTAGCATGAAATGAGGTTGCATAAATGGATATGAATTCTAAAAAATTTGGAGTGTTAATGACGTTTCTAGTTATGTGAAATTCGTGGAGAAATGAAGGAAGAAAGGCAAAGCACGATTGTGGCCTTCAATGCACAATCGTGGCCAAGTTAATTAGGTTCTATCATGATCGTGGCACTCATCCCACGACTGTGGCCAGTTGCAATAGCTTCTATCACAGTCATGTAAAATGTCATTTTTTAAGTAATGTTTGAAACAACTAATGAGAAGGTACTTTCCTATGATGCATTGAGGCTTGAAATAAACCTAGTTTGATGATGGATTAAGTGAATGCTAATGTGATTCAAAAGAGAAGAATGATGTGAATTAAGTAAGAATGAATGAGAAATTGGATATTATGTGATCATATAATGCTAGAATAACATTAGAGAATGATTGATTATTGATGTTAGAATAATCAAGTTCCTTTGAGGTGTAAACCAAAGTGCAATCTAGTTATATGCAAGCAATAATGTTGAAAAATCAAGACTTCTGATTGAGGATACATACCTAGGAATGTCATTGAGCATGCATTGTATGTAACACACACACACACACATATCTATATATATATATGTATGATTGAATACTTATGTGTTTGAGTAACTTAGTAATGTGTATAAATGTGTGTATTGCATGATTTAGAAGCAAAAATAGAATGACAACATCCAGACATTACCGGAACGTCAAGGAAGTAGTTATCTGGAGCGTACAGTGAGTAACCTAGATGTTTCTCACTAAGATTGATTATAATTATTGAACTGATACTTATGTGAATGTGATAATTCTGAACATTGATGGTTCGAGGAGTTCGATAATTGGGAATATATTGGAAGTGTTCTGATTATATGTGAATCTGACAAAAATATATGTTCTCAACAAAAATGTTGAATTCCAGACTTCAGTTCAATAAAAATGTGAAAAGTGAATGTGTAAACTGAATGAAAGTGATTAATTGCATATATGTGATTTGATGCATTTCATTACATGATATGTATGATCAGATAAAGGAAGTTATGACCAGAGTGGGCAGTGAAAAAGAGCTTAAAGCTCATAATGTAGCGCCCCCACTCCCATTAGACATTCACGCCCCTACGTCATCAGACATTCGAGTACATGCACGACAGAAGCGATGTGCTAACTATGTCACTTTCACTAATTGATGGCATCATAATTTAAAACATAAATCTCATGATCTCTAAAACACAAAATTCCCCCTTTCATTTCATGAAACATAAGAGAAAATGTAGCATTACATAAGAAATCCATGTTTATACAATATCAACCTATCAAACTCCACAACTCTATCTACAAAGCATGCTACATACATGAGGAATTATACAAATAGTTTATCTAAATCCTTTAGTCCTAGCTGACCAACCTTTGAGCCATGTCTTCTATTCAAAAGTAGTACTAGATCTCTTCTAAGCTGCCTTAGAAGCTATGGCATCTCTCTCGAACCTGAAAAGTCAACATTGCAATTTTGGTGAGATGACCATCCTCGATGGTTCACCCATAACACATATCACATCAATACATATAAACACATATGTCACATCATTTCATTTTTCACATAGCATCATAAAACACTTTGTATATGAGTTTTTACATTTTTCATTCAACTCAATTCAACATTACATTACAATCATTCTAATCATACAATTTATATATATATGCAATGTTCATGAGACTCACATTCGTTTATTATGTTGTTATGACCGAGTGCCTTTTCACTTTCCTATATCTATTGTAGATACCGAGCTCATTAATAATGGTCCCTTATCTGTTGAGGATACAGGGCTTATTATATATAGTAAGACAGAGGCTCTTACCACTTTTTAAGCTCTTTTTTCACTGGAGACTCCAATCATAACTACCTTTATGTAGTCATGCATTCATGCAGTGAAATGCATCATATGTATTCAATCAATCGCTTTCACATTCTCTTTCTAATTCACATTTTTCTTCGGACCTAAGTCCAACATTCAACAAAAATGTTGAGAACATTTATTCCGTCAAATTCACACACAATGAGCACTTCCAAATAGTTTTCATGCATCAAACCCCTTGGACATTCAATGTCCAGAATCAGTATATACACAGTTGGACCCTAAAACTTTTCTTAGAAAATTTTGAGCAGTACATGAGAAGTGTGGATAGGTTCATGTTTTGCTTTGGTGATTTTGGTAGTGAGAGACTATGAAATGGGAA
>JAOTAY010000009.1:3642815-3653469 GCA_025629805.1 Erythroxylum baracoense | reverse complement strand
GTCATTACTTCACTAATTGGTCTTCTCATAGACCCGTTTCCCTGATCCGACCCGTTATGTGGGACCGGGATGTTACATAGTTATTACTCTCCTATACTGAATTATACATTATCCTTAATGTAGCCATATATGACATAGAAAATAAACAAATGAAGATATGCAAAAAGTTGAGAAGATGAAGCTATTAAGATTTAAAGGATTTCTTTATACCTTCTTCTTAAATGTTATTCTTCTTGTGCATATTTTAATTATGATATTAAGATCAGGGACTTACATAGAAAGCAAGCAAATAAGAAAAAAAAAGAAAAAAGCATAAAATAAAAAGAAACCAGAAATAAAACACCTAAGAAATGCAAAATCTGTTAAAAGAATAAATATGAAAAAATGGCTTATCTTAAGTGAGAATGGTGAAAGGAACCAATGAAGTGAAAGTGACAAATTGAAGCACAGCACAGCACAATACGTGGCTTTGTTTACACTTGTGAACTGAGAAAGGGACTTCTTACTGTGGCTCCTAAGTTTGCGGAATTTTTCACCTATTAGCCTCATGCGAGTTGCATCACCAATTTTCAGCCTATATACCATCCTAAGTGTTTATTATGCCTCAACATTTAAAACATACCGTATTAAATGCGATCCTTGTTCAACTGTTACATCAACTTTAAGTTATTAGTAATTGGAGTCTTTCAGATTGAAGTTTGTTGACAAGTTTGAAAGCCAAGAAGGTCTAAGGTATATAGCTTTGTTTACACCCGTGAATCGAGAAAGGAACTTCTCGCTATAGCTCCTAGGCTCATGGAATTTTTCACCTATAAGTCTCATGGGAGCTACATCACTGGTTTTCAACCTATATACCATCCTAAGGATTTATTATGCCTTAATGTTTCAAAAATACTCATATTAACTTCAATCCTCCTTCAATTGTTACTTTAACTTTAAGTTTCTAGTAATTAGAGTCTTTCATATCTAGGTTACTACTAGATTGTTTAATCAGAACTTTATGTTATCATCAATGATATTTAGAGTATTATAAACATCAACATAAAAACAATACCTTATTTGCAATTAAAAAACATTCCTCATAAATACTCCCACTAGTAAAGCAAAACATATTGGAGACATTAGTTGAATGACTTACTTGGATGGACGGACAACTGCAATCAACAAAGAAGGAGTATATCGAACGACTATGGATTCTTTTCAACACAAAGCAGAGCCTGCAAATAATAGGAACAAACAAATGGGTTTTATCTCTATTATTTGAGAGAAAATAGTTCCTTACAAATGTAGGGAGCTATCATCAATATGCTTTATCAGTAACTCTAGAAAGAAGAAGCAAATCATAAGCAAAAGATAGGCTAATCTCAGCTTCTAGTATTTGATATGAAACTTGAAACTGGCTTCAAGCCTAATGTTATGATCATTCAATATAGTTAGGGTCTTAATGCATAATGTGAACAAATAAAGAGAGATTGGATCCCTTTGTCTCAACCTTTCTCCCTTGTTATTATGTTGGATAGTTTTCCATTTACCAAGATAGAATAAGTAGTAAAGATGCATTGTTAGTCCATGTTATGAATTCTTTAAAGAAACCAAAACCATTCAATAAGTGCAAAATAAATTCATAATTTATTTAATCAAATGCATTATAAACATATATTTTGATAACATAACTCTTGAATGATTATTTCTTATTTTAAATCTTGAATGATTCTTCCACCAATAAGATGTTATCACTAATTTGTATGCCTTGAATAAAAACACCTTGGGATACATTGATGTAAGACTTTGGCACTTCTTTCAGTCTTGAAATAAGAAATTTGACTATGGTCTTATAAAATGTGTCACAATAAGAGATTAGCCTGAAGTATTTAAGTGAACTTAGATTGAGAATTTTAAAGATAAGACTAATAAAGGTTTTATTAATATCCCAAATCATTTTCCCATTCTCAAAGAACTCCAATACTACATCAATTACTTCTAGCTTGAAATGCTTCTAAGATTTTCAAAAGAGAAGGGAATTTAACCCATTTCGACCAAGTTCTTTTCTAGGATTAAGTTTAAGCACATCTTTCTCCATATCAATAACACTAAAAGATTTTCTCAGAGCATGTTCTTCCTTTAATATAATTTGATTTGTTATAAATGATTTTAGTACCTACAAAATGAGCACCTATTAGTTTGTGATCCAAGTGAATTTTGAAGGTATTTATAAGCCTTTTGCTTGATCTTGTTGTGAGTTTGAACTAATTTTCCATTATGTTTGTGCAATTTGATATTTGACTGAGGTTTCTCCTAGAGAGAATTGTCTTATAGAAGAACTTAGTGCTCTTATTTCCTTCTCTAAGCCATTTGACTCTTAATTTTTTCCTAAAAAATAAATTATGGACCTTCAAAGCTCTTAACTATTTAATAAAGGCTGCTCTATTTGCATTTACTTAGTAGAGTCTCTTAGATTTAGGAAAAGCAATTTTTGAATGTTCATGAGTTTTTTCTAGCATTTATAATTATAAGTTAAGGGTTGGAAAACCTTTTTTTCATTTTTTTAAGATTCTTTTTCACCATTTAAAGCTTCCTTACATAGATAAATTATATATAACCACGAAAATCTAAAAAACTACCTCTGATTACTACTTCTTGGAATCCTTCAACTTTGTTAGATATTCAATCAAGTGAAGGAGAGCATTCCTATGCTAACTTCTGGTTAACTCTTGAATGATAATTAGAAAATGATTTAATAAGAGAGGGCTACTAAGGATTGTTTTGCTTTATAGAAATTAATCCAACCTTTCATTAATGGCCAAAACCATCTAGATTTTTTCTTATATTCCAATTTCCAATTTTTTAATTCCTCCAAGTAAATAAATTTTCTTTATACTTTAGATCAGTAGCTTCTATATGATTAGCACAAATCCTAAAATCTTCATTGAATTACTTTAAAAATATGTTCCCTTCAAGCTTAGAGTATAGGGGAGCACTATATTAAAGTCACTTAGAATAATTTATAAAGAGTCAATTCAATAATGGATATCTATGATTTTCTACTATAAGGATTTTTTTTTACAATGCATAATTGGACTTATAAAAGAAGTAGAAGAAAACTCAGTCCTCTCTTAAAGCAACTTTATTGAGAGATGAATAATTTAGTCCATAGATAAAATGTTTGAGACCTTAATCCTATTTAGATCGTAGGCAATGACTATACATCCATTATAATGAAAATAGTAGGTGGTAATGATTTGATAATGCTTCTTTATATAATAAGAAGATATTTTTATTTCTATTATACAATTAAATAAAACGTTTGATTAAATGATTACCACATGGTTTGTGTATACACACAAGGAACTATGAGTAACTCTAAAAAATATTATTTCTCTATATGATCACATTTCATTTCCTTCTTACTTGACATTTTCTTTTTTTTTCCTTAATAATGTTTCTTCTCTTAATAAAACTCTCAATTAAAATAAAGGGTTGCATGTTAGACTTATGCACTAATAATGTTGGAGATTAATCAATAAGTATTAACATTTTGCTTCTTTAAAATGATTTTTTTCTAATTTTTAGTAATCAAACTAGAGTTACAAGTGTCATATGTTAAATTTTCCCTTAATAGAACAACCATTTAACATTTAAAGAAAAAGGATGTAGGAGGGCAAGGAATTTTATCTATTAAAAAGCAACAAATTAAGATTTAGCCGGACCAACTACTTTTCTATTGTCCTCTATAAAACAATATATAAGATACACAAGTTAGAGTGATACTACAGTAGGCTTCAGTTCACCTATTATAAGCTACTTAAAAAGAGATAAGCTATTAGATTAACACTAGTAAACATAAACAATTAATAACATTAGAAGCACTAAAATGGCATGGAAACATAAAACTCCCAAAATCATTTATCTTTAAAGGTAATTGGTTATGCAAGTTACACTACACTCTTTAGTTAAAGGAACCATAGCATAATCATCAGGTTTATATATTTAGAGATAATCTTCTTCAAAAAATTGGTCTATGAAGGGTATATTGATATGCAACTTCTTAAAAATATTTTGAACTTGAAGTTTTCTATTATTTTCTTTAGCATTCGAGGTTATAGAATGGGTAGCTTCTAGGGTTTGACAGTGGTTCAAGGTGTATGCTCCTGACCATTTTTAATTGAAGATGAAACTAATACCAGTTTGCTTCTGCCTATCTCATTCACACTATCTTCCTCAGACTTCTCTAACCTTTGTACTTTCTTCTTTTTACCAATATCAGAATCAAATGTTTTACCACTCTTAAGTCTAATGGTTAATACTTGATTATAGGACTTACCTTAGTTTCAAGAGATGATATGTGAACCTGGTAAGCCAAACCCTTCAACTAAGATTAGAACGTGGATTAGGCGACGGTGAAGATCTGTCAACCAAGCATGACAACCCCTTCAACAAAGGAAGAAGCACGGATCAGGCAACGATGAAGGTGCGTTAACTAGGTAAGGCAACCTTTACAAGAAGAGTATAGTGCAAATCGGCTGACAGTGAAGATACGTCAAAGAGGGAAGATGGTGGGAATTTAGGGTTTTCTGTAACTTTTACTTTTAAGGAATTTAGGCTTTTCCTTTTTTTACTTTAGGGAATTTACAGAATTTAAGGTTAAAACCATGCAAGCTTTTACTCTTTTAAACGAGGCATTTAAAAAAATAGTAACAGTGCCACATGGTACATTGCAATGACAAGTGTGGACACTCCCTAATTTTCATCCAAAAAAGCCCTAAATTGAGCATACTCATAAAATTTTAGACCTTCTTTAAGCAAGTTACAATTTTAAGTCCTAAACTGATCAAACTCAAAAAGGTTAAGCCCTAATTTAGGCTTTTAGCCAATTTATCAAACTTTACAATCATCTCCAACTTGATTAAATATCTTGCTCTCATCAACTCATTCTATATGTAAGGCTCATTATATTCCCAAATATGTTGACAATGATTATAAATTATAATTAGAATTCATAATTAGAATTAGATAAATTAAAACTACTTTCAATTTATCTTTAATTCTCTAAATAAACAATTATAATTGTAGATCAAGATTGGTGCCTAGCAACGCATTTATGATAACCAAAATATTTAGGAATGTCAAAGTGGTTTGGCTAAGCTTTCCGTACATGATTATTCTATATAATTCAATCTTTTCATCATACAATGCTCTAATTATACAAAACATGGATTTAATATATACTCTTTTTTAATCCAATCATATTAGTTCTCCACCATTAGCTATTGATTCAATTAATGACTTTTGTAAACCATTTACAAAGCGTCACTCTACCTTGACCAAGGATTTCTTGAAACAATACTAATTGAGAAGAATAGAACATTCTTCCTAATTACTTTAGGGTGATGAATCATATCTTGATCACTCAACTACCTCCATATAGTTCATACTACATCTAATGACTATCGATTGAACAACTGATGATTAAATAGATCATAAATAGTATCAAAACATAGCATTCCCTATATAAGATAACTTTGGAGATCTGAAGTCAAATGATCACTTATACAATCATCACAATGAGAATTCTATAGACATACAAATAATGTTCTAATTGGATTTCTTATATCTAATCAGTTCAATGAACTTATTCTCTAACAAGCACCCACATGTTTGTTTAAGTGTCTCCATACTTTATTCTATAAGATCGACTACTTCCTTTATAAGGAAAAGCAAAATGCATGCCAGCCTTTTTTTACATTATATTAATATTTAATCTAAAGAGGAAAATGACTAGGAATAACTTATAGATAATACATAAATATGCAACATAAATTTCATAATTATAATCTCATTATAATTTCATTGTAATGTATAATTATCCCATGGACCTTATCATATACATATAAACAAGTACAAGATAAAGAATGCCTTTAAATAGTTTTTTCACTAAACTACAACCAATCAATTGGTTGTAGGGGATAAACTAGCATTGACATGATTCAGTTGACCCATAAAGGTATTTTATCAAAACATTATGCTATCATGTCAAAAAATATATATTTTCTTCCATTTTTTCTTAAACAAAAATCAATTCCATCTGCTATGAACACAAATCATCCATTGTAAGTTGTATAAGTGACTAGTTATGCACACAAAAAAATCTCCAAAATATCATTCACTTTTTTAAGCATATAATTTCCATAAAATTCTTGAGCATACTTAGGAACAACAATTTATAAATTATATTAATGCAACAATACATGATGTCAAATTTTAGTATCTCGTAATTTTTTGAATTATTGGTATTTATCATCTCATTTCTTTTTAAAAGAGAGTGATTTTGATTTTAATTTACTATTATGCATTATATAGTATTAATTGCTCGAATAATCAAATGATTAAAGATCTTTGGAAAAAAATCCCAAAAGGTTTATAAAGCCCAAACTAATATTTCTAAAATACAACCCATTAAATATAAGAGATTTAAACAAGCCCAAGACATAAGTAGTGTGCTGCCGAAAGTTATGCTTTTAACGTAAAATAATTAGTTAAACAACAACAAAAGCCTTCTTACACATTCCGCCTAACTTGATTAGTTATGATGCCATTGGCCTTCATTTTCTTTTAAGATTCCATGTCATCTACAATTCGGCCTATATAGGATTGAAGCGTTTCTTTGAACTTCTTAACTCTTGATTTTATTATTTGTCCATCCGACATTACCACTCATCTTTGTCTCCATTTTTCTCATGAAGTCCCATGATCGTGCTCAAATCATCCCCTCTCTCTTCAAAAGGATTCATCCTCGAATCTGAATCAAAGTCAAAAGGAGATAAGTCCGAAACGTTAAAAGTAACACTAACATTATACACACCTAGCAAGTCTATCTTGTATGCATTATCGCTGATGTGTTCCAACACTTAGAATGGTCTATCACCCCTTACATCAAGTTTTGAATTCCTTTGCTGTAGAAATATTTCTTTTCACATATGCACCCAAACCTAATCACCTAGTTTTAAGAGAACTTACTTTCTACCTTTATTTTCTTTTTGTGTATATATGTGATTATTTTTCTCAATCAGTGCACGTACTTTCTCATGTATTATTTTAACCAATTCATCCTTCTTCTTGCCATCTAAACTAGCAATCTTAGTCAAAGGTAAAGGCATAATCCAAAACAATTAATGGATTAAAACAATACACAATTTCAAATGGAGAATAATTTGAAACTCAATGAATGGCAAACAATGTTCCCAAGTTTTCAAGTTCTTTCCAATAATTGTATGCAACAAGGTTCCTAAATTCTTGTTAACTACCTCATTTTGTCCATCAGTTTGTGGATGACGTGTAGTAGAAAATAAAATTTTAGTTCCTAACTTTCCCCACAAAACTTTCTAAAAATGACTTGGGAACTTAACATCCCTATCTAAAATAATGGACTTTGTGGCACACCATAAATCCAAACCACTTCCCTAAAGAAAAGATCAACAATGTTTGTTGAATCATCTGTTTTCTAGCAAGCAATGAAATGATCCATTCTACTAAATCTATCCACAATAACAAATATACTATCTTTACCTTTCCTAGTCCTAGGTAAACTCAATACAAAGTTTATAGATATATCAGTCCAAGGTTCACTAGGTACATTTAAAGGTGTATACAAACCATGAGGCATAGATTTAGACTTAACTTGTTTACATGCAATACATTCACTGCAAAAAAGTTATACAATTCACGACATTTTATTGATAAACTTCACGAATTGTAAAGACTTTTTATTGATAAAAACCTCACGAAAAGTTTAAAATTTTCGCGACGTTTTATTGAAAACGTCGTGCATTTGTGACAGTTTTTGCGATGTTTTATTAATAAAACATTGCGGAATAGAAATCGCAATGTTTTATTGAAGAAAACATCACAGAAAGGTAAGCTAAAATGTTCAGTAGCAAGTCGTTTGGTTTTTTTATGTTTTCTTAAAACCCTCAACCCCTTCCGCGTAGGTGTTTTGAGTGGCTCTCAAGCTTGGGAGAATTATGCTGAATCTCACCTGAGTCTCGTCAACAATGGAGACTGTTCCCTCTTTCATTTTGATTTCTTGCTCCATTTCTGATTCACGTAATACTCAAGTGTCTACAGATTGAAGCTCCCTGTGTGAAATTTGTTCAGACGTGTACTAGGGGTGTCGTGCCTGGGTCTTTCTTGACTGTCCTTCCTACGCTGCTGAGTGGAAGGTTCCTTTGTTAGGTTTCCAACTTTGTGTAGTGCGTCAGACTTGGGGACCACTTTAGTGTTACATGTGTTAGGGTTATTATTGCAGAAGCATCAATTTCCTATTTTACGATTAATTACTCCCGATTAAGAAAATTAGGGTTCCGTAAATTGGGGATTTTTCATCCATTTGACATTGCTTCCGATTGCTCATAAAGGGGGTTAGGTTGTAGTAGTTGATTGTCATCAGTCCGTCAGGGTTGTAGTAGTTGACTTGAAGTGTTTTCCGATTTCCTCCTAAATGGCTTCTGCGTTCTCTATCCAAATGGTGCATACCCCACAAACTATATTTCAGGTACCCTTTTTAAGTTTCTCTTATTCCTCAACGTTTGTTTAAGGTTTGGATGCTTTAAGAATCTAACTGGACATGTGTCATGGTTCTCTCGGTTATGACAGCGTAGTTATTGTCAGGATGCTGTTAACGTGAGCAGGGCACAAGCTATATCTACCAGCTCTAGTTCACAACTAAAGCACTCCCAAACTCTAACTTCGAGAAGGACTACTGTTGTACTAACATCTAAATCTCACTATGCCAGGGCGTTTCCCGTTTTACATATTTAAAAAACCAGTCTTGTTAAACATTAGAGAATGGCATTCGCCAAGTCTATGGCTAATGTAATTACTGGGTTTGTTGTTGTTTGTATGTATATCAGCTGTTATTCGTGTTACTGTTTGGGTAAGTGTTGAAATGTGGTACTATAGGCTACAGAGTTGTAGGCGAAAGTGACAACCAAAGTCTTCTTTGATGTTGATGTTGGGGGTGAACCTGTGGGTAGGATAGTAATGGGCCTTTTTGGTGATATTGTCCCAAAAATTGTTGAGAATTTTCGTGTCCTGTGCACAGGCAAGCTTCTCTTAATTCTTATATTAGAGGTCTTCGGTTCTGTGGATTGCTTCTGACCCATCAATCGTGCAGGGAAAAGAGGGTTTGGCTACAAAGGATGCTCCTTTCACCGAATTATTAAAGATTTCATGATTCAAGGAGGGGGCTTCACTAAAGGTAGTGTAATCTTTCATGCTTTCTTTCATGATGCTTGTTAAACATAATGATGATTTTACTGAACAAGAATTGCTCTATGTTGCTTTATGTTGGCCATTTCTTGATTTTCATATCCGCTTTTAGCCTTGCTTGATTAGAGATCCTAGCTTTCACATCTTTTCACTTCAACATAAACATGTTGCATATATTTTCCTGGAATATCATAGTACTGGAAACTTGATGTTTTATTTTGTACTGAATTCAACAAAATCCATGACAGTCATAAGCAAGTTGGCAATAAGATTAAGGAAAATACTGATTTTGAAAACTTGTGAAGGAATTAGGGGATTAGTGCTTAATTCTTGGATAATTTTAGTTTTCAAGTCTCTTGCTCTTTTGTTTGTATGTCTGATTATGCTTATTTTTATTCTTTACTCAATTTTGTGTGAGGACATCATTGTGCCTCAAGTGGTGAGTGCATGCGTGCAATAGATTACTAAGCAATAAATTATTGCAAAAGGAATATGAGCTCATGATTTCAAGGCTTTATCTATGTACTTCAGATCTGGCTTTTTTCTTCAAGTGATGGGGATACCACCGGTAAGCAATCCCCATAGTTGTCCATTTTTAAAAACAGTGCTTTTCAAAACTTCCATTTTCCTCTTCTAAATTTCTCTATTTTATTTTCAGGTATTGGATTATATTGATACATTGTCCTGAATATCTTTCTCTTTGTTACGGTATTTCGAATTTCGTCTGAATCTCTTTCCATTTCCAAGGTGGATTTGGTGTTTTCTCATACTCGTATACATAAATCAAGAAAAGATATATTGTAGCAATACCAACACCTATTTATAAATAATACATAAGAGGAGAGTCGTAAGAGGGGGGAAGTGCAGGGCAGAATGGTAGTTCACTCGCATGGATTTTACGTCATATTTAAGCATCTGGTCTTTTATGTGCTACTCATTAATTAACAGAAGTTATTTTTTGAAACAGGATGCTGATGTGGAGAGAATAACAAGGTGGGCGAGAAAGGTGATGACCACCATAAAATGGAGGACGATAGTGAGCAAGATTTGGCAGAAACAAGTTACCAAAAGAATGTAAATGGGGCTCAAGGAAAAGTTAGGAGTATTTTTGTTGCAAAATAATACTGTAAGAGATAGGAGTACTAAAAAAATTGAACAATAAAAAAAGCTCTTGGAATTTTTATATACTCATATTGATATCTTATACACTTATAATGTACTTGTTATATTAATTGGTGTATTATGACATATTTGTGAATTGCAATTAAATAATAAATTGTTTTTGCACGTATGAAATTCTTGTGATACATGAATAATTATTAAAGTTAATGATATACTAAAAAAATTGAAGAATTAAATAAATAAAATTTATAAATAATATTGAATAGTT
>JAOTAY010000009.1:3629126-3642715 GCA_025629805.1 Erythroxylum baracoense | reverse complement strand
CCGTGAGAGCGCGAGGCCCGAGAGGCCGAGGCTCAAAGCGGACAATATCTACAAGCGGGTGGTCTGGGCTGTTACATTTTAGGACCTATTTTGTTTGTTTTTGTTTAGTTTGTTCTTCATGGTTGTTCTTTTATGTTTGATTTTGGTTTAGGGTAAGAATTGATCATTTTGGTGTAGGAATGGAAGGTGCCCACCTTTGTGATTGAGCTAGAGACAAAGAGAGGAGGAGAGAAGTGGCGGAGTTGTAGAACAAGAATCCACGATCATGGGATTCATGCTAATTCACACGATCGAGGGATTTGGAGTCAGAAAAAACACACAAGTTTCGCTTATTTTTAGGGTTTTGTGACTTGTCTTATTGTATATAAGGGCACAAATCCCTAGGGCCATAGGGGTGATGGGAGAACCTGACTCCTTGAGTTCAAAAATAGATTTAGAGCCTAGAGAGAGGTAGAGAATCAAGATTTTCATTCCAAATTGGGCAAAGAGAACACCAACTCTAGATTTTCCAGATTTAGGCAAAGAAGGGGAGGAGCTTGCTTCATTTAATTTTTATTTCTTTTTCTCTTCTAGAATCTTTATGATGGATTTTTTGGTTTTTAGAGATGTTAATCACATTATGAGTGGCTGAGTTATTTGTAGATATTACTTTTGAACTACTTTTTGAACTCCTACTTTGTTGATTTGAATGAATGATAATTTTGATGAATGTTGAGCTTATACCTTGCGATATATTGAGAAATTGAGTTGGGTAAATTGTGTAGAGCTGTATAATGAGACTTGGAACTCTATAGACCTACATTCATCAAGTTAATTGATTAGTTAGAGAGAGATCTTAGCTAATTAGTTGATTACCCTTAGGATAACTTTATAACTAGTTGAATTGGTGGATTGATTTTGCAGATTGAGAGATTGCTTAATCATTTCTGTTTAATTTGGCTAGGGACAATTAATTACACCTTGAGAGAGGGTAGTTAATACATTAGGAAATCTTAGGTGAGGCACAATTCAATTAATAAGGTGGGAGGGAGATAAGATAGGAAAAAAGTTATCTCTAATTGTTAAATCTAGTACTCCAAGTTTCTGCACTTTTGCTTTATTATTTGTTCATTGTTAATTGTTTGATTTAATTTATTTTTTTTAGTTTATATTCATTAAAATTGGTTCTCAAACGAAACAGCCTGAATTAAGTATCATCTAAACACAATCTCTAAGGGATTGATATTTTCTCTTTACTATAAGTTACATTTTTTAGTGTAAAACTAGTGAATTGGTTTTGCAATCAGCGAACTCTTAGAAGGTTAAGCAAGAAATGCTAGCTCCATCGAGCTTAAACCTATTTATAATAAGCTTTGATAGTTTTCATAATTTATTTAAAATTAATTCTAATTAAATACCAATTATGCCTAAATAAGATTCAATATCTTATATTTATCCTTATTTATTAAATATCTCACATTAAATCATAATGTTACTCAAACTTTACAATCAAGTATAACTTAATTAAAGTAACTTTGCTCTCTGCAACTCATTATATATGTGAGATCCATTAGGTTTCTAAATATGTTGGTAGTGATTATAAATTATAATTTTATTCATAATTAGAATTAGATAAGTTAAAACTCCTTTTAATTTATCTTTAATTCTCAAATTAAATAATTTTTAATCATAGATCAAGATTGACGTCTAGTAAAGCGTCATAACCACCTAAATGTTTAAGAATGTCAAAGTGGTTTTGATTAACTTTTCCGTGCATGATTTTTCCCGTATAATTATTTCCTTTCATCATAACATGTTCCAATTAGACATAGAGCATGAAATTAATGTCTATTCTATTTTGAGCCCAATCATATTAGTTCTTCGCCATTAGTTATCGAATCAATTAATGACATTTGTAAACTATTTACAGAACGTCATTCCACCTTGGCCAAGGATTTCTCGAATCAATACTAATCGAAAACAACGAAACATTCTCCGTAATTATTTTAGGTGAATGAATCCTATCTTGATTAGTCAGCTACCTCTATATAGTTCATACTACATCTAATGACTACCGATTAAACAACCCATGATTAACTAGATCATAAGTAGTATCAAAACATAGCAATCCCTATACAAGATAACTTTTGATGCGGAACCTCAAAGCTAAAGAACCCAAAACCCCTTAAACACACACTTTGGATAGAACATGAACAAGAAGAAATCCTCAACCCTAATGAACCCCCAATCAATTATATGAAAGGAAACGCATATAATAAGGTTGATTTGAAAACAAGAATAAAAATTCGCCACAAGTAATTACCTTGATAAGGATTATATTCTTGATGCAATAGAAGAAGATAAGAAATCCTCCTTTCTAGAATTTGTTATTCATCCAATCTAACCCTAAACAATTTTCATTATGATGTATTTATACCCCTTACAAAGAAAGAAACCTAACTATGTAAAAGACCTTTAAACATGGGCCTTTCATCAAAATAATTAAAGCTTAAACTAATATTTCTAAAATACAACCCATAAAACATAAGAGATTTAAATAAGCCCAAGACACAAGTAATGGGTTGTTGAAAGTTATGCTTCTAAATTAAAATAATTAATTAAATAAGAACGAAATCATTCTTGCACATTTCGTCCAACTTGATTAGTTATGATGCCATTGGCCCTCACTGTCTCTTGAGATTCCATGCCGTCTATAATTTAGCCCATTAGAATTAAAGCGCTTCTTTGAACTTCTTAGCTCTTGATTTTGTTATTGGTCCCTCCAATATTACTAGCTCATCTTTGGCCCCATTTTGCTCACAAAGTCCCATGGTCATGCTCATATCATCCCCTCACGCTTTAAAAGGATTTGCCCTCGAATCTGAATCAAAATCAAAAGGAGATAAGTTAGAAACATTAAAATTAGCAGTAACATTATACGCACCTAACAAATATATCTTGTATACATTATCATTGATGCGTTTCAACACTTGGAATGGTCCATCATCACCCTTTGCATCAAGTTTTGACTTCCTTTGCTGTGGAAATCTTTTTTTTCGCATATGCACTCAAACCCAATCACCTAATTCAAAGAGAACTTGCTTTGTACCTTTATTTGCTTTATGCATATATGCGATTCTTTTTCTCAATATATGCATGTGCTTTCTTGTGTATTGTTTTAACCAAGTCAGCCTTCTTCTTGCCATCTAAACTAGCAATCTCAATCAAAAGTAAAGGCATTAAATGCAACACAGTTAATAGATTAAAACCATACACAATTTTAAATAGGGAATAACCTGTAGAAGAATGTATAGAACGATTATATGCAAACTCAATGAATGACAAACAATCTTCAAGTTTTCAAGTTCTTCCTCATAATTGCACGCAACATGGTTCCTAAAGTCCTATTAACTACCTCAGTTTGTCCATCAGTTTGTGGATGACATATGGTAAAATAAAAGTTTAGGACCTAACTTTCCACACAAAACTCTCTAAAAGTAACTTAGAAATTTAACATCCCTATCTGAAGCAATGGTCCTTGGCACATCATGAAGCCGACCCACTTTCTTAAAAAAAAGATCAGTAATGTTTATTGCATCATCTGTTTTCTAGCAAGCAATGAAATGAGTCATTTTACTAAATCTGTCCACAACAACATATATGTTATCTTTACATTTCCTAGTCCTAGATAAACCCAATATAAGGTCTATGGATATATCAGTCTAAGATTCACTAGGTTCAGGTAAAGGTGTATACAAACTATAAGGCATAGACTTAGACTTAGCTTATTTACATGCAATACACTTAGCACAAACTCTTTCCATATATTTTCTCATATTTGGCTGATAAAAATGTTCACCAAGCATATTTAAGGACTTTTGCACACCAAAATATCCCATTAACCTCCACTATGTGATTCTCTAATAAGAAACTCTCTACTAGAACATGTAGGAATTCAAAGTTGTTTACCCCTAAAAACATATCCTTCATGTCTATAGAACTTATCAGATGCAACATGTTCAGAAGCTTGATATACACTATAAAATCAATATCTTCCACATATAACTCTTTCCAATGCTTAAATCCAAGTTACTTAGAAGTAAGCATAGAAATCAAAGAGTACCTTCTCGATAATGCATTAGCCACAACATTTTCCTTACCTTGCTTGTATTTAATTATATACGAAAATGTTTCAAGATACTCCACCCAACTTGCATGCCTTTTTCTCAGTTTCCCTTATCCCTTCAAGTGCTTGAGAGATTGATGATCACTATATATCCCAAACTTTAAGAGCTCTCACCAAGTCACAAAGCTCCTTATCATAAGTGGAGTAGTTTAAAATTGATTTGCTCAACTTCTCACTGAAATATGACACAAGTCGATTCTCCTACATGAAAACATCCCTTATACCAATCCAGAAGCATCACATTTAATTTCAAAAGTCTTGGAAAAATCAAGTAAACGTAAAACAAGTGCAGTACATAACTTTTCCTTTAAAGTATTAAAAGCATTTTCCTATTCTTTCTCCCATCTAAAACCAACATTATTTTTAATGATTTCATTCAATGGAGCAACAATAGTAAAAAAAATCTTTAACAAATCGCCTATAAAAATCTGCTAAGCCATGGAAACTCCTAACCTGACTAACTGACTTAAGTGTCGGTCATTATTTAATAGCTTTCATGTTTTCAGAGTCAACCTCAACTCCCTTAGAACTCACCACAAATCCTAAGAAGACAACTTTATCCATGCAAAAAGAACATTTCTTAAGGTTTGCATACAACTTCTCTTTCCTAAACACATCCAAAACAACCTTAACATGCTTAACATGCTAATTTAAGTTCTTACTATAAATAAATATGTCATCAAAGTAAACAACCACAAATTTACCAAGGAATTTATGCAAACATGATTCATTAAAGGCATGAAAGTACAAGGTGCATTAGATAAGCTAAAAGGCATTAACAACCACTCATACAATCTATATTTGGTCTTAAATGTAGTTTTCCATTCATCACCTTCTTTCATCCTAATATGATGATAGCCACTTTTTAAATCAATTTTAGTGAATATGCAAGCACCATGCAACTCATCTAGCATATCATCTAATATAGGAATAGGATGGCAATACTTTACAATGACCTTGTTGATTGCTCTACAGTCCACACACACCCTCTAAGTTCCATCTTTTTTTAGCAGTAAAAGAACTAAAATAGCATAAGGACTCATGCTCTCCCTCACATACCCCTTCTTAAGCAATTCATCAATTTGCCTTTGTAATTCCTTTGTCTCCTCTAGATTGCTTCGATAAGCTGGACAATTAAGAATTTGAACTCCTGATAACAAGTCAATCTGGTGCTCAATTCCTCTCAAAGGTGGTAACCCATGGTCCTCTTTAGGAAAAACATCATCATAATCCTGCAATAAGGACATAAACAAACTAGGCAAATTTAGGTCAAGGTCAGTGTTAGTCAACAAAGTTTCCTTAACCGAATCAAGATTAAGGCTCTCTTACTTAAATATGTACTCTTTACTATCTCTCTTTTGCATAAAAACATGATTGTGTCTTAACTTTTTTACTCCTCTCAATTTTTCTTTGCTCACTTTTCACGTTCTTTTCTTTCTTTTCTTTTACTAACTTCTTCTCTCCTGCACATCCCACTTTCTCTTCCTCACTTGTGTAGTGTCTCACCATTAGTCCTTTAATTTTATTCTTTTCTCTTATAGCCTCTTTTCTCTCTTCTTTGTTTTTCACTTCGCTACTTGAATCCTCACTTAATGATTTTTGAATTTTTATTTGTTTAAGGTACGCTTCTTTGGGTGATAAACGAGCAAGGGTAACTTTCCGCCCATTATATATAAAAGAATACCTATTTATGTACCCATCATGCATAACATGCCTATCAAATTACCATGGAATACCCAACAATATATGACCAACTTGCATAGAATGCAACAACTACTTGGTTAGTAACTTTAACTTCACCACTTTCATTCAACCATTATAGTCTGTATGGATTAGGATGTTTATCACATGTCAACCTCAATTTCTCTGCCAAAGTAGTACTAGCCACATTAGTGGAACTACCCCCATCTATAATCATGCTACAAGCTTTCCCACCTACTAAGCATCTCGTGTAAAATATGTTCTCCCTTTGTTCTAGGCTATCTTTCTTCACATTCAAGTTCAATGCATGTTTAACAACTAAAGATTCACCCTTCACAGTATACTTAACATTCTTATCAACATCAAAAAAATCTTCTAAAGGTGGTATACTTAAAGCACATCCATCTGACTCATTACCATCATCTACCATCCGACTTATTACCATCATTAGACTCAGAAACAATTTCACCACCCTTAATAAACATACTCTTCCTATTAGGACAATAAGATGTATAATGATTATGCCCTTGACATTTAAAGCACTTAATATTCCTATGTTTAGAAGGTTTAGAGGATGGATCCGTAGTACCTTTTTGAATTGAAGTAATCCTCTCTTTGCCTTTGTTTAACTCGTTGCCTTTCTCCTTAGAATCTGAATAGTGCTCCCTTTTCTTATCTTCCTTTTTGCTCCATTTTGAATTCCATTTGTTACTGGAATTTGAGAAAGACTTAGTTGCCCTTATTTGTTTTTGTTACCTCTCCACCTTCATGGAAATATTCACTAGATCCTCCATCTCTACATAATGTTGCAACTCAACCAAATCAACAATTTCCCTGTTCAATCCACCCATGAACCGAGCCATTGTCACCTCTTCCTCCTCTTCTATGTTAGCTTTAATCAATAGTATCTCCATCTCCTTGTGATAATCTTCTATTGATTTAGTTCCTTGTGTGAGTCTATGTAATTATTAGTGCAACTCTCTATAGTAATAAGATGACACAAACCTCTTTTCATCACTCTTTTCATCTCTTCCCAAGTGGATATAGGTGGTTCTTTATTCCTTATCCTATTTTTCACTAATTCATCTTACCAAACTAATACATAATCAGAGAATTCTACTACTACCAATCTCACTTTCTTATCTTTAGAATAGTTGTGACAAGAAAAAATGATGTCCACCGTCTCTCCCATTGCAAGTATACTTCAGCATCATTCCTACCTTTGAAGGACAAAATTTTCATCATGATGGCATTAATGTTGCTATCTTTTCTCTCCACTCTTTCTTCCCTCCTTGCTCTACCCCTCGTGAATTGCACTTCATCTTCATACTCGTCATACATTCTTTCCAATTCTTCCCCCCGGTGCCTATGACTGTCAATTAATCTACTACAATTTTGGATTATACTAGTCTCATTAATTCTCTCATCCATCCCATCCATCCTAGTAGATAACTTCTTAAACTCATTTATGAATGCCTTATACATCACTTTCAAATCAGGCACATTGTCATCCTCCTCATGTAATGTTTCCTTTCCATCCCTTCTATTGGCCATTCTTATAACAAAAAAACTACAAGAAAAATGGTTAGCAATAAAAAGATAACCTCACAAGTCACCCTCTTACACGTTTCATTTAAAAGATGGCACTTTACTTGTGTTTTAGTCAAAAATTAGCTTTTATCCTCTTTTAAGCTTACACACTCAAGCTTTTTTCTACTCAAACTTGTTGTCCTCAATTGCACTTCATAATTCAATTTCCAATCAAGGTAATGTATAAAAAGCAAATTAAGATTTAGGAATGCAATGAAAATACCTAAGAAAGACGATGAAAACAAATCTAGAAACAAGAATACCGAAATGAATTAAGGCAAAATGGGCACATAAGAGGAAAGGATGTACGATGCCTAAAAAAAATACAGAATTTAAATTAACGAGAATCAATTTTTTACTTATGGTGTAAATGGAAACCAAAAAAAAGAGACAAAAAATAGAAACTTAAAATGAAAGAAAATGATGAAACTAATGCATAAATGTGGGAATTGAAATTTCGCTAGTGGAAAAATGAACTTGAATGCAAAGATGTAAAGACATTAAACAAAATAGGAAGCCAACAAAAGAAAATCCTATAATCACACCAACCCCAAAGTTTTTTTTTTGAAACTGATTTTTTTAAATTAATTTTTTTAAACACTAGCTAATGTGTTTGTTAGTCTTTAACGCCAACACCTCATCTTTTTTTTTCTTTTTTTGACTTTTTATCTCTTTTTTATGGTAGCAATGTTTTCTTTTTTTCTAGCTACTAATTTTTTTGCTTTTTTAGAAAAACATAATAATAAGATGAACCTTTATTTTGAGTTCTAATGGAAAATAACAATAATAATAACGCATAAACATAAGATACATAAGAATTTATCTTAATCTAAGCTCTGATACCAAAATATGCGGAACCCTAAGACTAAAGAACCTGAAACCCCTTAAACACACACTTTGGATAGAACATGAACAAGAAGAAATCCTAACCCTAATGAACCCCTAGTCAATTATATAAAAGGAAACATATATAATAAGGTTGATATGAAAACAAGAATAGAAATTTGCCACAAGTGATTGCCTTGATAAGAATTATATTCTTAATGCAATATAAGAAGACAAGAAATTCTCCCTTCTAGAATTCGTTATTCATCCAATCTAACCGTAAACAATGTTTATTATGATGTATTTATATCCCTTGAAAAGAAAGAAACCCTAATTACGTAAAAGGCCTTTAAGCATGGGCCTTTCAACAAAATAATTAAAGCCCAAACTACTATTTCAAAAATACAACCCATAAAACTTAAGAGATTAAAATAAGTCCAAGACACAAGTAGTAGGCTGCTAAAAGTTATGCTTCTAAAATAAAATAATTAATTAAATAAGAATAAAATTCTTCTTGCACATTCTGCTCTTGATTATTTATGATGCCATTGGCCACCATTATCTCTTGAGATTCCATATCATCTACAATTTGGCTTATGTAGGAGTGAAGTGCTTCTATGAACTTCTTAGCTCTTGATTTTGTTATTGGTCCCTCTGACATTACTAGCTCATCTTTGACTCCATTTCGCTCACAAAGTTCCATGGGCATGATCACGTCAACTTTGGTGACCTAAAGTCAAAGGATCACTTATACAATCATCACAATGAGAATTCCATAGACATATAAGTAATGTTCCAAATAGATTTCTCATATTGGGCCTATATAGTGAACTTATTATCTAACAAGCACCCACACGTTTGTTTAAGTATCTCTATACTTTAGCCTATGAGATTAACTACTTCCTTCATAAGGAAAAATAACGTGTGCTAGTCTTTTTTCATTCTATTAATGTCCGATATTAACAGAACAATAAATAAGAACAATTTAAGGATAATACATAAATGCAATATGAATCTCATAATTATAATCTCATTATAATTTTATTTGCGATGTACAATTATCCTATAGACTTTATTATATACATATAAATATGTACAAGATAAAGAATGCCTTTAAATAATTTTCACTAAACTACTACCAAAGCGAATGACTGTAGGGCATAAACCAATAATCTTCCACTTACATTAAGCCAATCATTTAAGTATCTCATTCCTTATCACCATATTACGATTATTTTACTACTGGCATAGTGACTTAATCCCCTACACTTAGCTTTTTGCCGTCTTCGAGCAAAACATCCAAATTAAGCTCAAAGACCCGAAACATTTACTCATTTCCAATATGTTCCAAGAATACATAATCATAAACAAAGATGGATGACTTTCAAAAAATCATAGCAAGAAAATCAACATTCCAAGCTTTTACTCATGATCAATCAACATTCAATATCTTTAAAAACTAAGCAATCTAATGGTAGACTCGGAAAATGTGTTTAACTAAAATACATCCACGAGTACATTCAACACCATTCATAATCACGACAACCCATAACTTTGCATATCATTTTATTTCTCCACCACTATAATTCATATGCGAAATCATGTATCAAAGGACTTTTCAAGGTTGTAATGTAGGTAAAGGTAAGGTGAGATGTGTTTGGGTCAAGTAGCATGAAAGCCATCAAAGCTAATGAAGCAAAAGTAACACTCATCAAAAATTGGGTACCACCAGCTATGACAAATGCAACATTTATATTTCACAACCTCATTCAACTTTCAGACACCAACCACATGAAGCATATACCAATCTAAAGGAATCACTCATACAATTTATGCTAACAATAAATTTAAACCATAAAAGTGAACCTTTCAAGCCAATATCTTCCTTATGTTCAACATACTCAAATAACACATTCATTACAACTCTAGGAAGATGCATTAATTATGAATAAATTTGCAAACTCATATGCACTTCCTCTTTGATAAATTTATTCAAACTTTTTTTGTTTTTTAATTATTTCTTTCTTTTTCTTTTTCTTTTCTTTTCTTTTGCTTTTCTCTTTTCTTTCTTTCTTTTCCCCTCTTTTTTTAACATTAAAAGAAACTACATTAACATGGGAATTTCAATGATAAGAAAGAACAAAACATCCCATCATTAACTAACCCTTCAATATATATACCCCTACACTTAGAATTTTGTACATCCACAAACTCACCTCCACTAACTTATGATTTAGGTAGGACATTTGGGTAAGTAGAAAGCATGTAATATGGTTAGTACATAAGAAAAAGTATAAAGCTTAAAGGGTTTATCAAGGGAAAAATCATATCAATAGGATAGGTTATTTGGCTAATGTAGTTTATGAAAAACAAAGAATGCCTAATCATATCCATTTTAACTCATGTGATAAAAACATGGTCGCGAATAGAAATTCAATGCAAAATTAGGATGTACTTGTCATGAAGGTCACACATTATCAAAAGACAATGAGATTGGTATGGATGTTTCAGTCTAATAGGGCTCATAATCTCACCTGCTTTGTCTACCACTAATCACTATTCTTCTAAAGATAATGCATATCAACCAATCACAAGAGTAAAAATACATGCCAAAGTTGCTATGAAATTCTCTAATCAATTCATTCTCTACTCATGATTAAATAATCCTAAAAATAATAGAAAACGAGCAAATGTTTCTTTGTTTATTTTATTCTTTCTCTCATTTTGATTGAAAACTTAAAAACAAGCAAAAATAAGCCAACAAAGAAACACACATGTATAAAAAAATAAATGTGAAAATTTAAAAGCAAAGAAATTTACTTCCCTAGGGTTGCCTCCCAAGAAGCGCCTTAGTTTATGGTCACTGACTCGACTCCATATTTTCCTCACGTTACAAAATTGTGATCTTCTGGTATTACAGTTAGCACCACTTTCACTCGAGGTTGTTCCAGATAGGGCCTTAGTTGATCATCATCCCCATTCAGCGTCTTCTCTATCCTTAGATTCTCAATCTCGACTGAGTTCATACACTTTGGAAATATTTCGAACGTCTCTTTACCTTTTTCTTCTTCCTTTAATTACTCTAACCTATTAAGTAAAGGTAAAGAGTCAGTTTCAACAATAATTATGAACTCAGTTTTACCTTCAAGCTAAAAGATGTATCTTTTTCTAGTTCGAGCTCCTCTTTAGCTTCTTCGACTCAAGCAATTCATTAAGGTTTGACCTCAAAATTCTCAAGCTCCTCTTCACTCTATAAGGTTTCCGCACGAATATCCATCAGGTACTGCTCAGGTTGACATGGTTGCATCTCTTTGTTTGTGATGCTAGGCAGTTGATAGCTTCCATCAATTGATCCACCTGGCTTGTCAAGTTCTAGATTCTAGAACTTGTTTTCTGCTAGAATTGCAAAATGTTAGCAACATACACATTAACTAATTCTTCTAAGGATGTACCTGAGTCTTGATAGGAAGCTTCTGGTATGTACAAGAATTATTGTGCTTTCTACAAACTGTCATGGAAGTAATTCGATTGATTATCCCATCCATAACAAAAGTTAGTTTGATCAGTCCAAACATTGTTATATGATTGAGAATATGAACTAAAGAAAAAATTACTTCCATCCATATCAAACCAAATTTTTTAATCACAAACACGAAACAATAAAAAAATGAAAAGATCACAAAATAACTGGAAAGAAATCAATTATGAACAAATATATAAAAAAAACCAATTAAAACAATTAAAAAAAACACCGCACTCCCCAGCAAAGGTGCCAAATTTGACATGCATGTCATAACACTAGTTAAAATAAAATAACTAGACTACTACTGTAGCAGTGGTGAGTCTAGGTCGATCCCACAAGGAGTGTTTGGTTAGCTTATGAAATAAAATTAATTGATGTGTAGGTAAGAGAGGGGGGGCGGGGGGTTTGGAGTTAATAAGAAAATAAAAATAAAATAAAATAAATCTAATGAAAACAAATTAAAGAAAACATGCAAAAAATGATAAAAGTAGGGAATTCAGTAGGGATTTGGTTCTTTAGTTCAATCTCAGCCTACACCCTAATTAAGCACAAGTCATTGATTTGTTGTTTTTTATCTCTCTTAGCAATTATCGATCGTAAATTAACAACAAGCTCTGTTAATCCTAATTTTTCCTTAGATCCTAGCTAATTACGAAGCGCTCGTTAATTAACCCTAGCTATTAGGAAACCAAGAATAACCTCTCTAAATTCATCCAAACAATCGCCTTACGAATCAGAAAACAGACCAATCTAGGTAATAATTACAGAAGCTTGGATTATTTAACTTATGTTATGTTATCTTTAATGATTCGGAACCATTAGTTGCTACATATGAATCAGGAATACAATGATTACGTATTGCATTCGATTCTAGCAATGGGTTTTCATGAAAAATGATTCAATAGAGCATTAAAATCATCATCATTCGAATACCCAATCAATCCACATAAGATAACATAATCAATTTCTAATGAGAGAAAGAAACAACAAAATAATAATAAATGCTTAACTCGGGTCGTCATTGTCGATGTTGCCTTCGAACTGATGTCAAGATATTACCCTTCTATGGATCTCTCCTAAAAAAATATTTCAGCCTCCATTGATAACCCAACCGAAACCCCTAAGTTTTTTCTTCACCGCTACAAGCTTCTCTTCCTCACTATACTTCCCTATTCACTAATGTGACAATTAAAGAATAAGGTCCCAAGCTACTATTCACTCTTCCACTCCTCTCCTTTGTTTATGCCACAAGCCCCTTTGTTTCTCCCTCGCTGCTACTATTCTCTTCACTATAGCTTGATGTGACAATTTAATTCATTGTCCACCACTATTCACGCCATTTAACTATCGCAGATGCCTTCTCTATGCTTTAACCAAATGTCTGTGTTTCTTGCATAATGTTTGCATGAAACATAATCGTGGTATGCATTTTTGGTTTCCTTATTTGGCTCGTGTGTTGTCATTTTCTAGCTGTTGGCGTGTTGGTCCATCTACTGCCGTTTCCTTCATGCTTCTACTATCGTTTTGATATTTTCCTTTATCCACCATGAGTGTTGATTTCCAGTAGCCCTCTTCCATGGTTTTTATTCTTTATCTCTTGCTCTAATCTTTTTCTTCTTAATCTATAGAGACAAGTGAAAATTAATCTTCAAAAAATGACCCAAATGTAGTGCTTTCGACTCACTTTAATTTCTTTGCTTTCAATTTATACCTAAAATCATATATGAATTAAAGTGAGTATCTTAAGCATTTTCGTATCATTAATCACTAAGTGTAAATGATTAA
>JAOTAY010000009.1:3616231-3629026 GCA_025629805.1 Erythroxylum baracoense | reverse complement strand
CATAGACATTCTAATTAAATCCTAACCAAAACAAATTAATCAAACTCAACCTCAAAAATAAACTAAACATATGCTTAATTAGTAAGAAAAAGAATCGGGGCCCAACAACTTATTTAGTGGAGGAAGCTAGTACATTTTGTTCACGTTATTTTTAGTCGCATGTTCACACAAAAGAAAGAAAAATTCCTCGTAATGACGATGGGGGAGGAACTAGTGATGCTGATGTTAACTAGTCCATTTTCACATATCCTGGACGAATATATGGACGTTCAACAAGAAGAATGTTAACAGAAGAAGAAATTGAGGCTGTCCATGGTTACATTTTATTGAATGTCAAGAGGTTCAACCTTTCGTGCAATAAGTATCAAGTGAATATTTCGGTTTTGAAATTTAGTGTTATTCATAACTGAAATACATAATAATATTTTTAGATTATACGAGGAATTGTTACGTGAGCTCATGCCCAACAAAACACAGGATGATATCAATAAAGAAGTTGAAAGACATTTTCCTCGATGGTTCGAGTAATATGTAAGTTTTCACTTACAAATATTGACATAATTAAATTATAAGATTTAAGTATTCAAATGACATTATAATGTTTAATATGATAATTTCTTTCCTATAGGCCTTAGAAAATCCAATAGAGAACAAGTTCATATATGATCTTGCGAAGGAACCTTTGTGAACTGTTAAATCATATCCGATGTATTTCGTTAATAGATGCAAATATCATACAGAATATCATGGTCATGGCATGGCAACAATAAATAGTGGAGTTTGCATACAGGGAGAATTGATGGATTACTATGGCAAAATTATACTTGAAATTGAGTACTCCGCATTACTAATTAAGCAAAATGTGATATTTAAGTATGAGTGGTTTGATCCAACTCCAAATGTTAGTACAAAAGTGCATAGCCGATGCAATCTAGTTGAAATCAACAAGCAAAGACGATTTCGACATTTTGAACCTTTCGTGATGGCAATGCAAGCGATCCAGGTGTATTATGCCCCTTTTCCCAACTTACGACAAGATAAGTCAGATTGGTTGGTTGTTTGCAAAGTTAAACCTAAAGATATTTTTGAATCATGTGAAAAAAAAGAACAAAGAATTGAAAGTGAAGTGTTTCAGGAAGATGCTTATGAAATAAATGCATCTATCGTATATGAGAATAATAAACCTTTAAATGATCCATGTAATGAATATGTTAAAATTTTATCTGGAGAGGATGAGGAGGGCTAGAGATCTGAAGAAGAGTCTGAGTTTGATTCAAATTCTTCAGAACAATAAGATGATTTTGATTTACAATTAAGTGATGATAGCGATTAATTTATGTTTGTAATTGAATATTATATTCAACAAATCAATTATTTCCTTTTCAATATATTATATAAAATATTGAAATCAAATTGTAATATTTCTACAAAATTCAATCAAATATTAACTTCAGGTTGAAAGATGCCACCAAAGAGAAGGCAGTATATGATGTGACCAAGATTCAGACCACGATTTGGAGGTACTTACTGTACAAGTGAACCATCTCATGGTGTAGCAGCTGGAGCTGAATCACCTCCTCCCCCTCTAGCTACTACACTTGCAGATGAGGCATCACCTTCTGTACCTGCTGCTATACCATCTACCACCCCTACATCATTCACTACCCCAATACCGACAGAGATATCAGGGGTAAACAATACGGATGAAGGAGACGGCTGCCAGCCTGGAGCTGAGGGACTTGATGGAAGAACTTACATCACAATTGTCAATAATATGTAAGTGAAAATACATGAAACACTATATATTTATAATTAAGTTATAGGTTTAAATTTTAAAAATGGTATAAATTTATTTGTTTTTATATTAGGTTGATTCCATCTGGACTATGGTTAAAAAACATGACATCCAAATTCAATGAGAAGTTTAATCTTGAGGGTTATATATGGAAGAATATCTCTCAGGCGACAAAGGAATTTTACTATCGCGGGTTTGAGGTAAAAAAATTATTATTTTATTTTTAATAAATATTTTTATGCATTAATTAGATAAATATTATTACATCATAACTATTTATTGAATGTTTTTGTTTCAAAAAGAATTTTTTTGGGAGTCTCAATTTGACACAATCATGTATAGAGTATGGGAGAGACGAGTACGTACACATTATCGAGACTTTGTTGCTGCGATACATAGGGTCGGTGTGCAACCGCCTTACATTTCTGAAGAAATATAGAGTCGTTGGTAGCAGTATTGGACATCACCTGAGGCAATGTCCATTTCAGAGCATAATTCGATCAACAGACGTGGAGGACTGGAAGGAGAGAGTCTTTCCGTACATACGGGAGGATCTATTACCCACCACGAGCACGCAAAGAGACTTGTAAGTATCTACACTTTACATTTATGTTCTCATTTCTTTACTTTGTTGTATCTCAATTGAATTTGATGTGTGAATTTTGGAATTAAAATATGTGTTTCTTGTTAAGAATGATGATTTTATAAATTTCTAGTACTATATATGGTTGTGTTGTTGAGTTATTTTTTTTATTCAACAGGATGTAGATATCATTAAAATAGAGGAAACTCTGTAGAAATTGTTATAAACTCTAGTTCACTTATAACATTTTATTCTTATGCAGGAAAAGTCTATGGGCATGAGGCCTACACCTCGTTAGCTCTTTTTGCACACTGACACCAAGAAGCAAGACGATGTGACATTCGTCAACAGCTTTTATAGAAAGTTAAATGTATGTGAAATTTATGGATTAATATTAATGCTTTAATAATTATCACTTACTAATATAAATATTGCCTGTTGATAGGACCAAATACAAGAAATCATTCAACGATAGTCTCAGCAAACTGAAGATGATGAAACTGAAACCTATCTTCATATAGTGGGTGGTAGGGATCATCATGGAAGGATATTTGGCTTAGGTTCATTTATGAATACATGTTATTTGCAATCCTTCACATCTAGTATAGTAGCATCTACTAGGCGGCCTACAACTAATGAAGTCCAAAAGCTTTGGAGCACAGTGCAGACATTGGCAACTCAGTTGCAACAGTCGATGAAGTACATAGCTCAGCTCCATAATGAGAAGGATCAATTGAAGGGGAGGGGTAGTACCTCATTGCACCAACCAGAGCATCTGCCGTCACTATATCAATAGTGTATTTTTGGTCATTTCATTTCAACTACAAATACTTATTATGTACAATGTAATGTTTTTATAATCAATTAAGATATTTTTAATTTTATGTCATTAATCAAATTTCTGTTTAAACAAATTAAATGCATACTATTAAATTCATAAATATTTAAATTATGCCTCAAAAATAACATCATCAAATAAAATTTATTGACGGTATATTTTTTTTAAAAAATTTCTGGCAGATTTACCGACAGAATCCTAAACTTCTGTTGGTAAAATGATGTTAATTTATCAACGGAAAACTCGATATCGTCAGTTATCACAGACGGAATAACGAATTTCGTCGCTAAATTGTTACTGACGGAATAATGCCGTCGGTAAACTCACCGATGGAAAGAAAACCTAAAAAGAAAGAAACCCTAACTACGTAAAAGGCCTTTAAACATGGCCCTTCACTAAAATAGTTAAAGCTCAAACTATTATTTCTAAAATACAGCCCATTAAATCTTAGAAATTTAAACAAGCCCAAGACACACATAGTGGGCCATCGAAAGTTATACTTCTAACGTAAAATAATTATTTAAACAAGAACAAAAGTCTTCTTGCACATTCCGTCGAAATTGATTAGTTACGATGACATTGACCCTCATTGTCTCTTAAGATTTTATGTTATCTGCAATTCGGCCCATGTAAGATTGAAATGCTTCTTTGAATTTCTTATCTTCTGGTTTTTTTATTGGTTCCTCCGATATTACTAGCTCATCTTTGGCTCCATTTTGCTCACAAAGTTTCATGATCGTGCTCGCATAATTAACACTAGCAAAACTTATTAAATTACTGTGAGGACTAAAACAGAAAATTAATTAAAGAGAAAAGCATCAACTGGCCTAAAACTAGATACTACATGTTCTACACTCTGGTCGACCTACCTTGATAGAACTCTTAAAACATATGTTAGGCAAAATCTGATAACTAGAATTTATGTACTGCGAGGTGTTAGTTTCCAAAAGCTGTTTAATTTTTTAAAACTAAACTTGTGCATAACCGGTTCGCAACAAATTATTTTCATTTGAATATAAAAGGAAAAAATGCATGATGATATAAGGAACTTCCTTTAAACTTCCAACCAAAGTCATGGTTACACCAAATATTAATATACGTGTCTATGTAGGAGTACAAATCTTCTACCAATGCTTAGTACATGCATACACGCGCTGATGAAGCAATTTGGATTGTGACCTTCTCACCTGCCAGTTAACCGGTTTAATGGCGAGCAATTAATACAATAAACGATCCCAAGGAAAATTTATACTCACATAACCATGGGATACTTGATTGCTCCCAAAGCAAGGCTTAGAAAAACTGCCACTAAAGCTCCTTGGAAATTTCGCTCCTTGATTGGACGGCCAAAGTATATTAACGTCTAACAAATAATCCTATGAATTGTTGGTTGGTTCCATATACATGTTCAGTTCCTTTTGTAACGCTTGGAAACGCAGTCGCCATTACAGGGGCTGTGAACATGTGGGTATTAGCTTAAAAAATGTTTCAGATTGCGTTTACTTTGAAATTTAAGTTTTCTTGTTGCCTTTTTTGAGATTTAATGTCCATCAGCAAGAGTTTCAACTTTCAAGTGTTACGATAATAAGGCGCTGGTAACTAAAATATTTGACATTTTTGTGTATTGAAGAAGATTGAAGGATTATTGAAGTTAAGGGCTTGATTATTTTCGAGTTCTTTGTCTTCTTCATTTGTCATTCTAATTCTATCTCCAAATCACCCAACCTCTCGGCCTTAATATTATGACAAGAAACTGGTCGGGTCAATTAATCTAGCCCCAGAGTCCACGAATTCTCTTTTCTTTGAAAGGCCTCTACGTCCTCTTCTGTTCCCTCTCCAGCTTCAACCACTAAACGAAAATTTGGCAAGAGGATTCGCGTCCTTCTCTTTTGCTTCTTCTACATTTCCTCCTGTCTCGATAGCATACATCAATTAAAATAATAATAATAATAACATGTAGTAAAAATTTCACTTTAAAAAGTCTATTAATATGTAATTTTACTCCTGATTAATAAAAAAATTTTCAAATGACCCATATAAAGTGAAAAATAATAAGAAATAAATATAAATTATAAATAATAAAGTGATGATAATAATGATGATAATAAGAAAATTAATAATAATAATATAATTGATAATAGTAATATTAATAGTAATAGGCATATTAATATAATATAATATAACTACCAAATCAAGCTAGGTACGTAAGGGTTATGTTAAATCTCTAAGAGGTTTATTTACAAATTAGACTAACTGCAAAAGGAAAAAGTTAAAAGACTTATCAGAACAACAAAGATCTCTTTAAGAGAGATCCTTTATCTGAATCATAACATGCCAAAGTTTTCTAATATAGATTATATCTTCGGTAAGTTCCAACATTACCATATCATTCTGAATCAGCTTTATCTAATTCTTTTTAGGCCTCCCTTTTTTTCATCTTCATGTCTCTAACTGCAATCTTCTCTCATCTTCTCACTAGAATGTCTGGGTGTCTCCTCTTAACATATTCAAATCACCTAAGTATTGTCTTTCTTAATTTGTCAATAATATTAGCTACTTGTAATTTGCCTCTTACCATATATTCTTAACCTTATCTCTTTTAGTAAAGTTGCACATCCAATGGAGCTTATTCATCTTCGTCACTATTAATTTATGACTATGCACTTATTTGATAGGCCAACACTCCACTCTATAGAGCACGATCAATCTAATCGCTAAACAATAGAATCTACTTCTAAGCTTGGGTTGTATCTTTTTGTTACATAAAACTCCTAGTGCACTTCTCAATTTAAGCCACCCCAATCTGATCCGGTGAACTATGTATTCATTAATCTCTCTGTTTCTTTAGATGATAGATCCTAGATATTTAAAACACTCCTTTTGTGTTATAAATTTTGAACCAATCTTTACCTCCACATCGATAACCACCTTATGTCCAAAAAGTTACACTTCACGTACTCAGTCTTAGTCCTTCTCAATCTAAAGCTGTTCGACTCTAACGTATCCCTCCAAAGTTCAAACTTAGCATTGAATCCCTCTTTTGTCTCATCCACTAAAACAATGTCATCTCAACCTTCTCACAAGTGAGCGCAAGTAATCGTTATATTGTTCTTGTACCTATTTTTCAAACCATTAACCGTAGATTAACAGTAATCTGTTTTAACTCTAGTTTTTCCTTAGATTGTATCAAATCAAAATAAACTCTTTAATTAGGTCTAGGTATTAGATAACCTAGAAAAAGCTCTCTAGATTTGGTGTGACAATTGCATTATGTAATAAGAAAGTAGGTTAATCCAGGCAATAACTATACAAACTCAGGTCATTTAACCTATGTATGTTATCTATAATGATGCACAACCATTTGTTTACAACAAGTGAATTAGAGTTGCAATCATTACATACTGCAGTTTAAATTCTGACAACAAGTTCATACATAAATAATCTATTGGAAGTGTTTAAATCATTCATACATAAATCCCAAAACATTAAAAAGAATAACCCAATCAATACTAAAAGAGAGTGAGAATAATACTACTAGATCAAGAAATGCTCAAATGTGTTCGTTGGCCTTAATATCCCCTTTAAACTGGAAAGATGAAGGTTATCTCTTTACAGCTATCAAAGAGGTAAGAAATCTTCCCCTTTTCATGTCTCTAAACTCTTCTTCCTTTCCTTTGGTTGCATAAATGTCCTATTATAGAAAAAATCAGGGTTCTGCAAGATACAAGGTTAGATAATATAGGCGTATAGGTCACTTTGTGTGTCATTTTTTTTTCAATTTCTTGAACTTACATGTTCTTGATGAGCTACACAATCATGTAGCTCACTTACATAACTATATAAGTCCATACAAGGCTGTGTAGGTTGTAGGAGAGGCTGAAACTACATTTTCATGCTCTTACATACTTCCAATGAATTACACAGTCTTATACACAACAGTGTAAGTTGCAATAACTATAGATCATTCATTCTTTGTTCCATCTCACCCTAGTTCATCTCTTTCTTATTTTAAAAAAGAAAATAATATTGAACATCAATAGATAGCTCTAAGGATATGTTTTTAGCTGAGTTTGGTTCTTATTCTACCAACTAGACCTAAAATAAAATATGAACTAAAATAAAGTCTCTTAAGCAAATTATAACTTTAATCACAAAGTATTAGGGAGTAAATATATAGTCAATCAAGCACTTATCAACTACCATCCACCTCTTTCTCTAGATGGGAAATCAAACATTACTTTACTAACTAAGATACCATCCACCTCTTTCTCTAGATGGGAAATCAAATATTACTTTACTGACTAAGATCTTGTAAGAAAGTGAACAAAAATAGAAAATGACATTAATTGCCTTTTCTTTTATAAAAAACCTTCCTACCCTACACTTAACCAATGGGCCAGAACATAATGGAAATCTTATGGGCTATAAGAACTGGTAATAAAAAAGGAAGGCCTCGTTCTCTTTAGGTTTGACTCCCTAAAACAGGCACACAAACTCCCTGAAGTTGGACTATAGAACTACAACTCAAAATACTCCCACAGAAGTGGAAACCAGGAATTCATTTTGAAGATTTAAAACAAAACATATACCATTATGGATAAACATCAATAGTATTTCATTGTAATATTAGACTACTAATGGTCTTAGTAATTTGGCAAATTACATTAAAAAACCACTTTGCCTGGATCAAACTGCAACTACTTTGTCTAGAATAAATTATGCAAGGTTAAGCACCTTAGTCGATGCCAATCAAAACCTCCATAAAACTATTCCAATTATGAGACTAAATGAGCAAGGACTTCTATTTAAAACCAAGTGTATGTTTCTTATACATAAAAGCCTAATAGCAATATAGGAAAATAAAAATGGAAACCTACAAGATGTAAGTTCACAACATGATTTTATGATGAGTTGTCCCAGAGCAATCTTATAGATGTAACAAATAATGAAACTATGTCAAGAAGAACCTATTACAAGTACCAAGGACACATAGAATATAGGTGAGGAGACAATATTATTGAACAAGGAAAACCTTACATCCTAAGAAGATGTAAGGGACTTGGAACTTACAAATTAAGAACTAATCCCCATTGCTGATGGTACTAATTAAGAAGATACACTGAGAATAAATAAGTGAACAATGCTAGCACAAAGTAGCTATCTTTAGACACAATGGGGGAGGTGTAAGGGTTCAAGATAGTACACATGAAGAAATCTAGTAGAAGCCTAAAACTTCCTATCCTCGTGTAAAATGTCCATACTAGTATGGAACATTCAAGGACTCAATATTCCTTATAAATAAATAACATTCTTAGATTATCTAAATAAAATGTGCCCCTGTATGGTAGAGATTTTTGGGACCAAAAAGGTGGAAAGCATATGCACAAATCTTCTATTTTCTAAGAAAGGATGAGGATTAATAACTAACCACAAAGGGAACTTCTATGGGAGAATAATGTAGTTTTTGATCAAGACAAACTACAAATTTTGGATCAGTTATGCTCAGATAAATCCATTTATCTAAAAGTCATGCTAAAAGAGAAGAACATAACCCTATATGTCACATATATCTATGCCTCTAATAATGCATATCAAAGGAATAACATGGGAATAGGCGTTATTAGACCTGAAAGCCCATATGGATTCCCCATATATGCTTTTAGGCGAATTTAATACCACCTTATACTTATTAGAGGTAGAAGGGAATGTTAACATGAGGAATTATGGTGGTGACTTGAAGTATGTTTCATACACATTAGGTACCTGGCATATTGTATCCATTTGTCAACATTCATTTCTTTTTTCCCATTATGATTAAAACCTCAAGAAGATGGAGAGTAATTCAATTGATAATAGTCATTTTAGACTCATCCCTTCTCAAAGGTTCACATAATACTAAATAATAGCACTTACCATTTCAAACTGAGGGTAGTAGTCTAGTCATAACTCACTTAAGGACTTTTGGGCTAAAAAGGTCAAAGAAAGTTTCATAAAAACAATATGTAAATGGATGAGGGCTCAATTATATAATTGAATGATAAAGAGAATGAATTGGAAAAAGGAAAAATTACGAATGTTAGAAAATAAGGAATAAAATGATAGTGTATAACTTGTTATAGTTTAAATTTAAAATCCATATGGATGCAAAGGAAAAAGGTGCGATTATATAAAAGACATAAAATGGTTGAGGGAATAAAAAAAAACAATGAGCAAAAAATATTGAGAATAATAAGCTAATGACACAATAAAAGAAAATAATTGGCTAACGCGTGAGAAAGGACATAAAACACATTGTTCACAAGTGGAAAAATTCTAGCCTTTCTTTTCGTCAATCCTACTATACATCTTCCCCTTATTGGCTTATTTGGTTGTCACATATGTTGACTTGTATGACCATTAGATTCAACAAATCTGATGGCCTAGAATGCCCTTAGCTTTTCTTTTCCACATAAATGTTTTTGTCATTTTGATAAATACCAAGTGATGTGTTGCCATTGGTAGTGATCATAATACCACATATTGAGAATTCACAATCTGTTCAAAACAAATAAAAATCCTCTCATAATTCGAGCTATTCACCGTACAACATGATGATAATAACAAATGTTCTCATATTAAGTGCTTGCTTGGTTGAGCTTCTGGAGGGTGAATAAGTACTTTTTTTCACCGCAAAAGCTTTTTTTTTAAATGAGTGTTTGGCTGTAAAATGAAAAAGAACTTTTTTGGTAGATATAGCTTTTTTGGCAGCTAAAATATAGCTTTTTAAGAAGCTCGAATTTGGAGCTTCTAAAAAAAGCATTTTTTCAAGTAGATTTTTCATATCAATTAATGAGCCTATTTTTTAGTCCCTTTTACCCTTATGTTTTATATATAATTCCTACAAAATCCACAAACACATCTTCAAATTTATTAAGAGATTTATATAATATTATTTGACTTTTTTATATGTTTTAATATTTATTTTTGATATTAGTTTTACTTATGATATAATCCATACAAAAGATTTAGTTAGATATATTTTCATTTATGTTTCATATGGTTTAAAATTATATAATAATTAATATATTGTGCTTTGCATATTGTTTAATATATTTTAAATAATTTTTATATTCATAACTAATTTTTATTACAAAATAAAATATAGTTAAAATTAAAAGTGCGTTTTATTTTTATGTTGCCAAATATTTTATTGTATGAAGCTCTTTCAAAAAATTTATTTTTTAAATGACAACCAAACAGTCATCTAGTTTCTTAAAAAAACTCTTCTCAGAAAAACTTTACTGATAAAAGCTCTACTAATATAAGCTCATTCAAACAGACACTAAGTTTCATACTTAACGTTAATCTAAATACCAATTTATAATTCAAAAATAAAAGAGTGAAATCGCTCAAACGTGTAAATAAATAAAGAAGTGCCTCGTGCAAGTTAAATTGGCTTTGGAAGAGACAATAACCTTTTTAAAATAATTTATAATTCATTAAATGTCTTTTTTTTAAATATCGTGTTTCATTCATCCTTCACTTCAATCTCAGCCACTGATGTCTATAGAACTAGTCCTAGCTGTCCATTTCTTTATATATATATATATACATATATATATATCATTCCTTTTTTGGAAGCATTTCAGCTTTCTCTAAATATATAGTAAAGGTCTCATCACTTTGTATTCCAAAATGCTAGCTATTGAGTATCATCGTGGGTGTTTAGTAGATTACTTATAAACATCTTTTTTTGCACACATTTTTTTAGATTTCGATTGAACATTTACAAGATATTGTAATTTTGAACGTAATAAATTGCTCAATCTCTGAGAATTGATTAAACCTTCTCTCTTTTTCTCCAATAGCTCTATAAAAATATAAAACGATCTTTCTCTCTCTATGTGTTTTCTTTTCAGTTCTCTTTAAATCTATAACCTTTCCTTTTTTTTTCTTATTAGCCTTCATTATCAAACAGATCCTTATTTCTCCTAGCCTTTTTCTTTACATTGAAAAAATCAAACTGAGTTGAGGATGAGGCATTTCAATATTAGTTTCCTCATTTGTTATTTTGTATTTATCTTACTTTATTTTATTGCTAAAATGTTTTGATCTTCTTAGAATGATTTGATGTTGCTCGCCAAAGTTAGAGTCTTGGGAGTTCTTAAAGACACATCGCATCAAGCATTATAGGCTAAAAAATAACATTTTCTGCTTTAGTTTATTAGGATGATAAGTATTACATACTGTTGTGTCCACATTTTCTTCTTTCTAAAATGCATATGCAATTTTTTGTAGTTTATTGGGTTCACATTTTTTGTTGACTGTTATATTCATATCTTCTTTTGTTTACTATTTTGATCTTAGATTGATGCTGTGGTTTTGGTTGTTCGAATTTTTCTAGTGTCAAAAAATGATTTATTAGGGTTTATAGTGCTAAGAATTATACAATTTAAGGTTGTTTTTCATTGCTTTCTCTTGTTTATTATTTCTTTGTTTTTGGTTCCTAGGGTGTTTGATTCATTCTATCTACAAATGAGAACAATTAAATGTTTATGGACTTAGGTCTAAGTTATTTTAATCTATTTATTCTTTATATATCTTACTTTGATGGACTTAAGCATTTATAGGATTAAGCTTAGGCCCCAATACAGAAATTAAATTAGGTTTATTTTACAATTTAAGCCCGATTGAATTATCTCCCAAATGTTTGTGAACTTTCTAATATGGTGGGATGGATTTGTTTCCTATTTCCAGTTATTTTACACTTCATGTTTGGATAGAGGCCCAGAAAACCAAAGACTACAAAAAATTAATACAATCTGTGACGTTTTATTAATAAAACATCGCAGATTGTAAATAATTTTCGTGACGTTTTTAAAATGTCACAAAAAGTTTACATATTTCACGACGTTTTATGAAAACGTCGCGAATTTATAACATTTTTTGCAACGTTTTATCAATAAAACGTCATGAAATAGAATATGTAACGTTTTGTTGAATAAAACGTCGCTGAAACCTTCAACAACAAAACGAACGACGTCTCCTTAATTTAACCTTTCCCTTTCTTCTGTTAGAAGGCAGAACCTACCTGATCTTCTTCTTTCTACCTTATTAACCAGAACCTTCTTCTTCTTCTCCGCAACACTGCCGACCCAGCTGTCTTCTTCTGTAATACCGACCACCGCATTTCCTACACCAAAGCAATCTCTGATCACCTGCAGATTTGTTTAATTACCGAAGCCTGGAGGCCTCAAGCTTCTCTCTCTTTCCTTCTCCACTCGCTTACCCGCTTCGATTCAGTCTCGGTCTTGTCGTGGACGGATCGTTTGCGAGGCTCAGGAAACCGTCATTGAAGGTTTGAACTTCTCTTTCGTTTTTTTGTTTTTCCTTTCCAAATTCTATTAGTGTACATTTACTTGCTTTTTCTTTCAATTATATTGTTCATCTTTTGTCCTTAAGTGGTTTTATGATCATGGAAGGAGAGGTGCAACTGTCCGACAAGTCAGGTTAGCTACATCGGGTTATTTGAAATTCTTTCTCTTTTGGATTTTGAAGGCTATCTTCTAAATTCTAAACAGGATTATTTGGATTTTGAAG
>JAOTAY010000009.1:3566799-3597817 GCA_025629805.1 Erythroxylum baracoense | reverse complement strand
TAATTCCAGAAATTAATTCATAATTAATTTACCTTAAAATAATTATTTGATGTCCAAAATTAAACAACTTCAATTTTACCATACATACCAAATTTTCTAGTCTTACTAGAAAATCTATTGCTCTACTAAAATTAATTTCTATAATTTCCTAAAATTTAGAAAACATAAAATCATCATTCCAAGCATACCTAGGTCATTTCACGATGATTAAAATAATTTAGGAATCACCAAAAAATTATCATGATCACCGAAACACTGATGAGATACCAAAAACGACAAATATGATTTTAAAATTTTATGAAAATGAAATTTGAGGCAAAATCACTTAGGCATGCATCAAACATCAAACTAACACATTTTTATCACATAAAAATATTTTAAGGTTTTGGAACCAAAATATAAACATACAAAAACATCAAACAAAACATATCCTACAATTTTTGGAAAACTGTCTAGATCTAGAACATTGTTTGATAAAATTATTAAAACAATTTTAATAATTCTATAAAAATTCTAGAGGCATAAACACATCCTAAATATATTCACATAAGTTTTCTAGAATCAAATTTCAAGAAAATCATGTGTAACCTTATCAGTTTAACCAATAGACATCATATGCCCAGCAGAAAGATAGATTTCATGCATGTTCTTGTAAGGACGAAATTAAATATTTTAATCACATTAAAAATATTTTCAATCCCACTGAATCATTCAAATACATCTTATGAACAGATTAGTGAAATAAAATAAAGAAAACCATTTTCTATAATTAATTTCGAACAAAACATTAGAGGACCTAAACTGTCACAACCATGAAAATAGTTTTCATATGTCATGTATTCTACATCTAACAAGGCACAAGATGTCTCTGATACCACTGTTAGGTTCTAATCATGCATCTCATACATAATATATATCAAATATACACAATGGAAATAAAATGGAACCTCACCAGATCTACTTATGTATATAGACATAGAAAAACGAAAACATGAAATGTAAGATGTTTACATACCTTTCTGACGATCTCCTTTGTTCTTTAATCTTCTCCACGTTAGGTTGTCGTAAACCACAAAGATCAACACAGATCGTCTCTAATGAAAGTCCACATGAAGAAAGAAGGATGAAACCTTATTAGGAGATGGCTAGAATTCTTTCTTTGTGCTAGCAAAGACAAGAACACAAAGAAAGAATTCTTGAGAGAGTTAGAGAGAAAAAGTGTGTGTGTAAGAAAAGGAACCTTTCTTTTTATTTGTGTCTTACACAAGATGCACGAAAATCTTCTCAACTTTTTGCACCATTTGGCCTTCCATAATCCCCATCACTAATGGAAAGTTATGGGAAGTTAATGGTCATGAATAACATGCATTAATGGAAGTTATGGGAAGTAAATGACCATGAATAACATGCATTAATGGAAGCCAACAACATTTTTTTTCTAATCCATTCCATGCAATGTTTTCTACCATGATCACATCGTGATACAATCCTAAAATACTCTCTCATATCTTGAATCACTATTCAAGACCATTTTACTCATCCTTCAGATCTTCTATGTGTGACCTACCTATTAGGTTCCCGGTTATGTTGGCCACTTGAATTAATACTTAATTCAAGTAAGTCAAGAGCAATATCAGACAACACATCTTGACCCCCAATTGACCAAAAATTTAGTGGTTTGGCTACGAACCATTCCATAAGTAATGTTGCCATGCAGTTTGTCCTTTCATCATCTATACCTCTCTTGGTTCAGAGTATGGTCAAAGTGTCAACTCCCACTAGACTGACTACGTCACATCTAGTCCAAATGTTATTAGATCTTGTCCTGAGGATCTCATTACTCTATGTATCATTGAAGACTCTGTTCATGACCCATATCTGCTCTAGCCAGAGACTCCCAAGTAATGACCTTGACAAGAGGCCATGGGTATCATCTCCTTATATCAGGAGTGGTGAATCCTTTATTGGCTACTCAATTACCTCTGAATACCTCCAGCTGTACCCAATCACCACCTTATGAGTAACCCTTAAAAGGCACCAATGAATGGAGTCAAAGCACAGGATTAGTATCCGAGATATCCTTGAGCACCTCAAGTCAAAAGATACTTGCACCATTGCTATGATGAGACTATCATTGACATTGGAATAGAATATCCATATGATTGTTTCATAGTAAGCCAATACAATGTACTTACTACCCTTAGTAAGCATCCATATGTTAACTCTAAACAACTCAGGTCTACAGCTTATGAGATCTACTGTATGATCTAATTAAGGAGTATAATATGCGCTAGTCTATCCGGGTTAATGATATCCCATCTCATTAATCCTATGACTAAGGAAAGTTTAGATACTAAAATAATTACATATGATAGGAATCTCGTTATCACGATCTCATAATAATGTCCTCCATGCTATGTTTTGTATCAAGGACTTCGTTAAATCAATTTAAGTTCAAAATCAAATCCATAAATGTATGAACATCAAAATAATAAAAAATGCTTTTATTAATCATAAAATGATTTATATAATAAGTGCTAAAGGTGATTGCCTTTAGAGCACTTCTCTAACAAAGGACACCTTAAATATTAAAATCAATTAGGAGTTCTCATTAAAGATTGACTTTTACAAAGCATTTGATGCTGTTAATTGGAATTTTATCTATCAAGCTTTCTAAGATTTTGGCTTCTCCTCTCCCTTTATACATTCGATATTTTAATGTATTTTCACTCTTTTTTATAATATTCTTATCATTGGAGAAGCCACTATGTTTTTCAAGGGAGCAAAATGGAATAGGCAAGGTGAGCTTATCTCTTCTTACATCTTCTCTGTTTGCATTGAGGTATTAACTGGGCTTATAGCTCATAATATAGTGCAGGAGAATGCACTTTAGATATCACTATACATGCAGGAACTTGAAACTCTTCAACCTCTCATTTGCTAATGACTTAATATTACTTCATGGTATTGATTATCTTTATGCTAAAACTCTTATATATTCTCTCAATTATTTATTTAAATTATCTAGTCTCGAAGTGAACAACTCTAAAAGCCAATTGTCTATTTCTTATTGTTCGAATGAACTAGCCTTGGAGTTGTCTAAAATTTCAAGTCTTAAAATTCATAAGGTTTCTTTTAAATACCTAAGTATCCCAGTCACTACCTCAAGATTGACGTTCAAATATTGTGCTCCCCTTTTTTAGTCAATCCTTCAAAGAATTGGCAAGTGGAAAAATAAAACCATTTCTCATGTTGCAATTGTCAACTTACTATTTCTGTTCTCGACAATCTGCATATATATTAGAGCTCACATATGTTCTTACCACAAATTCTCATCAAGGCATTGGAAATGTTGTTTAAGAATTTTGTAAGGGATGGAGAAGTTTTATATAAGGGATCAGCTAAGATCAGTTGATATTCATCTTCCAAAAAAATTAGGAGTTTCTTATAATCAAATGTATAAAAAACCACAAATAATGTTCTTCTTGCCAAAACAATTTATAGATTGTTCAATGATCATGAGACCTTATAGGTAAAATGGATGCATGAAAAATATTTAAAGCGTAGTAGCTTTTGGGGTATGAGAAGCAAACATTATTCTTTATGGATTGTCTACTAAATGCTAATGCTAAGAGTGACACTTAAACTAATGGAGAAAAAACTAGCTCTTGGTTCGATAACTAGGGCAATCTAGTTCCTCTCTATTTTCAACCAACATTTTTGCTATTGTGACTCACCATTCCTACAAATGTCAAGGTGAAAGAATTGATTAAAGATGATAGATGTTATAGTGATCACAATGACTCTCTGAATTCCTTAATGTTGTCCCTAGCTCCAGGCGTAACAAATACAAAAATGATACTTTTTTCTAGCTAAGGAATAATCAAGGAAGTTCATAAACTCCTCCTAAATTCTCTTGTTCAAGGTTTCTACCAGGACCCAACCATGGTGGAAGCTAATATGGATTAAAGGGAACTTACTTGAGGCCTCCTTCATATTTTAGGTGGCAGCTAGAAAAAAGACTCATTACTTATGATAAAATTAAATGGAACTACTATCTTAATGGTTTGTGTGTCCTTTGAAAATTTGTTCCTAAATGCCTTGACCATCTATTTTTTCAATGCACTTTCTTCCATCCTATCTAGCTAAATATGCTTAAATGGTGTAACCTTCATCTCCAATATGGCATATGGATCAGGTTATAAATTGTTCATTGGATGTCACGTATCAAAACAAAAATGATCTAGCCATCTTTAAAATGTTTATAAGTTGTTGCATCTATATGATTCATAGGTATAGATTACACTATATTTTGATAGGTATTTTGCTGTGTTTTTAAGTGTTTCTTATATGATATCCTATGCATAAGTTTAGAATTATGTTATTACATGTATTTGTTTATATTCTAAATGTTTGTATAGTTCAAAGCGTGAATTCAATCTTAATTTTATGTTTTATGAGGTGCTTAATGTGTTTGTGGGTGTTGAAAATAAAAAAATTAAAGAACAAAGAATATGGAGGAAGCTAGAAGTAGAATGAGATCGTGCCCTATAGAACATGATCATACCAGAGAGGAATAACTCAGAGGCGCGATTATGCCAAAAGGTTTCTAGGTGCAAATTTTTTCATCTATCTTAGCGTTTGAGCCTAATTTTAGAACTGAACAAACTGGAAAAAGCCATAGACAGGACCCCAAGATGCTAATACACTTTATAAGAATGTGAAACACGACAAAAAATGTAGCAACCAATATTAAAAATTGAGTCAAACATAGTCAGATCAAAAGAGCTTTATAATTCCAGCTTTCTGGATCAAGGCTTCAATATAGTTTTTCTTCTTTTTCTTTGATATGTAATTTGGATTCCAAGATATTAAACATGTCTATGGAGTTCTAAATTTCATATTAGGAATTATTCTGTGACTTTGATTATTGTTGATTTCAATAAATATTAGATGTTTGTGATATTTTTACGTTTAAACTTGACAACAAATCGTGAGAGTGAGTCAAAAGTAATTGGTTTTAGATTTTACATTGAGATTTGGTCGTTTAATAGACCGTAATTATCAAATTAACAATCATTTGAAGAGAGATCTTGTTTGAGAAATTAATTATCTAATAGATAGCTTCAGTTCTAATTGAATAAGTTAGGAAAGGTTTTGTGAATTGAGAGGTTGTAAATCTAGAAATTTCAAATTCAATTAGGGTTAATTGGTTAGATCTTGAGAGAGAGTAATCAATACCTAAGGAAATCTAAGATCAAACACAAAATTGAATCATCAAGATTAAAGGAAACAAAATAATGAAAGAATAAGTCCCATGCATTCTATCTTGATCAAAACCTTAAATTTCATTGGTAGCTCATTGTTTATTTGCTTGTTTGCTTATTTACTTTACTTTATTATTTGTTTTAACTATTTTTAATTAAATTTTATTAAAATCAATTTTGTGCTACCTTAGAAAAAGTTTAGCTCAAATTGTTATCTATTGCATAATCCTCAATGGAACAATATCCTGTTATACTACAAGATACAGTCTGTATACTTGTAGGTATTGAAAGTTTTGTTATTAGATATAAAACTTGCTCAACAAGTTTTTGGTGCCATTGTCGGAGATTTAGCATCAGGACTATTTGAATTCCTTTAATCTAAGGATTTTTTGTCATTCTTATGTCCTTATGGTTGCATCAGCACAAGAATTACTCAGAGTTCAACCAAAATTGAAGACACTTCAGCTCTTGACATCACAAGATAAGAAAGAGAAATCCGAAGGACGAGATGCAAAGAAGAGAAAAAAACACAATGGTAGAAGAATATAATCACAAAGACCAGTGGAGAACCCTTATGGATTTCATGAGACACAACAAGGTGTCACTCAACCATTGGTGTAAGGCACATCATTCGAGATTAAACTAGCATTGCTGAATATGCTATAAATCAACATGCAGTTCTATAGGATGCCTAATGAAGCTCGCAATTTCCATTTAGTTCAATTTTTAAAAATATGCGATACCTTCCGATGTAATGGTACTTTTGAAGATATTGTTAGGCTGAGGCTTTTTCCTTTCACGTTGAAGGATAGAGCTAAGGCGTAGTATCATTCCTTAAACCCAGTCAATGTCACGACATGGGAGCATTTGATGTATGCCTTCCTAGACAAGTACTTCCCTTTGACAAAGACCATAAAACTGATAAAATAGATTACCAATTTCTAAAAAAATTGATAGGGTTTCACCATATGAAGCGTGGGAATGTTCAAGGATTCATAAAGGACATGTCCTTACTATAATTTACCATTGGAGTTCCTATTGCAAACTTTACAATGGAGTTAAACCACCCATGAGGAGCATCATAGATGCAATGCGGAAAAAAAGTTAAGGAAGTAGAGGATTTGCTAAAGGAGATGGAAAATAATAGCCATTTTTAGACTTCAAATAAAATTAGATAGCGGTCTACTTTTTGAGATCAGAAGGGAGTCATTCCTATAGATTCAATGACAGCACTATAGGTGAAGATATATAATTTAACAAAACAACTTAGCAGCCTGAAAGCCTCCTCATCAGCTCCAATTAAAGCAATTCAGCACGAATTCAAATTATGCAAACAAGATAATCATGTTACTGTTGATTGCTTCTTAATGCAAAATAACAATACGGAACAATTCAACTACATGGGCATGTAGTTTGGTCGAGGAGGAGGAAATAACCTATAATCTAACACATACAATCTTGAGTAGATAAGCCACCTAAATTTTTCTTGGTTGAACAATGCGAGTAATTAATTGAGAAATCAAGGCGGCCCACTTAGATTTTATCAAGATAAGCCCAGTGCCCATGGTTCCAAACTGGACAAGATTATAGACAGGATCAAAAGTATAGAAGGGAAGTTTGACTAATTAGTAAAGAACCACACCTTTTCCATTCACAATCTAAAGGTTTAAGTAGGCCAACTTGCAAACACATTGTCTATAAAAAGCTTGAGGAGTCTCCCATGTAATACTGAAGCAAACCTGAGGGAGCAACTCAAGGCAATCACACTTAGGGGTGGGACAGAGCTTGAATAACCAGTAGAGAAAATTCACTTCATAGAGGACCACGAAACGAAGAAGAACGATGAAGAAAGGAGAAAAGACCATTCCTACCTTGCCACTCCGCCATACCTACCTAGGATTCCTTTCCTCTAGAGATTACAGAAGAACAAATTGGACACACAATTTACAAGTTTGTGGATAAGTTGAAAACTTCTAAAATTAATTTATCTTTTATGGAGGCATTAGAACATATGCTCAAGTACATAAAGTTCCTAAAGGACATATCATCAAACAGGTGGACTTGGGAAGATAATCAAATGTTAGCTAATAAGTGTAAAATATTACATCTTTTATCCTCCTAAACTTAGTCCATTTATTTATTTTTATTACACATTTGGGCATGATTATTCATATTTTATTAGTTAAAACCCAAAATTATTTACTCTGAACTTTACTGTAAAATTAGCCTACGTTGGACTATTTTTTTAAGCTTAATGGACTGATGTAATTGTGTTAACTATGGGGAGATGATTAAAACTCCAGCAATCCACAACAAGCAATAGTCCATGATAAAGGAAGTTGTAGTAAATGAAGCAAAATATGCAAGCAATGTGCACGTTGCATACAACAGCTGGACCAAAATGACAGTGCAACCAGCTGGGAGGTGAAGCAGGAAACAATAGCAGAAGCATGAAAAAACACAATATGGATAGGAAAACAAAACAGATGAAACGTAGATGTTTGGCAAGCAGTAAAAATGTAGACATTGGGCCAAAATTAGGCAATAAGGATAAAACGCAGAAAAACAAGGGTTTGGAGCATGTTGTGTTTTGAAAATAAGAATAGTAGCGAGGGGCAGGCAGTGACTTTTGGATGAAGCAATTTGAGAGTAAAATAGATGTTTTCGGTTGAAGGAGTTCAGCAACTTTAGGGGCTTCAGGAGAGCATAAAGATGGAGGTAAGCTCTCCACCATGAGGAGACCCATGGAGGGGTAGCCTCCCAACCCTAGTACGGAGGCGACATTGATGTCAATGACCCAGTTAAGCACTCTTTCACTGTTTTTGTTGTTTCTTTCTCTCCTTAGAAATTGATTGTGTTATACTATGTTAATTGATTTGGGTTTTGTGTATGATAATTATATTCTCACTATCGTTCGATTATTTATGTATGAAATCATTGGGTATTGTAAAAAGATTATTCGAATGCAGTCATTGGATCGTTTTATTACAAACACATTGCTAGAATTTCAATATAATGCGTAATTGTTATATTTGAAATTCATTTGTAGCGATTAACAATTTGTAATCATTAGAGTTAACATAACCTAAGTTAAATGACACATCATACATGGTTATTGACTTAATTAATTAGTTTTCCTAATTTGTAATGCTACTACCCAGTTGAATCTAAAGATCATATCTTAGGTTATTGGTAGTTAGATTAATTAATGATCGTATCTTGATTAAACACTACCCAAGGGAAAACTCGGGTTAATTATTATTCCATGATTAATAGTTTCTAGGAGAAGTTTTAGAACAACAAATCACTAAAAAATGTTTAATTAGGGTGTAGGCTGAGATTGAACCAAAGAATAAGATTCCTAACAAATTAACCTCCTTCTTCATTTCTCGTATGTTTTCTTTAATTTGTTTTCATTAAGTTAGTTTTATTTTATTTTCTTATTTCTAAAACCAAAACCCCCTAAACCTAAACACCGATTAATTTCATTTCAACAACTTTACACTCCCTCTCTGTGGGATCGACCTAGACTCACCATTGCTATAGTAGTGGTCTAGTTTATTTTGAGTAGTATTATGACTCGCTATCAATTTTGGTGTTGTTGCCTAGGAGTGCAGTGTTTTAGTTTTTATTTGTGATTTTAATTGGTGTTTTGTATATATTTGTTTGTAATTAGTTTATTTTGCATTTGTTTCTTGATCTTTTCATTTTCTGTTTAGTGCTTATATGTTAAAAAATTGACATGTATAAAAGTAATTCCGTTTTTAACTCTTATTCTGAATCCTATAATGAAGTTTGGATTGATCAAACTAACTTTGGTTATGGATGGGATAACCATCCATAATTACTTTTAAGATAGTTTCAGGATGCACAAACAATTCTTGTATAGACTAGAAGCTTCCTATCATGACTCAGAACCATCCCTAGAATAGTTGATTAATATTGTGAATGTTAGTACTTTGCAATTGCAGCAGAATACTCTACAATTTCAGTAGGATGGAGGATAATTTTTACAAAATACATGGTCTAGTGCCTAAGATTTAGAGAGCCAACATGACTCAAGTATATCTCTAGAAGAATTTCTTGATATTATAGCTACTAACAATCTTCAAATTCAACAGAATATGCAGTAGTTTGAGCAAAATATGCAGCAATTATTTCAGCAAGGTGTACAGTAAATCTGAGAGGATACTTTGCAATTCTAGCAAGATGCATTACGTCGATGGGGAGATATCACCCATATGGAACCGCAAAGAGAATAAGAGTAGCCATATCAACCTGAGATGTACCCAATAAATGTTAGTGTGGAAAACTTAAGGAGTGATGAGGAGCTTGAGAATTTTGAGAGGAATAGTTAAGGAATTGCTTGTGTCGAAGAAGTTGAGGAGGAGCTTGAACCATAATATGATACATCATTTGGCTCAGAAGTAAGTGCTAAGTCCATAATTATTTTCGAGACTAACCCTTCACATTTACCTAGCAGGTTAGAAGAATTAAATGAAGAAGAAAAAGGTGAACAGTCATTCGAATTTTTTCAAGAGAGCAAGGACTCAGTAGAGATGAAGAATATGAAGATAAAGAAGACGCTAGAGGTCAATGATTATCAACCAGGGCCCTATTCGGAAGAACATCATGTGGAGGAACCGCATGTGCCACCAAAAGACCATAATTTTGTCACGTGAGGAGAAAAAGGAGTCAAGCCAACGACACTAAACAAAGGCACTTCTAGGGAGGCAACCAGGGGAAGTAAATTTCTTTTCCTTTACTTTTTCACATTAGTTTTTATATACATGTGTGTTTTTGAATTTGTTTTTTTACTTGTTTTAAGTTTTCATTCAAAATGAGAGAAAAAATAAAACAACAAAACAAACATTTTCTCATTTTTCTGTTGCTTCTAGGATTATATAGTCATGATTAGAGAGTGAATTGACTAGAAAATTTGATAGCAACTTTAGTATGTATTTTTGCTCTTGTGATTGGTCGATGTATAATATTTTTAGAAGGGTAGTGACTAATGGTGGACAAAATCAGAGAGATTTTGAGCCTTATTAGACTAATACATTTATATCAGTCTCATTGTCTTTTGATAATGTGTGACCTTCATGACATGTACATCCTAATTTGTATTGAATTTCTATTCAAGACCACATTTTTTCATATGCATGAACATGGATATTTTAAGGCATTATTTGCTTTTTTGAACTACATTAGCAAAATAGCCTACCCATTATGTGATTTTCCTTTTTGATAAGCCCTTATGAGCTTTATTTTCCTTTTCTTTGTGTATTATCCACAGTACATGCTTTAACCTAACCAAATTTCGTTCCTAAGCCTTGAAGCTAGTGGAACATTTGTTGATTTTTGAGTTTGTGGATATACAAAATTCTAAGTATAGGGGTATGCTTATGTGTGGGTTGGTTATAATGTTGGGATGTTATTTTATGTCTTAACATTGAAATTCCCATATTAATGTAGTTTATTTTAATTTTTATAAGAGAAATGAAAAGAAAGGAAAAGAAAGAAAGAAAAGAGAAAAGCAAAAGAAAAGAAAAGAAAAGAAAAACAAAAAGGAAAAAAAGAAAGAAAAAGAAAAAGAAAAGGTTTAAATAAATGTATCAATGAGCAAGTGCATATGTGGTTTGCAAGGTTATTCATGCTTAATGCATCCTCATAAAGTTGTATTGAATGGGTTATCTGAGTATGTTGATATGAGTTAAATGTTGCCTTGGAAGGTTCATTCATTGTAGTTCAATGTATTGTTATCATCAATCTTTATGAGTGATCCCTTCGGATTGGTTGTGCTTAATATGGTTTGTGTATCAGAGCTTGAGTTTGAGTTGTGAAACATTGTTTTTGCATTCATCATAGTTGATGCACTTAATTGTGAGTGAATGTTAGTTTTTGCACTTAATAGTATATTGAGTGTTACTTTTGTTTCACTAGCTTTGATAGCTTTCATGCTACTTTACCTAAAAACATCTCACCTTATCTTTAGCCACATTACAACATTGAAAAGTTCTTTAATTCGTGATTTTGCATGTGAACTTTAGTGGTGGAGAAATGAAATGATACGCAAAGTTATGGAATGGCATGATCATGAATGGTATTAAGTGTACCTATGGATATATTTTAGTTAAACACATTTTTCAAGTTTACCATTAGATTGCTCAGTTTGTAAAGGTATTGAATGTTGATTGATCATAAGTAAAAGCTTGGAATGTTGAGTTCTTGCTCTAATTTTTGAAAGTCATTCATCTAGGCTTATGATTATGTATTTTGGGAAAATATCAGAATTGAGTAAATGTTTTTGGGTCTGTGAGCTTAATTTTGATATTTTGCTTGAGAATGGCCAAAAGCTAAGTATGGGGGAGTTTGGTAAGTGTAAAATATTACATCTTTTATCCTGCTAAACTTAGTCCATTTAGTTATTTTATCACACATTTGGGCATGATTATTCGTATTTTATTATTAAAAACCAAAATTATTTATTCTTAATTTTACTGTAAAATTAGCCTAAGTTGAATGGACTGATGTAACTATGTTAATTATGTGTAGTTGATTAAAACTACAGTAGCCTATGACAAGCAATTGTCCACACAAAATGGCACTGCAACAAATGAAGCAAAACATGCAAGCAGCGTGTACACTGGTTGTAATAACTGGACTAAAATGATAGTCTAAAGGCGAAGCATGAAAGGATAACAGAAGTATAAAAAAATGCAACATAGATTGGAAGCCAAAACAGATGAAACATAGATATTTGGTAAGTAATAAAAACATAGATGTTGGGTCTAAATTAGGCAATAAGGATAAAACACAAAAAAAGAGGGTTTGAAATGTGTTATGTTTTGAAAATAAGAACAGTAGTGAGAGGAAGGCAATGACTTTCGACTGAAGCAATTTGAAAGTAAAATAGGTGTTTTCGATTTAAGGGGTTTGGGAACTTCAAGGGCTTCAGAAGAGCACGAAGATGGAGGTAAGCTCTCCACCATAAAGAGACCATGGAGGGGTAGCTTCCCAATGCTGGTTCGGAGGTGACATCGATGCCAATGACCTGGTTAAGCACTCTTTCACTATTTTTGTTGTTTCTTTCTTTCAATAGAAATTGATTGTGTTATCCTATGTTAATTGATTTGGGTTTTGTGTATGGATAATCATATTCTTGTTATCGTTCGATTATTTGTGTATGAACCCATTGGGTATTATGAAAAGATTATTGGAATGCATTCATTGAATTGTTTTATCACAAACCCATTGCTAGAATTTCAATATAGTTCGTAATTATTATATTTGAAATTCATTTGTAGCAACTAATGATTCGTAATCATTAGGGATAACATAACCTAGATTAAATGATGCATCGTATGTGGTTATTGCCTTGATTAATCAATTTTCCTAATTTGTAATGCTATTACCCAATCGAATCCAAAGATCGTATCCTAGGTTATTTGGTAGTTAGATTTAATTAACAATCGTATCTTGATTAAACACTACCTAAAGGAAAACTTGAGTTAATTATTAACCCATGATTAATAGTTTTTAGGAGAGGTTTGAGAACAACAAATCATTGAAAAATGTTTAATTAGGGGGTCGGCCAAGACTGAACCAAAAAATTGAATTCCCAACAAATTCATCTCTTTTTTCATTTTTTGTATGTTTTCTTTAATTTGTTTTCATTAGGTTAGTTTTATTTTGTTTTCTTATTTTTAAAACCAAAACCCTTTAAACCTAAACACCGATTAATTTCATTTCAACAACTTTACATAGACTCTCAGTGAGATCGACCTAGACTCTCCACTGCTATAGTAGTAGTCTAGTTTGTTTTGACTAGCTTTATGACACGCTGTCAGTAGCACTAACTGAAAGTTGTAGCTCCATTATCAATATTCATATGCCTTCCAAGTTGAAGGATCTAGGGATCTTCACAATATCCTGCATAATTAGTGAGTTAGAGTTTGCAAAGTGTTTATGAAGCCAACTTCAATGCTCATTCAGTTAGCAGATCAATCAATCAAGAGACGCTTATGGTGGTGGAAAATGTTTTAGTTAAGGAGGATAAGTTCATTATTCCTATGGACTTCATGGTACTAGAATTCAAAGAGGATAGGAACCGTCTACTGATTCTCGGATGACCATTTATGAACACTGGGAAAGTGTTTATCGACATTTATAAAGGCAAATTGATCCTTTAGATTATTGATAATCAAGTGGACATTAATATGAACAAAGTCTTTAAAAATTTGAAAGAAAATAGCTTTTGCGTGAAGATCGATATAACAGATGAATGTATCAAAAAGCAAAAGAATTGCTTGGAAGAAGTTAAATTTGAGGAAGTTGAGATGGATGATGAAGTTGAGAAGGAGAACGAAGCTGATTCTGAGGAAGAAGCTAAGACGGAGGAGTGGGGTGTTCAAGCACATCAAGACACATCAGTAAGAACCAAAGCATCCATACCATCCTCCACTCTAGCTCTAAACTTAAAGCCTATACCCACACACCTTAGCTATAACTTCCTAGGTTAGGGCTAAACTTTACCATCAATATTTCCAATCATTTCGATGGGGAACAAACCAGTAAGGTGGCAAAGATCATAAGGAAACAAATGTAGGTTATAAGATGGAATATATCTGACATAGGAGGTATAACCCAAATGTAGTTATATATAGGATAAACTTTAAAGAAGGAAGTAAAGCAGTGAGGGAACATCAACGGAGACTAAACCATTACATAAAGGAAGTAGTAAAAAAGGAGTAGTAAAGCTCTTAGACACAAGTATCAAATACTGGATATCAGATAGTAAATGGGTTAGCCAATTATAATGCATGCGTAGAATGTTTGTACTGGAGAGTGAGGTGGAGAGATGATTTCACGTGAACAATCATAGGATGAAGTGTCTATATTGACTATCGCAAACTTAACAAAGTGACTATAAAGGTTCACTTTCCTTTTCCATTCATAGATCAAATGATATAAAAGGTGGTTGGTCATTTATTCTACTATTTCTTAGACAGTTGTTCAAGTTACAACCAGATTTTTATCTATCCGAAGGACCAAGAAAAGACCATATTTACATATCCTTGCGAAAAATTTGCTTATATACAGATGCCTTTCAGGTTATGCAATGGTCCCACTATATTTGAAAGGTGCATGATGTCTATCTTTACAGATATGATAAAGGACATAATGAAAATTTTCATGGATAATTTTTTAGTCTTTGGAGACTTTTTTAAGTAGTGCCTGACAAAAGATGTGAAGAATCACATGTGGTACTGAATTAGGAGAAGTGTCATTTCATAGTACACAAAGGCATAGTATTGGGACATAAAATATCATGCTAAGGAAGTAAAGTGGATTGAGCAAAGAAGAAGGTCAAAGAGAAACTTCCACCACTCATTAATGTCAAAGGCGTGTGAGCATTTTTAAGTTATGCAGGATTATACTGCCACTTTATTAAGGACTTTTCTTTAATTGCTAGACCTATTACAAACCTATTAGTTAAGGATATTCCTTTTAATTTTGATAATAGTTATCTATATGCATTTAATCGACTAAAGGATTCACTGATATCAGCATCAATCTTAACATCATCAGATTGATGTTGTAGGTTACGTGTTGTGCCAACGGAATGATAAAAGATTGCATATAATTTATTATATGATCAAGACATTAATGGAGCCAGGCCTCAACTTAATTATATCACTACTAAGAAGGAGTTGTTAATGGTGGTATTTTCATGTGACAAGTTTCGGTCATATCTTTTGGGATCTAATGTGATCATAATATGCTTAAGTATCTCTTCATTAAGAAAGACGTGAAATCAAGGCTTATTTGATGGGTATTACTCTTATAATAGTTTGACACAAATATAAGAGATGCGAAGGGGATGGAGAATGTGGTACCTGACCACTTATCACGTTTAGAAGGATGGGAATTAGAGAAAAGAAAAGATATTAATGAGCAATTCCCCAATGAAACCTTGATGTTGTTTAACCGCCTAGTATTCCTATAGTACAAAAATGTAGCATACTTCGTTACAGGCAGTTTACCCCCTTTGGATATATCGTATCAGCAGAAAAAGAGATTCTTGTAAGAGTGTATCCATTATCTATGGGATGACTCGATCATTTATTGGACATGTGCTAATGGATTAGGTAGGAAGTGTACTCTGAAGGAGGAGATGTTAAACATACTACTGATGCGATGTCATGAAACTAGTTATACTGGGCGTTACAGAGCAAACAAAATGGCAGCACGAGTATTATGGTTTTTATTGACTGTATATGTTCAAGGATGCTCAAGTGTTTGTGGCACAGTGCGATAGATGCCAAAGTGTGGGGAAAATCTAGAAAAGAGATGAGATCCCCCTATCTAACATTCTAGAAGTTAAAGTGTTTGATGTATAAGGACTGGACTTCATGTGACCATTCCCATCCTCCACAGGGAACATGAATATCTTAGTCAAACTTGACTGTATGTTACAATGGGCTAAAGCTCTGGAAACTATAATAAATAATGGAAAATTATTACAAAAAATTATAAAATGATTATTGAATTGATTTGGAGTACTATGAGCTGCAATAAACGATGGAGGACTAAATTTCTATAATAAATCTTTCCATGCTCTTTTGAAAGGATACGGACTTCGCCATCATGTAGCCACTCCATACCACCCATAAATAATTGGAAAAATGGAAGTCATGAACCGTGAGCTTAAAAGAATCTTGGAGGAGATGAGAAATAGTTTAAGGAAGGATTAAGCATTAAAGCTGGATGATGCTTATGGGCCTATTGGACAGCCTTTAAAACTCCAATCAGGACGAAACCATTTAGACTTGTGTATGGTTTGAAGTTGTTTACTGGAAAGTTCAAATTAAGAAAAGTGGGCTTCTAAAAGGAATTTGCATATGGAGCTTTAGAATTAGAAATCAAAATAAGGAAACCTTTAAAGAAAACAGAAAAAGGTGCAAATCGTATCTTCGAGGAGTATTTTTGTAAGAAAGGGAAGTGACTTATTTCCTTTCAAATCATTAAAAAAGTTCTGGATGATGAAAGGTCAAGCTAAAGACTTTAACTTAGCAATTTTATGTAATTAGGTTTACTTGAATTATGTATTTAGGGTTTAATTGTTCCTATTTTGGAGTGGTTTGGATTGCTAATTTTCTTGTTTTTAAAACTATTACAAGTTAGGGAATAAATTTTTGGGGGTTATTGATAGGATTGAATTATCTTATATTTTCTTATGTATTTCCATTTGATTTCAATCCTATTTTCAAGATAAAATGTTTAATTTGTGTTCAGTTTGTGTTGAATGCTAGGTTGTATATGTTGGTATATGTTTGAGACCAAAAAGACAAGATTCTAAAGCAAATTGGAGCACAAATTTTTAACAAGTAAAAGACGCAAAATGAAAAGAGATTATAGCTTGTTGGTGGCGGTATAAAACAAAAATGGAGATATGAAGAAAAGAATATAAGTTGCATAGATAATGGTGAGGAGCAAAGAATGCAATAGGTGGATAAATGTTGAACAAAACAGTAGCGTGAAGGCATTAGCAGAAGCTAAAATGACATGCAAGCAGCTAGTGAACTAGCCTAAAACGATAGCCAAATGTATTTAATGGATAGTCAAAACTCTCACCAAAACAACAACAAAAAAAGCAAAACACTAGGTTTCATGCGTTAACGCATGCGTAAAACACTAGCGTATTACGCAACTGTAGAGGGAGGCAGGGTTTGGTGAACAGAGCGTGGACCATAAACTCTCCAATAAAAAAAATTCAAATAAAAAGCTATAGTGAAAGGGGTGAAAGGGAAGAGAGAGTAGCACAGCTGGAGGCGGTTAGAGTAGATGAGATGGTGAGAAGAGGGTAGCAAGGGTTTTCGGTAGGGACATTAATAGGGGCTGAAGCATTTTTCCAAGAGAGACCTATAGAGGGGTAACATCCCGACGCCGGTTCAGAGATGACATCGACGCCGACAACCCAAGTTAAGTATATTTTCTTATTTTTATTGTTTCTTTCGCTCATTAGAAATTGATTGTGTTATCTAATGTTAATTGATTTGGATTTTGTGTATGGACAATCGGATTTAAGTTATTGTTACAGTTATTTGTGTATGAACCCATTGGGATTATGAACGGATGATTTTAATGCGTTCATTGAATCATTTGATTACATACCCATTTCCAGAATTTTGATATAATTCGTAATTATTATGTTGAAATATATGTGTAGCGACTAATGATTCATAATCATTAGGGATAACATGACCTAGGTTAAATGATGCATCATATGTGGTTATTGGCTTGATTAATCGGTTTTCCTAATTCGTAATGCTACTGCCTAATTAAATCTGGAGATCGTATCCTAGGTTATTCGGTGGTAAGGTTTAATTAACAATCATATCTTGATTAAACAAATCCTAAGGGAAAACTCGAGTTAATTATTAACCCATGATTAATAGTTTCTAAGAAAGGATTGAGAACAACAAATCAATAAAATATGCTTAATTAGGGTGTAGGCTGAGATTGAACCAAAGAATTGGATCTCTACCGAATTCCCTAATTTTACCATTTTCACATATTTTCTTTAATTAGTTTTTATTAGTTAGTTTCATTTTATTTTCTTATTCCAAAATCCACCCCCCTCCCCCGCGCCAAATTTTCCTAAAAATCGATTAATTTCATTTCATAAGCTAACCGAACACTTCCTGTGAGATTGACCTAGACTCACCACTACTACAATAGTAGTCTAGTTATTTTATTTTGACTAGTGTTACAAAGTGCAAGTCAATTTTGGCGTCGTTGCTAGAGAGTGCGTTGGTTTAGTTTTTGTTTGTGATTTAATTGGTGTTTTGTTCATGTTTGTTCGTAATTGATTTCTTTTCAGTTATTTCATGATCCTTTCTTTATTCTGTTTCGTGTTTATGATTTTTATTAAAAACTCGATATGGATGGAAGTAATTTCTTTTATAACTCATATTCTCAATCCTATAACAATGTTTGGCCTGATTAACCTAACTTTTGTTATCTATTGGATAATCATCATACTTACTTCCATAATAGTTTGTAGGATGCACAACAATTCTCATACAGATCAGAAGCTTCCTATCATGACTCCGGTCCATCTCTGGAAGAGTTGATTAATATTGTGAACGCTAATACTTTGTAATTGCAGCATAATACTCTGCAATTCCAGCAGGATGGATGGTAATTTTCAAAAACTACATGGTCTAGCATCTAAGATTCAGAGAGCCAACATGACTCAGGTATGTCTCTAGAAGAAATGCTTAATATTATAGCTGCTAACAATCTTCAAATTCAACAGGATATGCAGTAGTTCAAACAGAATATGCAACAGTTGTTTCAGCAAATTGTACAGCAAATCCAAGAGGATGCTCTGCAATTCCAACAAGATGCATTGCCTCGATGGGGAGATATCAATCATCTGGAACCATAAAGAAAAGAGAAGCAGCCATATCAACCAGAGGTGTACCCAATGGACATTTGTGCGGAAACTTTAAAAGTGATGAAGAGCTTGAGAATTTTGAGGTCAACCCTCAACGAATTGCTTGTGAAGAAGAAGTAGAGGAGGATCTCAAAGCAAAAAAAGATATATCATTTAGCTCAAAGGTAAGTACTGAGTCTGTAATTATATTCGATACTAACCCTTCACATTTACCTAACAGGTCAGTTACATTAAAAAAAAAAGAAATGGGACAAGGTGTGACCTTTTTAACAAGGCACAATTGTGCTTTAAGCTTTTGGAGCACGATCGTGAAAGTCCAACTCATGGCAGCCAAGCCTAACATGCCAAAACTCACCCTCCAACCACATTTTATCCCTCCTTCTTTAGCCCTAACCCCTTATATTCTTCCTTTCTCTTCTTCTAACCTTATTTTTTCTCTCTAAAACTTAGTAGTCCCTCTCAAAATCTCTCACATCTCTCTTCATTTTCCTTAGGGTTTTCACTTCTTTCTTGATTCTTTCACTAAGATAAACATTCCTCCTACATATATCTAGTAATTTCCACACAAATATCACATGTTTATGGTGTTTTTTTTACAAGATTTCATTTAACTCTTCTCTTTTCATGTTTTTTCTGGTGTTTTGGTGTATTTTGTGTGTTCTTAGTTGATTTTGTAGGTATGCACTCATTTGTGGCTCCAAAAATCAAACAAGTGTTAAACACTCACAATCAAATGGGAAATCTCTAGTTTCGGGGAAGGGTGCACGTGATAATGTTGTGGATTTATGAGCACCCTTTTCAATTTATTCAAAACAAGAAGGTATTCGATTCCAAACTCTTTGCTCTAGAGTTATAATGCACCTAGGTACTTTGATTTTGAAATTTTAGAAAATCTAAGGTTGAAAGATAAAATTGAGACTTTGATTAATAAAATTTGAAAGGACAAATTCATTCATTTTGATTATGTTATGTATATGGAATTAACCCTCAAATTTTATACTATTTTACAATTTGAGCCACAAAATTTGGATCACTTTTAGTTTCGATCGAGGAGCCACCCATATAATCTGAATTATGAAATTATGGAAGAAATTGGTGGATTTCTTAGGTCGAACATAATTGAAAAACATGATAACTTTCATGCTTAGCAATATTAGAAGCAATTAATAGGGTTGGATAATTTTATTGTGAGCAATGCCCATAATAATGTCATTCTTAGTCTTGAGCACCATTACCAATAAATTTATGTGTTACAATGTAATCAATAAATCTGAAAGTAACAAATGTTCTGTTAAAGACTTATTCATATTGTGGTGCATGGATAATAATATCAACGTATGTACTTTAATCGATATTTTTCATACTTTAGCTACTTCTTTTAAAAAGAAAAGTAGTCATCTTCACAAGGTTATCTAGTTACCTGTTGTTTATTATGGTGTAGATGTTGAGGGACTGATTATTGTTTTCCTTGAGTTTCTTAATCACATTCACTTAAGGCGAGCTGAAAACTTTGCTGTCCATTATATGAAACTCTGAGATATTAGTTCCAAAAATCATGTGAAATATAGAACAACATAAGCTAGTTCTTGTTCCACACCAACGCAACGAATTGAGGTCTTAACTATTAAATAGATGATGAAGAGGAAGGTTAGGAGAAAGTCTTCAATTTGGTTTCTGAAAACAACAAGCTTATGAAGGAGAGCATGAAAACAATAGAGGTGCATATGAAGGAGATGGCGTGAGAACAACGAAGACATCGATGTGACATCGAGAAGGTTTTGAAGTACTTCGCTACCTAAGGCATTCAAATTTCTTCACCTATACTATCACTGACGCAATCTCTATAAGTGGTTTCTTGCTCTAAACTTTTTGTAATTTGTTATTTATTTTATGCGTATTTTTATTTTCTCATATTAAGGACAATGTGTTGTCTAAGCATGGAGAAGTTTATGCATTAACAGGTCATATGTGTTTGAACTTTGCATATCATATTTTGTTAGTTTTTTTATTAGGATGACATTGTGTGAACTTTTTGTTGTACATATATGCTTTATGTGAATATATCAATGGCAAGAAGTTTATGGAATTAGTTTACCTTTAAGCATAGTCGTCTAAGTTGTAAAAGCATATTGACTTATGAATTTTATGTTTTAAGTATCTTTGAATGACTATATGTGTTAATTAGGATATGACACCTATTTTGTTCACTGTATAGATTTATAATTATAAGTCAATTCAAGTGATTAGCATCATTAGTAACCTTTCATGAGGATAATTGACTAAAAAGAATTGAGGTCGGCTAAGAAATTAAGGAAAAGAAAAAAAAGTGTGTTAAATAAATTGTTATTTCATCGCCCTTTTTCAAAGAAAGCTAGGATAAGAATAAAGTTAGTAACTAATTAAGAATGTGATATAACTGAGTAACTTGGGGCATTCACGACAAAATGTTTTATTCGCATCAAAAAGCTAAAATGACATTATAACCATGAAAAATAACTAAAAAACATGATCTAGTTAAGTAACCAGGGGACATTCAGGACAAGGTGTTCACCTTCACGTCAAAAGACTTGGTTAATGTTAAAGAAAATTTTAAAAAATTATATTTCATTAAATAAAACCTCCTGATCTTTGAATATAGAAAAAATTTCATAAAAGGATACTTAGTGATTGTTGCATTTTTCATTTATTACTATAAATGTATGTGTACAAGTGTTGTAGGTGAATGAGGTGTTAATATTTTGATTGATATGTATATTCAATTCAAAGTACTTAAACATGGAAGGAATAGCTTAGTATGATGGCACATTTTGAATAATTGATGTTTGTGGTTAAATTAATTCCATAAGATTTGATGACATTATCTCATTATTGCATGTTGCATCAATGTGTGATTATCTATTTTTATGTTGGTTTGTTTGTTTATGTTTTTGTCTTTACTTGAGGATAAGCAAAAGTTTAAGCATGGGTATGTTGATAGGTATAAATTATACCATATTTTGATAGTTGTTTTAGTGTGTTTTCAAATGCTTCTTAGATGATTATCGTATGTATAATTTTAGAATTGTGTTATTGTGTGTTTGTTTATATTCCAAGTGTTTGTGTGGTTTAGAGCATGTTTTCAATATTAATTTTACGTTTCATAAGGTATTTAATGTGCTTACAAGTGATGGAAATAAGGAAATTGAAGAACAAAGAAGATGGAGGAAGTTAGAAGTAGAACACGATAATCCAGAAAGGAAAAACACTCGAACATGATCGTGCCTCCAAGGACTTGAACGTGCTAGAAGGTTTTCAAGTGCAAATTTTTTCATTTTTTTTAGGGTTCAGTGCTATTTTTGGAACCAAACAAAGTGGGAAAACCCTAGACATGACCCCAAGACCCTAATAAACCATATAAGAGCTTCAATAGATTTTTTCTTCTTTTCATTTAGTTCTTTCATTATCCTTGATATGTAATCTGAATTCTAAGATGTTAAACATGACTATGGAATTCTAAATTTCACATTAGGGTTTATTTTGGAATTATTTTGTGACTTTGATTACTATTGATTTTAATACATATTGGATGTTTGTGATAATTATTTATATTTAAACTTGACAACAAATCTAGAGAGTGAGTCAAAAGTAATCAGTGTTACATTGTACAACGAGAGATGACAAATTAATAAACCAACAATTATCAAATTAACAATCATTCCAAGAGAGATTATTTGAGAAATTAATTATCTAGTAAATTGTTTTAGATCTAATTCAATAAGTTAGGCAAATTTTTGTGAATCGAGATATTGCAAACCTGGAAATTTTGAATTCAATTAGGGTTAATTGATTAAATCTTGAGAGAGAGTAATAAATACCTTAGGAAATCTAGGATCAAATACATAATTAAATCAACAAGATTAAAGCAAACAAAATAAGGAAAGAATAAGTCCTAAGCATTCTATCTTGATTAAAACGTTAAATTTCATTAGCAGCTCATTGTTTATTTGCTTATTGCTTTACTTTATTATTTGTTTTAATTTATTTTAATTAAATTTTATTCAAATCAATTTTGTGTTACCTTAGACAAAGCTAGGATCAAATTGTTAGCTATTGCATAATCTTCGTGGGAGCGATAACCTCTTATACTACAAGATATGATTTGTATACTTACGGGTGTTGAGATCTTTATTATTAGATATAAAACTTGCTCAATAGGGATACGGAGAGAAAGAAATAATAGAGTTTTCCTAAAAAAAGAAACATATTTAGCTTCGATGCTCATAATCATATATAACTGGATCAAAGAGAAATTTGGCTAAAGGGATACAACTCAAATGTAATTTGAAAAGTTTGTCCAATTGAAATCTTCTTTGAACTTTCTTAAAATTCCAAGAGGTGTCAACAAAATAGCTACTACTGACAAAATAAATATCAGGCTATAATGTGATCAAATTACTCAAGTACCAAGCAACAGGTGAAACCTATAAACTAGAAAAATAGTATTCAGCAAGATTTTTTAAGCTAGAATTTATATCCATAGGCTTAAGTTTTTATTCAGTGAGACTTTGTATTCCTTTTTATGACTTGTTTACCTTGTAAGTTGACAATTCTTTCATGAGTTTTTATTACTTATTAGTATAATTTTCTTTAAAATTTTAAAAAATAATATGGAAAAGATACAACCCTAAAGGATTCATTAACAAATCTTGTTTGAACTTATTCAAGGCATTTGTGCAAAAAGCAATTTGGAGGAATCTTGTATGGCTCATCACCAATTCCAGTAAAACTTCCTATATATTTTTGGCTAACAATTAAGTAAACATAAAAAAGTTGGACATATTAAAAAAAATTTTCAACTAACATCTAATGTAAACTCTATAATCAAAGTTCTTGAAATGTTAAATCGCCTCTTATTCAATCACTGTTTAACTTATTCAAGACCCAAACTTTTTTTTTTTTGGATACAGAAGGACTAAATGAACTAAAAACTACAATTGACAGTCACAAACTTCGATGAAACGAGATGCCTTGTAAGTCCTGTGTAAAGACCGAAAGGCATTGCTCAGGAAGATCGCAGAGAAAATGAGTTCCCAGAGTGGTGAACGAAGTTAAATACGCTAGCTAATCTGCACACCGATTGCCTTCCCTGTAAACATGCTGTAGCTGGATCTCCTAAGCGCTCCGCTTCAATTCCTGGAAATCCCGAATTTCCTGTGACACATCAAATAACGAGAGGTTAGAAGAAGAGAGGATATTAATAATCTCCAATGAGTCTATCTCTAAAATCACTTGTCGGTGTCCCAAATTCTATGCCAGTTGTAGACCTGTGAGGGCCCCAGGAAGTTCAAGACCCAAACTTTGATTCTATGTAGAGTACAATGCTGCAAAAGCAATTGGTCTATGTTTGTAGCGTGGGTTAAGCAGATGAGATATAATTACAATGACAGCTTAATAGTCTTAAAAGTAACTCTTTTAACTATGACTTACATGTAATATCGCGAAAGAGAATAGGGGGATTTTCCAAAATGAATTTCAAGTATTCAAAATTTTTGTTAGAGCAAAATAAATTGCAGATGAGGTTCATCTAAATATAAGCACAGAGCTGGCCACCAACTAAAACATTTCTCAACTCTAGATCATAATTGATCACAATGCTAAATCCAATATGAGAAGGCACACCAAAGAGTTTTAGGGTTTATCATTCTCCCCCTTACCTGACCTAAGTTTTATGAGTTTTCTTATATTTCACTTTTAGATTCTGTTGTTCAGCTATAATTTTTTGCTTTAGCTTTGTTTTTACTCGATTCACCTTGTTCCAATGTTTTCAGGTTCTAGTTTAGTTGTACTCTACATTTTCTTGAATTAAATGCAGCTTTTTCATCTTTCAGAGAGAAAAAAGATACCGATCACCCTACTGTAACGAACGGATACGCCGAAACATTGGAGTTTAAGTCATTTAAATTAAGTGGCTTAGTTAATTAAGCATGCAGATTGAACATCACAATCTGCTCCCATAAAGCTTACTCTACTTCATGCGGAAGGAAACAGCGTCGTCATGAAACAAGAGGCAAGTTTAGATCCAGTGTCACTCAATTTTTAAGAAAGACCCATTGTTTGTAGACAGCCCTTGACCTATAAACCCAAGAAGGGAAATCCCAAATCTCAACACCTCAACCATCACCAGGGTACTGGGTACTTGGACCTTTTCTTTATAAATAGTTCCGTGGAAAAAAATGAATGTAGAAGTGTTGTATCTTTTGTGAGTACATTCGAACAGACTATTAAGTATGCAAAGGGCGGTACATTGTCTCCAACAAAGTAAGCTACTTGTTCCACACTTAATGGAACGGAGATACAAAAGGAATATAACACTGACCAAACGAAATTCAGCTTTTGTAGGGCTGTCGGTGAAAAAACTGAAGTCACTAGGCATTGACGTGAAACCTCACGAATGACAAACATTGTTTTCAATATCTGCTTCTTAAAACTGTCTCATCACTCACTTCGACACAACAGTTCCTCTGGGGCTTTCAGATCGACCAGAAGAAGCAAATGTATCAGCTGAACTGTAAAATGTCCCCAGAATCCAATTCTATACGTCTACTGTCATGATAGTTATACATTCTTCCATAGTAGATAATATAAACAAAAAATGAAAGTATAGCGCATTACAGAGGATTGTTTATAGTCAGTAAGGAAACAGTGAATTATTTGGAAGACACAGAGCCATGACCGTTTGATTCACTTGCAGAAGGATTCAAGTAGTGAACTGAAATCAAACCATTCTCCACTGCTCCTACTGACACTGCAGAACTCTGACTTATCGATGGACCTCTTGATGACATTCCTGCGGAGTACACTTCACATAATGAAATAATTTCTAGCAAAACCTTCGATGCTCATCGAAAAGACTATATAAAAAACTAAAAGCACAGAATATCCAGCAGGGATTTTCTCAGATACATATGCTGGTTTTGAAGCACATTACAATTGAAGCAGATGCTAAAAAATCAAATTTGCACTTCACTAACAAAAACAGAAGAGCGACTAAAGGGTAAACTATGATAAAAATGGACTAAGAAGTATCAAGAGACATAAAGATAGGTTTTCAATTATAGAAAAACCACAAATGGGGCAATAAAATCAAACAATTTAAAGGAGAGAACAGCTAATGGGCAAACTAAGCTAGAGAACATCTCCTGCTTAAAGAAGGTTACTGTGTAGAATACAGCAAATGACTCTACATACAACTAGTCTATTAGTCCTTGAATCCATAAGAATACCTTCTTGTCTGCAAAACAACTTGAGAGGAAAAGTAAATATACTGGAGCTAGTACAAAATTGCATCTTGAACAAAGAACAAGAGAAGTGCGAATTAGTAATAGTAGGTAATTTATAACTTCGAAAGATGATTGCCGCTATGCTTAAGATGAAAAACATTGAAACGTTACCTTGAAAAATAATCACTAGAAAAAAGAGGAGAGTGAACAACATGGCTAAGAGGTTGCTGCCGGATGATGAAGCCTTTGTGGCTTTCATTTTCTTCAAGGCTTTCATTCGCTCAATCCTTGCATACTTCTGCATAGAAAGTTCAGAAAGCTCCTTAATGAACTTCTGATCAGCAGAATCCAATGATAGACCTCTTGGAGGCCTTGGAGGCTTTTTATTACTCATCTTCTGGCGCTTCTCCTTGATCACTTTCCTCTCTGCATCATCAGCAGTTGTTCCTTCTTCTATATCCGCACAAAAACCTTTTACATGGCCATCCACATTCACTCCAACTTCATGTTTGATTGATCCGTCCAAAAACATAGCAGAAATTTCAGGTACCAATGCCTTTACATGTAGTTTGGAGCCCGAAGTTTGCTTTATGCTTGAATCATCAGGAGCAACTATTCCTCCACATTCAAGATCAACCCCGAAATCTCCAACTTTTGGAGCCACATGCCCCATATCTGATTAGCAAACCTAATCCAATATTTTATTTTCTCCACGTTCCTACAGTAAATAAAACACCTAACACTAGTAATAATAAATAATGGTCAAATCTTTCAAGTTATATCTGCACAATGCAGAATGCTAAATCTTCGACAATTCCAAACTATCTTGATCTTGACTTCTGCGGTTTTGTCTCTAATCCGCAACCTATAAGAAAAGCCCCCTTAGTATTTATTTGTAGAAACGCATACTTCGCCAACGAACGAATCTCTGCATCACAAAGGAATAATAAAACCCAAGTTCAGTGTACAGAAAAAGATTGGTAATTTGTGAACCAGAAAAAGATCAGGATTTGAGAATAAATGAGCAAATGAAATACACGATTTTCAAACTCTTCTAGACCAAAAAGAAACAAAAGGATAGGAAATGGAAGACCTGGGAAAACATAGGAATGGATGGAGACTAACGTGAAAACCAAGCCAGGGACAAAGTGATACTCCAATATCAAGCAACACAAACAAAAAAGAACAGTTAAAACAAATAAGTAAAAAATCATTTAGAAAAGCCCACAAATGAGCAACCACATCAAACCTCAAACCGCAATACAGGGGCTGGATAACACAAAAAATGGGCGATACTATACATAGAGACCCTTTAGAAAGTAAAAGTAGCACAAGCACCTCGATAACACAGCAACAAATAAAGCCCCAGATCCGAGAAGGGCGCGAATATGATGAATTAATACATACTGAGATAAAGACAATGGCGTAAAAGAATGATCGCGGAAGAGAGAGGGTGTCCGAGAGCTGCGGGAAACAAGGGAGCGACTGTTTTAGGACCAAGACAAAAAATTCCAATAATTACGCAGGGCGATGGAAAGGAAACAAAAATGGTTAAAGACTGGCTAAGGTTTATAGCAAGAAAAATTGGCTGAGATCTCCAGTGTCGTCGTGGTCTAGCCGTCAGGCGGGCCGACACCACCTGAGGTTGTCTATTTGCTTTTGTTATTATTATTAGTTATTGGATGATTCAACAATAATCAGAACACGAATAGAGGAAGGATGTCACTCAGCACGTGACTGTGTCGCAGGAAACCAAGGCTGCACCGACACTGAACATTAAGATGATTCGTGGTAAAAAAAAACAATAATAAAATAGAAAAGGAAACGAGGGCTTTTCATGTTACTAGTGTTCAATTTCTCTGCAAGCTACTATGGATGGAACTTTGCTGAATCTCTTGATATCAATCACAACAGTTTCTATGTTCTAGTTCTAATAGAAAGTTGAGAAAGTAAAGAAAGATTTGGCTTCACTACCACCAGGTTTTCAATGATGCATTCTATTTCTTGACAAGGACATTCATTGAAATTTCACGGAATTGGCTAGTTCTTATGGACCCATATACAAACTTGACCTTGTGAACAACTTGTTATATCCTCAGCCACAATCTCTCAAACACCTAGCAGGTATGTTATTTTCACAAACACCTAGTGTGTGTATCGTTTTAGTGAGTAGGGACGAGAACATGTTCAAGGCACTGAATGATATGTGTTATTCATGCAGAAGATTGATACAATACTAAGGTGAGACTGCATTTGTCTCAAACTAACACATTACACTTGTATAAACACCTAACATAGCAGTTTATAAAAGTTACCACGCAATTATGTTTGATGCAACATAACTCTTCAGACATGCTTATCCAAACGTCTCCCTTGCAGATATTATTGCAACATTAGATTAAACTTAAAGAATAGTTGGCCAGCCCCATAACCGATCAACTGACATAGCTAATAACTGTCATAACTGCCAACCCATCATTGGTCCATCCAGTAGCTAGAACAATTCTACTTGCTCCAGAATTTTTGTAAGAAGTTTTCACTTTGATGATCTAGACCTTGACTCAGTCAGATCAATGCTTGAAGTCTTCCACTAGCTATCCTTGAAGCCATCTCCAAGTTGAATTGTTTTTGTTGCTACAATATGCTCCCCATGCTTGATCACTTTGGCCTGCAAGTTGGAAAGAGTCATTTGCTTCCAAATTGGTCTGAAATATGCAATGGGACTTAAGGACCTCCCTCACTCGAAGGAGCCAACGTCTTTATCAAGAGGTTCTCAAGGTAGGCCTTTATCTTCTCCTCAAACTACCAAAAGGAAGTGTCTCTTTCCCAAGCTTTTTTTTTAAAAGGTAAAGAATTGTATTAACAATACGATGTCCCACACGTGAACACGTGAATAATAAGAAGCAACTACAAGGTCTAATAAACATACATCAGTAGCTTCTCACAAAGTAATACAACGTTTAAAACATACAACAGAAAACTAGGCGTTTGACAAAAATGGGGTAAGCGCAGATCACGTCTTACCCCATTCACCTAATCCAACCAAATTAGTGATTAGCTAACGAGCGATCCCTGTATTCCCCGAGAGATGCTTCAGTCGATGGATTATCTTCAGATTATCTTGTTGAACGTCTTCTCTACTCATGAATCGGAATTTGTTCTCATGTTGTATGGACCAACGTTCATGTTCAGAGCCTACAAACGTGTACTACACACCAACAAGGTGAAAGAACTTTAGGCGATTTGTGGTCTCGCTCCCAAGTTGCATCAGTAACTTTCCTTTCTTTCCATCGCACCAGAAATTCCATCCTTTGATTCTTCTTATGCTTTCCCAAAATACGATGGTCAAGAATTTTAATTATATCATCATCAACTTGCTTTTGCACCGGAGAAGGGGCACATTCCGACTTGCAGCATTATGGTTCTTCCATATCTTCACAGAACCTGCATAAAAAGCTTACATGGAAAAGTAAGGTGTACCTTAGTCTTTTGGGCATCTTTAATGATAGGCAACATTCACTGTAGTGGAATGGGGTTTGGAAGTCTACAAAACAAAGGATGAATAATGAAGTAAATGGTGTTGCTGAGAATTGTGAGAACCTAAGATCAAAACACAATTTAAAGTGCTCCAGGCGTGTTGGATACCTTAAAGTGTTATTTGGCTCTACTATACTTGTAAACCGGGTTAAAGGAAAATTACTTCTAGGATATAAAAAATATAAGAACATTCAAATTGCAAGAGTATGAATGTTCTTCAAGAATTATGAATGCAGAGATTGTGTTGGTAAAAGTTGTTAAAAACAAACATTTTTAATCTTGACAAAAACTCATGTTTATATAGAGTTTTCAGAACAGTCATGTCTATTCACTACCAGCCACAACTTTTGGAAGGGAAGCAACCTTTTAGAACAATTACGCCTGTTCACTACAAGTCACAACTCTTGGTAAGGAAGCAACCCTTTAGAAAATTCACGTCTGTTCACTACAAGGCACAACTCTTGGAAATGAAGTAACCCTTCAAAACAGTCATGTCTGTTCACTATAAGTCACAACTCTTGGAAAGGAAGCAACTCTTCATTTCCAAGTTTGACTTTAACTACTTATATCACAAACTAATTTTCAGCAATCCCCCCTACTTATTTTGTGACATAAGAAAAAACAAAACACAAACAAGAAATCGTGCCTAAAGGAAGGTAGCTTTCTCCTTAAACCATCCTATAGTATAGACATATCATAAAATCTAAAGGAAATAATTGGTGGCTCAATGCTTAAACCATCATTCACAAAGGTTCAGACATGTCGCACACATGAACCTTCTTAGCATTTAATTAATTCACATTATAATTTTAGCACTATTACCGGCCATAAGCTTTTGTATCATCCACTTTGGAGAGAAACCGTAGAGAGAATTGTTGAGAGATTGAGAAAGAGAAGAAGGAAGAGAGAAGTGGAGAAGAAGCCGACATCAACGTACTTCTCGGATTTGGAGTTTCCCGATGTCGCTGCCTCCCATTTCTGTTTAGAATCGTATTTCTAGTTATTTTCCATTTTTATTATTGTATAAAATTGGGAATAGAAGTTTGATGATAGGATTGTGAATGTTGAGATATTCTATACTCACCTTCGAGCTTTTTTATCTTTGATTTAATAAAATTTGATTGTTTTATGTTTATTGGATTTATTGTGATTGATTTCTGTGATTGCATAATTCGGTAATAGACTGAGAGAATGAATCGAATTAAAAATAATTAAATTGGGCTAACAAGAGTTAGGTGATTTAATAAGAATGAATAATTAATCAAATCGGTAATTGTGTGAAGAGAGATCTCATATAGGTTCCCGATAGTTCATTGGACAACTTCAGATCTAATTAGAGTTTTGGACATATTTTTAACTGAGAGATTGCAATTTTCCATAATTTGATTAGGGCTTAAACTTTAGGGTTAGTGGTTATAACTTGAGAGAGAGTAATCTACCCTAGGATCATCTAGGACCAATGATCCAATAATTCATAATCAATTAGGTTA
>JAOTAY010000009.1:3547078-3564035 GCA_025629805.1 Erythroxylum baracoense | reverse complement strand
GAGATGTGTTGTCCTAATTTCTCTGATTGGTCTTCTCGTATACCCGTTTCCCTGGTCCGACCCGTTATATGGAAACGAGATGTTACAATAGGTCTCTTAAGATAGTATTTAGAAAAAATTCTAAAGTAAAGATCATAATGACTTATTTAGGTTTATCATCATCCTTATATAACCAAAAGGGACAAAACATTAGTAGAAGCCCTTTATTTAATAGCAATGACAAAACATTAGTAGAATCCCTTTAAATAATAGCAATGACTATCTTTATAAAAAATAGGATGAATTTATTCTTAACCTTGAGCGAACAAGTTTTTGACGCTGGTGTTAGGGAGGCGATATTTTAGTTTTTTAGTCTAAGGCTTTTCCATTAACTTTTGTTTTTTTGTTTTTTTAAATTGAGGCATAAATTAAAGACACATCAAGACATTTCAGAATGAGAATGAGACATCCGAAGAGTTAAATGCTAAGAAGAGGTAAAAGAATGATCATGGAAAATGTATATTATAGGGAGCAAAGGACTCTTGTAGAATTTAATGAACCCCATTCTGGTTGGGGAAATCATCATCTTTATATGCACCCATACACTTCGGGGTGGCAGAACCACCCTGAATTCTGTTGGTCTAACAATGTAGGGAATCATTTAGGACATCAAGACGTAGTTGAATTTCATTATGATGAAACCAACTCATGGGATTCCAAGTTAGACAACATTATGGATAAACTCACAAACATGGAAGAGAAATATAGGAGATTGGAAAAGAAGTTTAAACAAGTAACAGAAGATTATGCATTTTCTATTCATAATCTAGAGGTTCGAATAGGCCAGCTTTCTAGGGAGTTTTGTAAGCAAAGTGTCGGAGATTGTCTGCGTTGCATAAAGGAAAATTCAATAAAGCCATGCCAGGCTGTCACACTTAGGAATGGGGTAGAGCTAGAAGAACCAATGAGAAATCCAGTTAATCCCGACCTTATAGAAGACCAAGAACTCAAGTAAAAGGATGAAGGAAAGGATGGAAACCCCTCATACTATATGCCAGATCTTAGTACAACACATTTGAACATCGAAAAATCTAGAATAGATGTCCATGCACAAAACCTTACCCTTTGGATCGATGATGATGAAGAGACATTCAAAATGAATGATGCATTTAAGAATCCGAAGGTTAGTAGCTCATTTAGGATAATTTATGTGATCGAATCTTCTGAAAAATAAGAGGATGAAGAACAAATGACGACAACCATCGAGTTTGAAGAAGCGATGAAGGTCTCTGTTTGTGAAACAGAAGAAGCAGAGGAGACAAAGGTGATTAAGGAAGAAAGAGAGCAACTCACCTTCGTATAGGATAAACTATTAGATTCAATGGAAAATTCAGGGAGTTTTATTATTCCTTATTTTATTGGCAGTTTGTTAATAAGAAGGACATTGATGAAATTAATTAGTTTTCTCAAGTTTATCAATATTGTCCCTCTGATCATTTTGCAATTTGTAGCTTACTCACAGGCTATAAAATTGATGTTGAATGAAAAAGTTAAAGCAAGCTGCTCATAATTGATCCTAGCTGAGTTTTAAAGGATGGAGGTCAAGCTAATGACCATAAATTAGCATATTTAGTAGTTAGATTTAAATTATTGTGCAGTTAGGTTTGTTTTAAATTCTTAAATAAGTTTGAATGATTTGGAACAGTTTGGATTGTTAATTCTTTTGCTCTCTTGAATCACTAATAAGATAGGGAAACACTCTCGATGTCAAGTAGAATTAGTCTTAACACTATCGCCATCACCACCTCTATCACCATAAATGATTTCATGTTTTAACCTTTTTCTTTTCATTTTTTTAGTATTTTATTCTTATGTTTTTCATATATTGTATTTTATTTCCCTTGGTGTTTGTGTACCCTTCTGATATTGAGGACAATGTAAGTGTGGGGAGGGGATTATGTGTTTTACTTTGAATGTGATTTTGTATACCATATGATAGTATTAGGTTATATTGTGTGAAGTATGTGAATGTGTCAACGACTTAGATTGAGTGAAATTTATTTAATTTTGGACATAGTCTAATAGGTTATGAATGATCATTATCCTACCAAATTAGTGAATTAGGGGGCCTTTGGATGAATATACAGCCTAATTAGGACTTAGTGTAAATTTAGCATCTTCTAGATTATAACATTGATTCATAAATTGAGGTCTTTTAGGTTAAGTAGTTTAACTAGTATTTTTCATGAAAACGAATAGCTAAAAATTGATAGTTTAATAAATTACTATTCTGCTGACCTTTGGGTTATGAATAGAGCTAATAGCCAATTAAAAACGTGATGTAGCTAAGTAACCGGATCGACACGCATCATAAATGTGTGCCTTCACGTAAAAGGCTATAATGACGTTTCAACCAAGCAGTGTAATAAATGACTTAGTTGAGTAGCCGAATCGACATTGATCAGAAATGTTTGCCTCCGAGTAAAAGACTAAGTCCTGGTTTAAATAAAAATTAAAAATAAAAAAAGAAGTGTTTTAAATAAACACCTACCAGACTTGTAATAAGCTTGAATTTTCATGGAATTATACTTAGGAACAGTTACAAAGTCTGAGGGACTGAAGATTTATTAATGTGTGTGTACAATTGAAAAGGGTAACTAAGTAACACTTAGGTATTAATTTAGTTGTATATTTTGTTCAAGGCCTTAGACACCTATTTTTTTGTTAATGATTTGGCATAATTCAAATGATTTTGTCTAAGATTAAAGTTATTTCATGAAGTTAGAGCCATTGTCTCATTATTGCATTTTGTGTTATATGTTTTTATGTGTTTTGTTATTTTGTTTGCTTGAGGACAAGCAAACTTTTAAGTGTGGGGATGTTGATAGTTGCATTTTGCATGATGTTTTAGGGTGTAATCTGGTAATTATTTAGCGTTACATTGAGAGTTAAGTGTGTGTTTATGTGTTAATTATGTTAGTTTGTATGTTTATGTGTCTTTTATGGGTTAGTTTGAATCTTTGAGCTTAATTGTTATATTTTTGGGGTACCTTGATGTGTGTGTTCGTGTTGTAGGAAAAACGGGAAAGAACGATGAAGATTTGAAGAGTTTCGGGCTAAAAGACATAGGCCACGATCATACACATAGGCCACGATCGTGATAGACAAGGAAGAGCTAGAAGCAGCCAGGCTACGATTACATACCGGGGCCCATGATCGTGACAGAGAGCGTCAAGTTAGGCCACGATCGTGACATAAGGATAAATCACTAGCCACGATCATGTCTTGCATCGAGCTGGCATGAAAAATTGAAATTTGAGTGATTTTTGGACCATTTCGAACCCCAAGTTTGACTTAGGGCTGTTACAGAATAAATAACACACTAAAAGACAGCCACCAAAGTCATTAGAGAGTGAAGAGAGTTATGCGAAAAGAGCAAAATTCCATCAAATCCGAGAGAGACCTAGAGAGAGATCAAGAGATTGAGAAAGGAGACGAAGGAAGAGAAACACGGAGACATGCTAGAAGTGAAATACTTCCCAAAATAGGTGTTTTCCTGCCATTGCCGCTTCAAGATTCTGTTCCCAACAGTATTTCCATTTATTTCAGTTTTATTTATATATAGAATTGAAATAGGTGTTGAGATTTGTTATGTGAATGTTGAGTTTATGTTTATACTCACTTTCGGATTTTGACTCTTGTAATTAATAAAATTTATTCGATTGTGTTTTCTTATTGAGTTGATTGTGATTTAAATTCTGTTCTTAATAATTCGACAATAAATTAAGAGGTGAGTCAGGTAAAAATCATCGATTTGGGCTAATGAGAGTTAGGTGAATCGATAGGTAGAGAATTGAGTCAACCTGGTAGAGTCGTGTAATGAAAGATCGAGCATATATTCCCGGTAGGTTAATTGGCAATTTTAGAACTAATTTAGGTTTTGGACCATTTATAGATTGAAAGATCGCAATTCCTATAATTTGAATTAGGGATTACTAATTAAGGTTGAGAATTATAACTCAAGAGAGAGTAATCTACCCTAAGACAGTCTAGACCCGTTAATTTAATAATTGCATAATTGGTTAGATTTTCTTAGTTTTGAATTAAAATCCCTTTTCTCTCCCTTGGTAATTTCTAGGTCGATTTTAGGTTGGGCTGTGATTTTGCTATTTGTTTACTCTCTAACACTTTAATTTCTCATATTGATTATTGATTGATTTAATTTCTACATTAGTTGTTTAATTAGGTTAATTGCTAACTTAGCAGGCTTTAGATTTTAGGACTAGTTCCCTTCCTCATGAAATCGACACCTTAGGTACTACGCGAACGACCTGTGCTTTTGCGGTAATTACCAAGGTTATAATTAGTAAAACTTCCCACATGTAACCTTGAGCGAACAAACACATAGGTGCTTTATAAACACATTTCAAAGAGTTTTACATATATTTTATGAGAATTCATTGTTTCATTTTAAAGTAAGTGAGCTTTTAGTTTACTAAAGTGATTAAGTAAGATATTTCAAGTTGTAAATTTATTTATGAGTGTGGTTACTCTTTATCTTAAAGCAATATCTTAAGAAGAGTTGCTATTTACTCGTGAAGAAAAGCAAGATTATTGTAAGAAGATTTCTCTTTGCTTTGTTGAAAGAAGAGACTTAATGGAAAGTTCAAGAAGTTTCTTATAATAGAAGTAGTCAAAGGTTATTAAACTACTATAAATTGGTTTGTTTTTCATTTTTCCTATAGTCTTTAAATTATTTTATGATTATATGATTGATTTATATTGAATTATCTCTTTATATCGTCATATATTGATATTTTCTAAATTTCATCCTTTAAATAGAAAATATTTGTTTAAATTCACCAACACCTAATTCACCCCTCTTAAGTGACATTATGGTACAATAATTACTATTAGAATAGGTCTCTTAAGATTGTATTTAGAAAAATTTCTAAAGTAAAGATCATAATGGCATATTTAGGTTTATCGTCATCCTCATATAACCAAAAGGGACAAAACATTAGTAGAAGCCCTTTATTTAATAGTAATGACAAAACGTTAGTAGAATCCCTTTAAATAATAGCAATGACTATCTTTATTAAAAATAGGATGAATTTTTTCTTAATGGTTGAGAATGTTGATTTCCAGGGAATAATTTCAAATGGCCCTTTCGCTTTTATGAAAATGATAGATAATAAAAAAAGGTTCCTAAGCTAAAGGAAAAATGAGATCATAAGATAAGATACTTAGTTCTTTGAATAGTAAAGTCATTCATATATTATTTTGTGCACTAGGTAAGAATTAGTTTAGTAGGGTATCTGTTTATAAAAATGCTCACAAAGTTTGTTACACTCTTGAAACCACGTATAAGGCTACTAATCAAGTTAAATAAAGTAAATTAAGCATATTAATTCATCAATATGAGTTGTTTCGAATGAAATATGATGAAAGTATAACAGGTATATATGCAAGATTCATTCATATTTTTAATACTCTCAAAGGTCTTGGAAAACCTACACTAATGTGGAAATGGTGAGAAAGTTCCTTATGTCACTACAAAAGACTTAGAAAGCCAAAGTGGTGATAATAAAAGAAGCTAAAGACCTAACAATGTCACCACTGGAAGAGCTCATTAGGCCTTTTCTCATATACGAGATAAGGCTTAAGGAGACACAAAGGAGGTAAAGACAAAAGGAAAAAGAACCCATCATTTAAAGCTTTTAATAATGAATTAAGTGAGGAGGACGAAACATCCTCAACTGGAAGTAACAACGAAGACACCGTCCTTATCACTAGGAAATCAAATAAGGTAAGGTCAATCTAAAATAAAAATCCTTTAACATTACTTGTTTTGAATGTAAGAAACCTAGCCATATGAAGACATAGTTCTCTCTCCTTAAAGATAACTAAAAATATGAATAATATTAAGAAGGAGAATAGAGACAAAAAGGAAAAGATATGAAGGAGTGCATTTCTTACATTCAGAGAGAATACATAACTCATATAACATTTAAAGGTGTGTATCCATGAAGAACAACTTTATACCTTGATTTCATATAACAAAATTAACTTAAACAGGTAGTATGATATTTCATTTATATTCCAAACTTAGAAACATTGCTAAATTTTCTTTTTCAAATAATAAAAGACAAGTAAATCCTTAAAAATGTGGTCAAAAAGAAGGAGACTAGCAACTAAAGGTCCAAATTCATTTGGGTTGTAGGTTTTTAGAAAAAAAGAGGAACAAATGGTGTACAAATAGCAGATGCTCAAGAAACATAACTAGTGATGCATCCTAATTTACAATACATAGAGATAAGATAGAGAATTTATCATATTTGGGGACAATGCTAAGGGTAAGATAACTAGTGTTAGGAAAGTTAGTAAGCAAGAACATTTTTTTTAAAGTTTTAAAGTAAATTTTATTAAAACTCAAAAAGGAAATTATTATAGCAAAGCATAAGAAAGAATGTTAAACCCCAAGGTCTCTAGAAAAACATAAAGAGGACAAAACTAGGTTAAGGAACCAGCTAAATTCATACATAGAATAACAAATTATAAGGCCTAACTCAACTCAAAGTTTGAAGCTTTAAATTTGTGGATAGAGCCCTAGGGAGTTATTGAGCTTAAGGAATGTTTCATTTGGAAGCTAGCTCATTACTCATATTTGAAAGATTTCATAGTAATAATTAACTCCATAATCCCTATGAAGGTGTTTTGGAAAAAGTTATAATTATTCTATTATTGATCTTTGAATATTCTCATATTTCTTTCTTCCTATAATGCATAAGTACTATAATTTAGCACAAGTTTAAAAGTTGTAAAGTCTCCTTTATGAGTGCACCTCACTTATTCAGCCCATGACAAGAATTAACACTATTTATTTCTAGAGCATTATATTTAACATATGTTCCATGCTTGGTAGTAAAACATTAAGAGATGATCTTGTATTTTAGGGGCTAGATTTTGTAACTTACATAATGTATTGGTCAGAGTAAAGCCTTCTAACATGTCCAAAGTTTATAGTCTTTCTTTAATTACCAACCACAATATGAAAGAGGCCTTAGGGGAATTTTTACTAAACCATAATAGGTTCCTCCAAGTTACTTTCTCTACTAGTGACTTGAATAAACTTAAGTAAGATTTGTTAGTGCAACATTATGAGTTATGCCTCCTTCATAAGATCCTATAATGTTCATCCATTTTTGGTATGTAATCAAGGATATAATTCATGATCAAGATAAAGCCTCTCTATATATATTGCCATTGATCTTTAGAGATGATTGCTTCTACTCAGTTGTCGATTAAAATTAGGAGCTTAATATTATCCAGACCTTATACCATGTTTAAAGGGCCAAGCTTTTCTAATTGTAAAACTAAAACCATGCTTTCTATTTCCAATTCTTACTTTTTATTACTTAAACCACAATGACTCTCAGTTGAAGCATTTGGTGAAGGGTTCATGAGTTTCTTGGATTAGCTTTGATAATATAGAAGCTTTAGTCTTTTATTATATGGGAACGCATTTATGTTACCCATATAAACTTAGAATCAACAAAATGATTTCCTATCCTTTTGTACATAAGAATTTTATTTGGTATTCTAATTAATTTAATTTCTAAACCACCTTCCTCTTTAGGTGGATAGATTTCCACCAATTTAAATTTAACTTATATAATAATATCTTACTTACTTGACCACAAGAAATTCTTCAACATCTTCTCCATCTCTTTGATAAGGTTTTGAGGCATGTATAGATGGCAAATTCAATGTAGGTTGTTCAGAACTATTATGATTAGTTGAAGTTTGTCTACGTAATATACAAATTTATTATTTTAATAAGCAATTATTTTCTGAAAAGAGCACAATAGAGGATGACAATCTTTATAGGAAATTCTCTTATTTGATATAAGGATTCCTAGTTGAAAGGTAAATCATAGAGACTGAGATTCTAGACAGGTTAATTACCAGGCTTTGAAAATATGAGGGAACATATATATGACTCTTGCGTTTATTTATAGAAAGACCTAAGATCTAGTCAAAAAATTACAACGAATTCATTAATAATTGCACTAAGTTATGATCATCACTACATATCAATAATAAATCAACGATAAAAAATTATTATATAGCTTCTACTCCTTACATTTATGTGAAATTTGAAGTCTATACATCTTCCTACTCTTTAAGCCATTAGTATTGTTATTGGCTCATTGTATAATATGAATAAGTGTAAAAAAAGAGACTCACCTTGCCTGAAAACCTTAATACCATTAGAAGTATTAATTAGTTCCTTATTCACTAAGATTCCAAAAGAAGTAGCGATGATACATTTCTTAATTTAACATTAAAAAGATTTAAAAATCTAAATGAATGTAAGGAATTAAGAATAAACCTTTAGCTAATCAAGTTAAACAATTTGTTGAAGTTAATTTTCATTAAACAATATCTCAAGGCCTTTTTTTAGTTTTTAAAGAGTTTTTGAGCTAGCAACAAGTTATCACATATACTTTTTACTTTGATGAAGGCTCTTTGAGTTGGATTGATGAAAAAACTTCAATACTTCCTTCAGTATTTCTGTAATCATTTTAGAAATGATCCTCTAAAGAACATTATAGTATGAAATTGGCTTGAAATCACTTAGATAGCCAGCATTTGGTTTCTTAAGAATTAGACACACATAGATTTTGATCAATTTTACAACATTTTGATATATATATAAAAAGAACTTTAATATAATTTAGTGATCATATTGCCCACTAGATGTTTTCTACTAAAAGAAAGCAGTCAACTCAAAAGGGATAGAAGTTTCATTAGGATTTAGAGTAAGCAATACTTGTTTGATAACCAAAGCATTAAAAGGATTTATGAGCATCTTCTTCTGCTACTAAGTTAGGGAATTAAAAATAAACTCTTACCTATATATACGATTAATTATTGTTAGAATTTTTTATAATGTTCTAAAAATAGTTTAGATCTATATCTTTGAGCTTCTTTTTCTCCTAAATGACTTCCCCATTTTTTTAAAGAACAATTATTATTGGAATTCCTTTTGTAAAAGATTGCATTATGAAACTATTTTATCCCAATTTTAACTAGTTTATTCTAAAATTTTGTTTTATAATGAATGGTGATCCTCTAAAGCTTTTGTGTGATTTATTAGTGCTTTTTTTCTTTAACCTTTAAGTATGCATCTTTAAGCCTTGAGTTTGATTCTTCTTGAATTGTTTTTAAATCCTATGTTATCTTGTTAATTAAGAAGCTTTTATCTCTTACTTTTTCCATATGGAGTTATTTAATTCATCTTTCACTTTTTAGATCTTCCTTATGCATTTTTAAAACTCAAACCCTTTAACGTTTATACTTAAACATTTATAAATTCTATCTCCAGACCCTTCTAAATTTACTAGAAAATTGTTGAAACTAAAAGGGGATTTTAATTTGCCCTTCCTTTCACTTATTATCACCCTAATAGAGGAATGGTCTAAGAATATAAGAGTATGAAAAAAGTTTTGTTGTTGGAGAACATTTTAAGCTATTGAGGATTGGCCAAAGCTATATCAAGGCTTTTCCTTGTGAAATAGCCCCCCTCTTGTTTATTACTCAAAGTGAAGTACACATTATTATACCTTGGATTAATTAAATTAGCAACATTGAGCTAATTTAGCATATCTTCATTCCTAAACCTTCTACACAGTTTATCCCACTCATCTCCTTATGTAAGTAGAACATAATTACAGTCTCTAAGTATAAGCCAAGAAGCATTCATTGGTGAGCTCAACAATTTAAGGTCATTTTATATGCAGTTTGTTTAAAATTCATTAATGAATGTGACTTCAAGAAAGTAAAGATCCTAATATATACTAACCTTTAAACCAATAAGTTGATTTGAGATAATGGATTGATGAACCTTAATTTTACATAGGTTAAAAGTGACTAAATCCTTCCAATATAGTGAGTTTGATGATTTAATTACATTCTGATTTATTCCAAACAACTAAAGATTATTATCATGCTTATTTGCTTTGGTTCTTATTTCCAATATTCTTACTGCATATGGGTTTTTAGATAGAAGATAATAATGCATTATCTTTTTTTAAGGGTAATTTATATCTCTAACATGTTATATTATGATAATGGAGGTGAATTAAAGGTATAAGGCCCTTCCTTCTTCAATTTCCTAACTAGTTTCTTTTTATCTCTAGCCATTATTGCCATTTTAGGCTTACTATACACTTTAAATTTCCATATTACGTTGGATAGACTTGCGACAAACATCTCTTAAATCTAATTCTTGTGAGGGGCTTTCTCTAGGGGCTCCTTCAAAGGCTAAGTGATGGAGTTGTTTTCTTTTTAGGCTAAGGGCATCGACTTGAGGCAATTCCAAGGTTTTTATTTTCTCTATCATGTTAGCATATAAAGATGTGCGTCTAAGATTTATTATAGAGCTAGTTTCCCCTCTACTAGTAACATTTACATCCTTATTATTTCCCTATATGTCCATTTGAGTGCTAGAATTTAAGTTAGTGACTCCTCCTTCATAATAAGTTTCACACCTCATTTCTTTCCTATTCAAATAAGGCTTGCCATATCTAAAATTTCAAACTTTAAAACTTTCTCTAGTCATGAAGCTTTTGTTAGTAGGCTTTAAACTTTCTTTTCCTAATTAATAGGTAGTTTCTACTGATAAGATATTTGAATATCTATCTTCATTAGGTCTCCCTCATTACTAATCCTCTTTAGATTTAGATTTTCAGATAGTTTTTTTTATCAATCCTCACCTATAAGAAAATTCTAATGTACCTCATCCTTTTTAACTTCATTTTGTTCTCTTCCCAACCATATTGGTTTTCAAATGGAGCTAGCTAGGTAACTCAAACAAACTATGGATCAATATTCAAGAGGTAAATTATAAAAATTGACTTATATGTGTGTGCTTTTCATACTATTCTTATGTAACATCATTATAGTCTTCCATCTTTATATTAAAATATGTTTTCCATAGAAATTCTAAAGACCCATTTATATAATCTTCTATATATTCACTTTACATATAAATCTAAATTTAAAGAAGTCATCCTTATTAATCATTATTTTTTTGAGATCAAACTTTACTAAATTAGCTTCTGCCGATTTATGAACTTCTAAAAATGGAAGTATTATTGACGTATTCATCTTAATGCACTAGCTTTTAGTACTTTAATAAGGGAGTAGACTATGATATAGTCTCCGTCCATTTGATTACAGAAGAATCTCAACTTTTCATAAGGATATGATTTGTAACCACCTATTTCTAGGACTTATTCATATTACATGAGTATGATCCATCAACAAACTAAGTCCTCACCTATTGAAAATTAACTTGGGAGGATATTTAAGCGCCTTCTTTAGAGATAAGATGTTTTAATTGATAAGTAAGGACAAAATGAGAGTTAGTTTTTGCATTGTAATAGTAAAGCTTATAGGTAAAAGTTTTAAGTGCCTTCTTTAGGGAATGGATAAGGATATTGGAAAAATCTATAGCACGGAGGAATTAGATGTGGGAAAGTTGCTAATATCCCTTTATTAAAGGAAATGGCGTAGACTTTATCCTAAGCAGGAGAGTTCATGTGCTTAGTTATACCAAAAATGGTTAATTATAGTGAAAAGGAAGGAATGTTTTAAATAGAGGTCAAACTCCTTCTCTAGACCTATTCAATTGACAATGTGTTTTTTGTAACATACCACTCCTATAGAGCATATAATCGACATACCAAAGGATATTTAGGGACATACTCTATGAAAATGGTATGTTAAGACGGTTAAATCAATTCATTTTCACTTTTTAATGCATCTCACTTAACATAAAACATTCCAATAATCATATTGTTCCATTTTTATTCACAAACATATACAGTCTCAAATGTTATCGCATTCTCAAAATTCACATATTCAATATTTAACAGTTGAGAGATACAATCCTTGATACAATACAACTAAGACATTTATAGGTACAACTGATCTCGATGTTGACCCATATCTGAATGCAGAAGTTACCTCAACTGGACTAGCTAGATTTCTCCTGGACATGAAAAATAATGTTGCAATTTTGATGAGTTTTGCGAACTCATTGAGTGAACCATCATCGATGTGTTCACTCAAACAGAACTCATATATATCAATGAATAACATTTAGCTCAATCAAAGTAACGCTTCATTAAGAGATATAACTCATATTCTACAATTTGCATTATAATAAAATAAGCATTTAAAAATACAATCACTTTTTAAGTCATTCCAGAAGTACAATTTAAATGTAAGAATCTTATGTAATCATTTCAGAACATAACACTCATTTATCGTAATTCTTCATATCACCATCAAAGTCATAAGCATTTCTCAATATCAACAATATAGTTTAACATTCATTTGCAATCAATATCATGAACACATTTAAAGATCCAAATGCAAAAGAAAATGAGACTCATTCCATTTTAACTTTGTTATGACCGAGTGCTATTTCACTGTCCCATATCCGTTATGGATACCATGCTCTTTTTAGTACTGTCTCATATCCATTGTAGATACCGAGCTCATTAATCATTGAGCCTAAGACTTTGATGCACATAACCGAGCTTAAAGCTCTTTTAACATTGGCTACTCCGATTATAACTCCTTTATGTGAACATGCATCATGTAATGGAGTATCATAGTTTACATAATACATCATCAATCACTTTCAGCTAATGAGCACATGCAATTTTCACAGTTGGCATTCAAAAAATAGCTAGGCATTTAATTCCTTTATTCATATTCAAATCACAAACACTCCTAATATAGTATCAAATATCGAACTCCTCAGATAATCAATTTTCTGGAATCAGTAATATCATAATTATATTGATATCAATTCAATATAGAGGAATTAAGTTTAATCAACACAATTTGAACAGAAAACATTACCAATCGAAATCTCACATCTAGGTTACCCACTATACATACAATTCCAACAGAAGCATAAATATTTGAGTTTACACAACTAGGTTAACTTACAGTACACTCCAGTTATTTATTGCCTTGATGTGCCTGTAATGTCTAGATGGTGTCGATCGATGTATGCCTCTAAATCAAACAATACACACAGGTACACGTTACTAATTGATTAATCAAATGAATCTCAAAGTTACACATGTATACGTATCATGTTTAATGCATGCTTAATTGTTTATTCCATTTATGAAATCTTATTCACAAAACATACTTATACATTCATCATGGTTTAAGCATCATTTAGTTTGCAATTAGGTTTATGCCTTAATACACTTTATCATTTTCAATTCATCACTCACACATTTATCACACTTTTTCCTAGGATTATACACTCTCACCATTTCCTAGTTCTCATTCAATCATTCCCAATTCATCACTTACATAATTTGAATTACATTACATTCATAAGAACATCTTTGTATCATTATCAACTCATATTTTACACTCACACAACTGGTAATTTATATCTAAAATTTTAATAAGCTACATCTATACATTCTCCAAAATTTTCCAGCAACATATACTCTTTCATTCACCCAATTCTTATTCATAAATGCCCTATGATCTTCAATGTTCATTCATCCATACGTTATACACATTTATCATTTTCTTCAGATCATGTTTGCATAAAAAAAACTCATTTATTTCTTAAACAAATCGAATTTTCTAGATTTAAACTCATCCTCATCAAAACAATCCATTTTTTTAAAAGTTATGACTTTAAATAACTATATAAACTTATCAGGATATCTTCTAGCCAAACCGTTTCACAGACACATTAATAAGATATCAACAATCATTTTTCATGTTTTATACTATGAGTAATTCGAGTTCTAAAGTCCCCAAAAATTAGGAGAAAACATAAGGTTCCTGTATAAGAGTCTATCATGGGCAGTCTTAGCAAAACAAGTATAACTCAAGCTTTAGTCACCATTTTATCAAGACAATTTCACAGAGGTCACGCTAAGACCTATATCTACAACTTTCATTCTTTGCAATTCTTCAAATTCATGATCTAAAGATATGTAAAATAGTCTGAAAGAGGAAGACAAAATTGAAACCACAATTTCGGCCTACAGCTCTATTCTTCCAAATGTTTTTTTAAGACAAATTTTTGGGTCAGTTTTGTATGACTAGTATGACCTAGCAAATGAGATATTTAGGCAAAACTTTCTCATAATAAAATGTTTCACACTGTCTAAAGTTTCTAATGACATCAAATTCATGTATTTTGGTTCAGTATTATGCAAGTTATAACTAAATGGCTACAGGCTGTTCTCATAACACAATAGTACATAGTTATTAACCTCAATCAACATTTTAGGACTCTTATGGATAGATTTAAAAAATTCTATTCCTTTATGAAAAATGTAGCCATATGTGTCTAGTTTACTTTACCTCAAAATTCATCCAATTTGTAAATTCACAGATCAAGTTATAGCCAAAATACATAAGTATGTTCAGTAAAACACTCCATATAAAATATTCCAGCACACTTCATCATCAACCTTACATGCAATTCATTCTAATTCAAACGTCATTCTCATACCATTTAACATGTTATAAAGCTCATATTGTTATTTACCTTTTAGGCTTCCAAATCAGTTCAAAATTTCAGATTCACTAAGCCTCCAAGTATGCAAGATTTATCACAAACTTAAGATGGAAACAAGGTTTTTTGGACAGCAAGATGAAGGTAACTTTCAGCTAGTTTTTATGGATATTTTATGTAAGGTAAAAAGCTCGTTTTGGTGCAGCAATTTAGCTAGGTTTAGGAAAAATTTTAGAGAGAAGAATGATCAATTTTGGTGAAGGAACCGAAGGAAAGAATCAAGAAAACTCTGCTGCAGAAACTTGTTACATCACATGCTAGGTGTCACCATTACAGCACAACATTTGTCCTAAGCCATGTCTTACATTTGTCCACTCAAGATGCTGCCACTACTCCACTCAAGATGCTGATATTAGTCACTAATTAAGTATTCCACATGTCACTCCAAGATTTGTCCACTTGTCACACAATAATTTGTCCATTTGTCAATTAATTACTGGTCCATTTGTCACACATTTAAGCTACCAAATTTTACACTTCCATTTGTCTCTTATTTCTATATTTTTCCTTAGTCTAAAGTACTCCAAATTTTTGATAAATTTCCAAAATATCTGAAATGTCACCAAAATGCAAAATTAATTCGAATGCACACTAATTCAATTTTGAAGACAATTAATCCGTAATTCACACTTTAATCATGTTAAAATCACTTATACCCGGAAAATGTCAATGAATGCATGTATAATTATTTTCATGAGTGACAACATTATTCACATGTATGTTCATGCCATATAATGCATGAAATGTACTCTAAATTCTCAATAAACTCTCATATATAGTATCCTAGGGTTGTAACGCTAATCATAGGATAATGGGATGTTACAAATTAGATGTCATGAAGCGAGCCTTCAATGAAACATAAAGTAATGAGATCCTAGGACAAGAACTAACATCACTTCGACTAGATGTGATGTAGTCAGTCTAGTGAGAGTTGACATATAGCCCATACTCCGAACTAAGTGGGGTATAGTATAGTAAAAGGACGAATTGCACGGTAGTTATTTGTGGAAAGGTTCATAAGCTGGATAATTAACTATCGAAGAGTTCATGTGTTAATCCACTCATACTCTGGAAAATTGGCACCATGAAATCCTTCATGATTTGATTGAATTAAAAGTTAATTCAAGTGCCTAAAATAACCGAGAACCTAAGGGTCACACATATAAAAGATCGGATGAAAACAAGTGTGTATGGCCTAATTTAAGCAAGCCACGATCGTGGCTCATAGGGCCATGATCGTGGCCGAAGGCGAGCTAGGCCACGATCGTGGCATAGCATAAAGGTTTTAAAAGAGTTCTAGAGTGAGAGTGAGGTGTCTTGAGTCTTGTTCTTGCAATTCATGCAATTGTTGCATGAATCAAAGTGCAAGCAACAAGATTCTTAACCTATCTTCTATCATCTTAAGCATCTACTAGAACTCATCTAGTTTGGTGCTCAAAACACCTTTATACATTGTTTCTTCATCTTCTTTACATGTTCTTGGGTGATCAAGGAAGTGTTTGGTGTTTCCAACAACCCAAACAAGGAGAAGAAACAAGAAACGAGGAGAAACAAAAGGTAAAAAATGTTTTATATTTCATGTTCTTTAGATATCCTTGCATGCATATATGATTCTGTGGTTTTTGGGTTGTCATGGTTTTGAAATCTTGATTCCAACACTTTTGCTGCCTACGCATGCATATGATGCATGCAAACATGGCTAACCTAACACCATTTGTCACTTTGTCTTGCCACTTGGCATTTTTCCGAGTCTAAAAATACCTAAAATTTTAGAAATCTCTCAATTTTCACCAAAAATTTTGAATTAATAATTATAAATCACCAAATCAAAATTCACTACATACATAATTCATAATTCACATCATAATCATTTAAAAAATCATTTATACCCTAGAATGTCAATTGAGTGCATTTACAGTCTTTGCAATATGTACACAAATCAATAATCCTATGTGTATATGCTTATGTTGGTGATATGCATGTAAATGTAATGCATTTTCTAATTTCTCAATGATATTTCTCATATACAATAATCTAGGGTTCTAACCCTTAGTATGGAAAAATGGGATATTATAGGTTAAGTAAGAAATATTAGCTCCTTTAGAGCATTTTTGAGACCCACATATACCCCCTGGGAGGACATTACGAGTGCCACATACAAACTGAACACACTAAACACGAAGCTTTGCGAAACATACAAAACACTTTACACATACATTATCAGAATCTCAACAAATATACATCGCATGTCAAAATTTTCGAAAGCAGCCTGAATTAAGGTTATTATAACCCATCAAAATAAAAATTCATGAGTTATAGACATCAAATACAAGTCCA
>JAOTAY010000009.1:3525967-3536700 GCA_025629805.1 Erythroxylum baracoense | reverse complement strand
GGGAGCAAGGCTACAAGAAGACTACTTCAGATCACTGTGTATTTGTGAAGAAATTCTCTGATGATGATTTCATTATTTTATTGCTCTATGTGGATAATATGTTGATTGTTGGTAAGAATGTTTCCAGAATCAACAATCTGAAGAAACAGTTGGATAAGTCTTTTGCCATGAAAGACTTGGGATCAGCAAAGCAGATTCTTGGCATGCAGATTATCAGAGACAGAAGCGCCAAGAAACTATGGTTGTCACAAGAGAAGTACATTGATAAAGTACTTCAGAGATTCAAATTAGACAAAACTAAAGCAGTTAGTTGTCCTCTTGCTAATCACTTTAAATTGAGTTCCAGATAGTGCCCTTCTACAAATGAAGAGAAGGAAGAAATGTCCAAAGTTCTATATGCTTCAGTAGTTAAAAGTTTGATGTATGCTATGGTTTGTACACGGCTAGATATTGCTCATGCAGTTGGAGTTGTGAGTCGTTTCCTTTCAAATCCTGGAAAGGAACATTGGGCTACAGTCAAGTGGATTCTCAGGTATCTTCAAGGTTCATCCAAAATTTGCTTATGTTTTGAAAGAGTAGAACCTGTATTAGCTAGTTACACAGATGCAGATATGGCTAGGGATATTGACTCGAGAAAGTCTACATCAGGTTACTTGATTACTTTTGTAGGGGAGCTGTGGCATGGCAGTCAAAGTTACAGAAGTGTGTTGCACTTTCTACAACTGAAGCAGAGTTTATTGCAGCAACAGAAGCTTGTAAGGAGTTGCTGTGGATGAAGAAGTTCTTTAATGAACTTGGTATCAAGTAATAACAGTATCAGTTATTTTGTGATAGTCAGAGCACTATTCATCTTGGTAAGAATGCCTCTTTTCACTCACGATCAAAGCACATTGATGTAAGATATCACTGGATCAGAGATGTGATAGAGACGAAAATATCCATACTGATGAAAATGGATCAGACATATTAACCAAGATTCTACTAAAAGGCAAGTTCGAGTATTGTTGATCAGTAACAGGCCTGATAGAGCCCTCCATGTAATCGGGAGGGGGAGATTTGTTGGATATGGGTCCCTCTCACATGGAGGGACTCCATGTCCATAATTACGGCATCGAAATCAGTGCCACATGCTATTTTTTTGTTGAATAGCTACGTGCTATTTTTTTGTTGAATATTTTGTTGAATAAATGGAAGAAGACAGCTACAAAGGCAGCTATCTCACACAGTGGAGTACCTATATAAGGCACTCCCTGCTTCATCAAACAACAACAAATGCAGAAGGAAAATCAGAGCAAACCAAATGCTCTGAAGTTAGGAAATATATTCCTAAAGGGTTGGTGAGTGACAAAATAGTGAGGTTAGTATTTTTAGGTTGGGAAATATCTTGTGAGCCGCTATTTTGGTTTTATCTCTATATACCTACTATTTGTAATAGTAGAAGAATTATTCTGAGTTTTGTCTGTGAACGTAGCCCAAAGTTAAGGGTGAACTACGTTAAATATTTTGTGTCCATTTTGCTCATTTTATTTTTCCTTTTTATAAAATACACCCGCTGCGCCCAATGATTTAAAATAATCAATGAATTACATATTTCCAATCATATTATATTGCAAGCGTGCTTTGTTCATTTTCACTGTTTTCTATGATCTGTCAACTGCAACTAGACACATTTCTGTCCTCGAAACGCACTGTTTTATCTGTTTTGTCTATTACAATAAAACACCTCACTTTCTCCAATTTTTTTCTGTTCTGTTCTGTCTCCAAATTTTTATTTCGTTCCGTCTCAGTATATGGGTCAAAGTAACCATACGAATATTTGAGACACACTAATACGAAAAATGGTCTTCACTTATTACACTAAGTCGAAAAGCAAAATAAACTTCGTAATAAGAGAAACATCATAAATGCTTAATTGTCCATAGTCAACATATTAACTATGCAAAATTAATAATTAGGGAGTCAACAATAGAAAGTTCAACCGGAGGTAGTTTTGTCTGATAGACTGATATATAGAATGGCGAGTTAAAGAAAGAAGAAAGAAAACTGCAGGGAATTGGACGCCGTTGCTGCAAATAAGGCCACAGGCGCCTGTGTTCTCCGTCTCTACTCATCCTGTTATAAATTCCAGGCATGTTCAGTACTGTTGTTTTATTCCTCAATTACATTGAATTTCTATGTTATTCGCCTTGGCTTGTTCTTGTCCCATAACATCCTTTATAATATTATCACTGGTGAGGGTAGAAATATGTAAGTTCATTTTAACCTTTTATTCTAGACAAAAATTAAGGGAGGAATCTAGTAACTTAAACCATGCGCTATCACAGTTAACAAGTCTGTAGTCAAAATTTTCGACCAGAAGAGGCCAGATGTCATTAAATTCCCTCAACGACTAAAATGCAAGTATTGACTGGTTACAACACAACAAACACAGTAAATTAAAAACTAAAAGTCAAACCGAAGGGGCCCCACAATCACAACCAACAGGGATGGGGTCTCGCTCTCTCTGGCACTAGCCCTCGTATTCTTCCTTAACCCTCAAGCACTGGAAGGTCCACGTGTTGCTTTGTCCATCCCCGACCCACAAGGAACAACGGAACTCGTTCCAACTAGTAATACTAAAAGATAGGTTTTAATAATTCAGTAACTGTTAAACTACATTAGATTAAACATGAATGAACGCAAATGCAATTGACTAGGATGGGAAACGGTTACATGTTTACGTAGTTTGAGGATAAAATTAATTGATAAATCCAACTGTCTGTTGCGCTCACGCGGTTCTGCCATGTTCGATGTTCAAAAATACCCTTCTTTATCCTTGCACCGTACGGACAAATTTGGGGTGGAAAACTTGTAAACAATAAAGAATAAGACTAACTTTCTTGTGTCTTTGAAATTGTTATTACGTAATAGAAACCACCTCGCACACTATTCGGCTCTTTTTGTTCTTGTTTTTAACTTTTTTTTTTCTCAATTGAATAAGCTTTTTTTCAAATAATTCTTAGCAGGGGTAACTCTTTAATGCTGCTTTGATGACACCAATTTAATTTAGAAAACTACTTTTAAATCAACTTTTGATAATGTAACATAGAAAGGATTAACTATATAATTATATGACATCCAGTTAGATAACGTGAAACTCATTTTCTTAATAACATTAAAGAAAACGATCCTCCGACTGTCTTTAAGAAATATGGCCAGAAAAGTTGAAAACTTACATAACCGGTTAAGTTTATCTTTACTTAACAATGGACTTTTAGACTATGCTTAACTGAGAAATTTATAGTGAAATGGAATTAAAAAAAAGTATTATTTTATTGTTTGAGAGGTAGTTTTATAATAGAATAGAATATGATAAGATGGAAAAAGAAGGTTTTATATTATATCTCATTCTATTATAAACAGTAAAGATGAAAAACGTTCAATTTAAAAAGTTAGGATAGGATGTAAAATGATAAACAACTTTACATTATATTATATTATACATTTTTTATCAAAGTAACATTTTACTGTATATATTATGAACTATTGTATTTTTTCTAAATAATAATTTTTTAATATTACATTTATTTATATTCTATTTTATTATAAATTAATTTATTCTATCTTATTTCGTTAAAAACTTGACGCACGACTAAGCATAAGCTTAGGTTTCAATCATATCAATATTGTTTGCGTCGAATCGGTCATTAAATCCTTTTGGATAACCATTTTCAAGGATGGTGTCATCAAGAAATTAGATATTCAAGTTTTATTACTTTTGAAATTTTCAAAGATATTAGTGGCAGCTTTCTAAATTCTAAGACAAAAGCATGGACCCAGTCCCATTAAAGATCCTAACGCAGATAAAAAAAATAGTGATAAAAGGAGAAAGAGAGGAAAAAGAAAATAAAAGAGAGGTATCTTTCATATTCCTGTTACAAAGAGATATGAATCCCATATATACAGATTGATAGATGCCTTTTAACCCTTATTGCCTTTGTTTCAACTTTCAATAGTTCTTCCCCCCCACCTTGGGCTTTCTTTGTTTTCTCAAAGAATTCAGAATTTGTTGCTGTTCCTATTTCAATTGGATTTAGCTTTAGTTCTGATATTGTTTTTTCCTTCAGTCGCTCGGTTTGTTTGTTTGCCAGTTTTAGTTTGTCCGTTTGTTGGTTTTCTCGCACTGGTTTTCTTTTCCGGGAAAGTTGATTCCCTTTGGCATTTTCAGTTTAAGGTGAGGAAGTAATCTCATTCTCCACTGCAGCGCTTTGCACTGATAATCAAAACCATCAAACTCTTTCCCGCAAAAAACATGGGTTTCTGTTGACGAGTGAGAGAGGTTTTCTCGGCCTAGTCATTAACTTCCTCTCATTTTCTCTTGTCTTGCTTTTCTTCCTGAACTCGCGTCCTCAAGGAGTGATGATGTTTTCCGTGATTTAACTCGTTTTTTTTATTCGTGGGTTCTTTTTCTTTTTCTTTTTTTATATAACTTGAAGAATTAACTTTGAATCTTTGGCTGTCTTATTGTGAGGAGAAGTGATACCTTCAGTTTTGAACAAAGCAGAGTACTACAGGCTTGAGGTCTCTTTAAGCTTAGAGAAGAATTAAAATAGCAAGAGAATAGAAAAAGAAAGGAGAGAAATACAGAAGAAAGCAATCACTTCTTGTTGGGTTAGAATTTGTTTTAATTGTTCACTAAGACCAAACTAGCAATCAGAATGGCCGGTGATCGGAAAATGTTGTGAACTTTGACAACATTGGCATGTACCCACCTGAGACTTTCTTTCCATTTGAAGCACAAAGAAGAGATCTTTTTGTTTGAGTCTCTTTATATTTAGCTGTCCAAACGTCAAAAAATAGAATCCTCGTTCATTATCTCTCTCTCTCTCTCTCTCTTTATAAGGGAAATCTAATCCCGCCAGTCTCTCTTTCTTAAGTCATTCCTCTGTTTCTCCTTTGTCCTTGCTCTGTTTTGCCAGGGTTTGGGGAGAAAGTAAATTTCTCTCTCCCCTCTCTCTCTCTGTCCAACCATGATTTCCGACAAGGGGTCAGCACAATCAAACCTGGACTTCTTTCTTCAATGCACAACCCCAGTAGTCCAGTCCCAATTTCTCCCCAAGGTATGACCTTTCTTTTTTCTTCATTGCCCTTTTGTTTGTTGTTGTTATTTTGTATTCTTTACAGTTGTAACAATTATATTGATTCTAAGGTTAATTTCTGTATGCTTGAATTCCCAGAGCGAGATTAGGAACTTGAACCGTTTATGGCACCCGTGGGAGAGAGATGCTGTTGAGTATTTTACCCTTGGTGATCTATGGAATCGTTTCGATGAATGGAGCGCGTATGGGGCTGGAGTTCCTATTCTTTTGGACAATGGTGAAACCTTATTTCAGTACTATGTGCCTTATCTTTCTGCAATCCAAATCTTCACAAGCAGTTCCTCTGTCAACGGTTTAAGGTAATCAATTACAACCTATGTACGTTTGGTAATAGACACGGTTGATTAATCGAATAACTCCCGTTAATTCAACTTGGGAATTTATGTGATTTGTGATGGTTTGATTGGTTTTCTTAGGGAGGAGACAGAGTCTGGTGATGGGGAAACGAGAGATTCATTCAGTGATTCATGCAGTTATGAGAGCGAGAGTGACAAGCTATACAGGTGGGATGGATGTTCTTCAGAGGAAGGAGGGTTTGAGCAAGATAATCATTGGCATCTAAATGACAGATTGGGTTACCTGTATTTTCAGTACTTTGAGAGATCAGCTCCTTATGGAAGAGTCCCTTTGATGGACAAGGTCCGTTTGTTTGTCTTTTTCTTTTTCTCTTTTGTCTTCTCAATCTCATGTTCCTTGCTTTCATTAGTGTTTATAGTTGCCTTTCTTTTTGAAAGAACATGACTAATCTAGACAAAGTGGGCTGATACTGTTAAAAAGAGGATGTCTATATAGTTGTTAGGAATTATTCCAACTCCTTTTCCTGATAGGCATCTGCTAAAGATGAAATGGAATTTTTGACTTTAGAACAAGTAACTATATACATTAGCCAAATTGTTATTGTGACCAAGTTTTATGATCGATGTTACTTTTAGATTGATATGAAAGAAAAACATTTTGTTCTGTTCAACACCGACTCTAAGATTGTAACAAGTGTAGCCAATATTCGGTGATGGGTCAAGTCTGTATCTCATTGACATCTTCTTGTCATTTTTGTTTTCAGATTAACGAATTAGCTCGAAGATACCCAGGTTTGATGTCATTGAGAAGTGTGGATCTTTCCCCAGCAAGTTGGATGTCAGTTGCTTGGTCAGTCTCTCTCTAGTAAAAAAATGTGTACATAAAGCTGTAGTTGGAAACAGATTATGAGTTTTTATATGTAAATTATTCAAATGAAATGACCACGTCAGAGCAAGATTCATTTTCTTAGTCAATTGCGTTCAGGTACCCCATCTATCATATCCCAATGGGAAGAACCATAAAGGACTTGTCTACCTGCTTCCTCAGTTACCATACTCTGTCATCGTCTTTCCAAGGTACCCCATCGTACCCGAATTTCCTCGTAATTTTTATATTCTTACTCTTCAGTTATGATTCATTACGGTTTAGGTTTTAAAATAGTGTGTTGAATTGTGCAGATATGGACATGGAAGAAGATGATGATGAGAGTCCAAAAGGGAAGCGCAAAACCGGGGGAAGCATATCTCTCCAACCTTTTGGTTTGGCAACTTACAAGATGCAAGGAAACGTGTGGGTCGCAGGCAATGGTGGTCGGGACCAAGAAAGGCTGGTTTCACTTTTGAGTGTGGCAGATTCATGGCTAAAGCAACTAGGGGTCCAGCACCATGACTTCAATTACTTCACCGGCATTAGGCGTGCTTAAAATCTTCCCCGTTTTTTGTTTTTTTGTATGAGCTTTGGTGTGAGGATTATAGTTGGCTCTTTCTTTCTGATTACCAAACCTTGGGATTTTTAGGGGCAGTCTAGTTAGTGCATACTAATGAGATTTGAAATCAGCATGTGGGTTTAGTTTGACCGTCTTCTTTCAGTTCTGCTAATGCAAAGGAGGATTAAGCGGGCCTTTTTCCTGTAAAGTGATTGACGAGGTCCAAGACTTTGACCGCTCTCTCTATCTACCTTGTAGTTAATAATTTGTAACTTGTGGAGCCTGCTTCTTGTCATTTTGTCTCATTTCTTTCTAAGGTTTATAATTGTTCGTCTAAAACCAGAGTCCAATCCGAATGTGCATTTGGTGAGCAGCCGCTGTACTTCTTTGACAGTTCCCAGCAAATGGATTAGAATGTTAATGAGGAGTCAGCAAGCAATTTATAGTGATCCCCTTAGTGTTTTGTTACTTCTGGTGGTGGGTCCTTGGCACATCTATTAATTCAATTTTACAATTTATGTACCAAAACCCAACCATAGAAATGGTTCAATTTAATGGTTTCATTTGCAAGTGTCAACGTTCAATCCCCAAAGTCTAGATTGAGAGCACACTTGTCTGGCCTCCAGTCCACAGACCACGTGCTATGGCACATGTATTTCTTCAATCAGCATTGACGACTTAACCTAATTTTGATGTGAAACTAACTTGATATCCACTTTCACAACTTAGCACAAATCTGCTTATGGACTTGGGAAGTCTTGCCAATCTTATCCAGACAACATACGAAAACACCGACCCAAATTTGCAACAACTAACCATATAAATTAAGTTGACGATAAGTTTTGTGGGGGTGTAACCGCCAACTAAGCACTCCCATAAGCAAAATATTGATTAATGGCCTCCGAAGTCAAAGTCGAGTGTATAGATTTTCCTTTCTATGTAATAGAAATACTGACACTTGGAAGTCAGAGCCCACCAACGATTAACTCTTTCGAAAGGTCGCATAAGTTCATTTGTAACATCATTGTTCTGATCTGTCTTCCATCAATTCTGTAGTACGAGTGGATATGCTCCATCTTTGTGCGCTTCATCTTCAACATAGCACGTGTTTGATTTGTATGTTTTTATATGACTTTACCACACTCAAATCAATCCCTATTCGTACTTGTGGAATCTTGAAAAACACTGTTAGATTTACGAACTCCTAACCTTCTTTAAGCAAAATCAGCCCCGTACCACTGAACTTCGGTGTTCAAACGTTCTCTTTTTCACTCACTAAAAGAGTAAAACAGTATGGAAGCCTCTTACCATGCACACCAAGTTCCAAGGGATATGAATTCCATTTTATTTACCAAATTAAAAGATTGAAACATGTCCTATTGTTACGCAAAGATAGAATCATCATTCGTGAATGAATAGTGGATGCTGAGAAATGCTAACGACATTGATGTAAGCGATATTTCATCTCATTTCATTCCACTCACTTACTTGGTAGTCTGTTTCTCACTAATTGCATAGTTGCACCCATTAACATTTCGGTGACATAAATTTGTAGCTGTGCAGAAGTTATCATTGAACTAACTTCCACTGTTTTAATCCTAAATAGTATTATCTAGAATTGCATATACCAAGCTTGACCTCTCATTTTGATGATTAGATAAATTTTCTACCGTTTCTTTATACAACAGTAGAAGTAGCTAATCAAATGAAAAGCCAAAACTGTTGATTTGGACCTTACTAAATGCAAACTTAAGAACAATAGTTAACCCAAGCTAATGTGTCAAAATTAGTGAGAGCCAGCCAGGGCCTGGCTTCATCAATCCTTGCAGTGGTTATAATAGTGAAGAAGTCAGGACGTCGCCTTGTACTATTGCTTCTTTTTTTTTGAAATTAAAGGAACGTATTAATAGACAATAAATAAGATTACAAATAGTCCAATGCTAACTCCAAACACTACTAAGAAGATTTATGTAATCACCCTACTAAAATATCAAAATTACAATCAACAATAGGCTATAAAATTTGGTTTTGAATCTCCTCATGCAATTCCTCGTAGCAAGAAGATAAAGTCTCCAAAGTGTCTATGATTACAAGAATGATCTATCAGTTATTGAATATTAAGGTTCGCATTTCCTTCTCCTATAATGGCTCTAATTGGTAAGTTCAGGTTAGGATTCCTTGCTCTCAACTCCTCTCTTCTTCTTTTCTTTTCTATTTCAAGTTGAAAAGTTTGGTTTTAATTATAAAAAATATTTTCTTTGATTTTTTTAAAGTAACAAAGTTTAAATTGGTCATCCAACTATAATTCATATTATGTTCAATAACTACCAATCAAACTATTCATAATTAACATATGTACTATATAATATTAAAACATAGTAATTCTTATACTAGATATATAGGAGATTTCAAATAGAAAAAATAATCATGTATATAATTATCACAATATGTATTTTATAAACATATATATAAATATTGTTCTGTGTGAAATTCTTACGACAAATCAATTTAGAGAGCTTGTTTTTATAACAATTATTCTTATAATTTTCTAATTATCTTCTTACTCTAACATATATGATTAACTACTTTTTAGGGAAGAAATATATGTATGTTTGTCTTTCTATTTCATCAATATTAAGTCTTAACAAAGCAACAATTAGTAATAATTTAGATATTAAATAAACATAATATGAATCTTATAAATATAATCTCATAATAATCTTATCAGCATAATGATTAAAAACAAAAAGTTATACTCACTTATCAATTATATCAACTTTACTTTGTATAAAAATATCACTAAATAAATAAATCTGGCTAAAGTCGCATATAACTATTTTTGGCCAAACAAGTCATAAAACATGTACTTTACATGATACCACATTTTTTTGAAAACAAATAGCAATCTTTCTAAGTACTTATCGTGAAACTAAGAAAAACCAAGTAACAATGACAATGACACATTTTTGTTTTGATCTTCGGCTCTTCAGGACCCATCACAATCTTTTTATTATAAGTTTCCTTTAAAATAAAAGATGAAAAAGGTGTTGATATGTCCTATCCATATAGAAAGCTTACCCTCTTCCATACATCACTAATGGATGCTATAGCTGCCATTACTTTAGCTACAGGAAGGGAATAATTAAGTAAAATTATCTACTTGGTAAATATCCTGTTTACCTAGGCATAGTAGTCTTGCCTAACAGTTCGACCAATATTACCCCTAACATGAATGATGATGGATTTTAATCAAATAAGAAAGCTTCAATCTTTTGCCACTGCTAAAGTAAGATTGGTTTCTCTTCGACCATACGCCAGCTCACCTATTGTCTAGTGAGAACTGGTGCGAGGGAACACACTTTGCCTTTTTACACATTTATGTGGAGGTTTAGAGCAACTACTGAATCTTTGATAGAAGGCAAGGAGAATTCAACACCAGTATAATCTCAACTAGCTTATGATGACTTCCTTCACCAAATGTGCATAAATTAGTAGAAAAACTTCATGATGTTGGAGGATTGATAATTTAAGACAATGAACATATAACAAAGGGTATCTACAATGTGAAGATTAAGGAGTTTAAAAAGCAAGAGGATCCTATTGGAGAGTGCTATAAAGACTATTTGGGAAGTGATTCTATGATCAATCAACATGTTAATTGCATAAACAATTATTGAGAAGTAGCAATGACGAATGATTCCATATGTGACAAATATTAGACTTGAATAAAAGAATAAGCCCCAATATTTAGACGATTGTTATTAATGAGTTTGAGCAGGATTTACACACTAGAAATGTAACATCCCCTCACCTATGGGAAGGGTATTTTGGTAAATTAGATCGGGGTCGAAATGTTTAAAGTGTTTTTGACA
>JAOTAY010000009.1:3476292-3487963 GCA_025629805.1 Erythroxylum baracoense | reverse complement strand
CATGAGCATCCATTGTATTTTATATTAGCATTGATGTAATTGTTGATATGAACTAAAGCTATGTACAAACTTCGTTTCATTGATAATGAGATTTAGAATTTAAGAAGTTCTTTGCATATGTTTGTATTGATCTTTTGGTTGAGTTGTAAACGGTTTTGTGGGAAGATTGTATATGTATATGTATTAAGTTATGTTTGATGTTTAGTTATAGATGTTGGATTGTTGGGTTTTTGGTTGTGAATTGAGGATTTTGTCGCGGTGAAGCTAGAGGTTGCCCGCGGCGAACCTTTCCCTAATAGTATTTTCTTTTAATCTTGGTAACTTCGCCGCAGCGAACTTTTTCCAAAAGGTCCTTAGTGGTACTTGCCATTGTTTCACCGCGGTGAAACACTGAGTTTGCCACGGCGAAGACCACCAATGTAGATGCTGTTACTTTCATCTAGATTCGAACCTCTCAGCCTTCACGGCCAACATCCTGAATACGTTCACGCCTTTTGATATTCTGGATAGTTGGGCTCCAGAAACGGGGTCCAACAACTACTATAGTAGTAGGTCTAGTTATTTTATTTTGACTAGCATTATGACGTGTTGTCATTATGCAATTCACCACTTTCCAAAAAAAAGCGCTATATTTGTGCCCTTTATGAACATTAGATCAGTTTGCCTACACATGACAAACACATTTTCTATATTCAATTTTTGGAAACAATTCTTTAAGTCTTCCACTAATCCCTTTAAAAAAATGGTTACATAATTAATACAACGTTGATCGCATAAAGAAATGAACATCAGATATATGAATATTTAAAGTTTACCTTATGTTGATTGCTTACAAAAGTCCAAGAATTTCCACATATGTCGATATCTTTAGCCAAAGTGCTCAAAAACCAATTCCACGATTGGTAATATTCTCACTTAACTATAGCCCAACATATAGGAAATATCTGATTGTTTCCATCATGACCAAAATCATATAATAATGCACCATTAAGGAAAGTCTTCAAAAAACATCCATCTAACTAAATAATCTTCCTGAATCCACTAAGAAAACCGCACTTCAAAGCACAAAAGCCCACATAAAATCTTTTGAACATTGGCTTCTCGGCTTGTTCATCAAAATCAGTTTCAATAATCAACTTTCCATCTTTGTCAGCTCGTCTTAATTCAAGTCCATAAGATTATAACTTCGCATAATAACCTTCCATTGATCCTCGAAGCATGGTAATTACTTCCTACTTAACCCTATAACATTGAATTTTATTGACCTTGAGTGCATATTTTAATTGAAGATCATCTATCATTTCACTAATTGGATAATTCAGGTTCCTCCTAAACTTATGTATAAATTCATTCGTAATCCATTTTCGGCTAGCTTGTTTATTCCTCTACACTTTACTGCAGTTATGAGAGTTTTATGTTCTCTTCACAACAAACATTTTCTCATTTCTAATCCAGCTAACATACACTTGAAAAGGACAATCTGCATCACAAATTGCTTCCATTCATACACCATATCTCGCCATTGAATTTGTAATTGCATACTTCCTTATAGCTTCCCTCAACTACTTCTCGTCCTTAAACTTCATTCCAATTTCAAACTTAAAATTTGTCATTTCAACTTCTGGATCAAAACTAATATATTTATTCTTTGGTATCGATACATCATCATCACTAGGAACTGGTGATTGAATTTCATCGTCACTGTTATCATAAGCACTATTTCTGCAATGCAAACTTCCTTCTGCTCTTCCAGTATCTTTCGAATGATCACCAACTTCATTGAAATTCTTTCCACTACTACGAACACCATCGACAAAATTGTCGAATTCAAAACCACTTTGCCAAGTCTTCCTACATCTCTTCTCATTTTTTCTAGCAAAAACATATTCTTCATCATCAATTCCAAAGAATTCCTCATCAACTAAATCATCTCCAAAATCACTATCCCGCATAACAATGAAGTCCTTATCTTCCTCCAATTCAACTTGGAATAACCCCTCATCTTGCTTCAATTCAGCATCATATTCTAACTCCTCACCATCTATCGCAGGACTCTCATAACCATGATCATAGTAGATTTCAACATTCTGGCAATTCAATTCTTCCAATTTTTGGAGCATAAACAACAAGTCCCTGTCATGCTTTAAGCTTAACTCCATCAAGCTTTTAATAGACTCATGTTGAAATTTGTAAAACATTGAGATTACTTTGTGTCCTTTATCTTCGAAAATCCCTTTTAAAACTAGAATGCTTAGTTCATCAATACCCATATTCTTTTTTCTTTCGATCTTACCCCCAAAATATTTATTTTCCTTCCTTTCTAACACTCCACCGTAATGAAATTCAAAATTTACCAACATCTACAAAGGGACAGTGTGACTAAATACAAAATGATAAATGTTCCAAAAAGGAAAAGGAGAAGCAATAACTAACAAATCTCAAATTGGGAAAATTAAAAATCCTACAAACAAGTAAATCATACTTAACATCACCATTTTTACTTCATATATTCTAATCTCAAAGTACTTCAATTCTATATACTTTGTATTGTCTATATTCTTTGTGTTCTTACATATGAACTTTCCAACGTATAAAATAAAAAAGGAAGCTAAGCCTTTGATCCATAATCTATTGTTCTTCATTTCTTGTTTAACAAAAAAAAATCACAATAGGTTAATTGACAATGATAACATGTGTTGTTTAAATTCCATTACAGTTAGATTATGCAACTTTTTGGCTTAATATAAAATTTTTGTTGTCAAGAGTTGTAAGCATAAATTCGAGAACTAGATATATGCAACACAAGGCTAGGTCCTTCTTTTCCATAGTAGAAGTACTAAGAATTACATAAAAAATAAACAATGATGTTAAGCTTTTATAATTTACTTTTAATTAAATAATGCAATCTACACAAGTTCTTTGCTTGAATAATCTTCCTCTTCGTTCCAATCATTGCTTCTAGATGTTCTAAACTATGCTCATTTGCTTCTTTCAAGTTAATTCGTTAATCCTACAAATACATATAATATACTTAGTGTTAATGCATTCTTTTTGCATCCAATAAACACGTCATTTGCTTCTTTCAAGTTAGTTTGTTATTGATACAAATACATATAATATACGCAGTGTTAACGCATTCTTTTTGCATCCAATAAACACCTTCATTATGTGAGATTCATATGAAGTTATTCAAGCTCTTTATTCATTCATCTTTAAGTCAAGTTTGATTATGTATTCATCTTTAAATAACCATAGCATTAAACAAAATGAGGAAGAGAAAACCAAAAGTAAAGTAATGTAAGACATAAATGAGAAATGCCCATAGGATGAGGATGGATAACAACCTTTTGCATGAAGAATTAAAGTAGCTTGCATGAAGAATTAAAGAATAGGAGACATAATCAAAACAGAGATAGCTACATCATTTACACCTTATAGCAAAACATCAAACATTATAAGGAAAGAAGACAATGAAATCTTAACCACAAAATAAAAACCTAACCTTCACATGGCTGACTATCGAGAAGGGTAAAACCACGCTTCCGGCGATGCAATGCGAGAAGGGCTGAGAATGGGGCAAAATGACCTTCCGACGATGGGAGAAATGCTAAGGATGACAGGTTGATTGTGAGTGAGAGCAAACTTAGGATAAGTTATAGATTAACAACGACGGGGTGAGGTGATTTTAGGTTACAGACTGAGTGATGACGAGGAGGAAGTGTTGTTTTAGTTTCTTGAAACGACATCGTTTTACTATTATCAGGAAACGACGTTGTTTCACTAATCACACTAGCTTATCCTAACGACACTAATATGTTTGATTAGTAAAGATCCATTGATACATGGCAGTGTCACGTCAGCTAAGATAACGATGTGACTAACGTCGAGTTAGAATTGAAACGAATTGAAAGTTTAAGCATTTTATTACTACTATTTAAAAGTTGAGCTATAATTAAAAAATTAAAGAAAATTTGAACTTTTTTTTGATAATTAACCCGTTATAAAAAAGGTGCACATTAATGAAATACTAAAGTTTCGGTTCCTTATGAATTTGCAGCTATCCATACCATTTATTATGAACACGAACCTTCAACCAACCTCCGTTAGGTTCTATTTGGACCACCAAACTTTTCGTACAAATAATGAATAGACCAGTTCTTTTTTTGAGAATTGAATAGACCATCTCTTGTAATCGCAAGTTTGCTAACTTATCACTTCCATGGTTGGTGACAATGACGGTTTTGATTTTTTTAATTTGATATTTTCATTTATGTACGAAGCGTTAAAAATAAGAACTTAAGTAAACCTTGTGATTGGTTCCTAATTGGCATCAGAACATATCATCCTCTTTTTCTTAATGTTTTTCTGATTATTGTCATGGAATACGCTTTTACTCCCTTCTCTCCGACTCAAAAGTAGAAATTGAATGAACCACATCTCGCATTTATGTTTTGCAACAACTATACAGCAATTGGTAAAAGGAAATAGAAAAAGAAAAGATGAGAGTATGTATGATGTAAAGGAAAAAAGAAGAGGAAAAAGTGGAAAAGAGGAGACAGCAAAGCCGAAAACGGAGGGCGAGTGATATTTCGCTTTAGCTCAACCACTTGTAACCTTTTTCCTGGGTTACATGACCAATACTTGTCAATTTGACCGTGTTTATCCTTTTTCGTTTATCTTTTGGAGCTTAACTTCACGCTCTCTTTCCTTTCGCGTGCAACACAGTTTCAGATTTCCTATCTCTTGTTAAATGGGATGATCAAAGAGGGAACCTAATCTTTGGCTCTAACTTCAGTTATAACGGGGCATGAAATAGAAAAGCAATATTTATCAAATATTTAACAAAAATCTTCTAATAGTAGATTCTTCCACGGGCTAAGACTCCCTTATCATTTCATTAAAGGGTTTCAACAATTATTCTGAAATAGTAATTATGAAATTTCTAATTCATATATATATATATATATATCCATTTGAAATATTTATAAATTATCTCAAATATTTAATGATGTAATATAAGTTTTTTTAAAAAAGAAATATTTTCTATGCTTTTCTTTGGACACGAGTCATCATTCTTCCTTCTTAATGTGATGAAAACAAAGAAAAGATTATGTGAAACCAAATTCTAGAAATTAGAAACTCAAACTAATGTGACTGTTTGATTGGTTTGTTTGCAATTTGTTTACATTCAGTCTGGGCAACTTGAAGTCTACTTAACTATTTGATGGTAAAATAGATATATAAATAGTGTAGCAATTTTTTTTTTGAAAAAAGAAAGAATAAAATGTATTTAAAGGTAAAAATAGTTAAGGTCTTACAACATGTCTAGGAGATACCCTTTAAGCCCATGAATACATCATATACTATTTAGCTAAACAACATATCATAATCAAAAGAAAAAGACCAAAGAATGTTAATGTTGGTGGCAATGCTACATAGCGCCACAAGTTCTTTGATGTTGTCTAGAACTTCAAAGATAAGAATGTGTGTAGGCTTGGACTTGGATTCAAAACACCTAGCATTTCTCTCTTTCCATATAGATTAGACACATATACTAACCATTATTATGTGGGACGAGATCTTAGTTGCTGACTGAGATGATAACTAGTGAATAACATAAAAAATGTTGTTCTCTTGGATAAGATAACCGTTGTGTATGAGAATAGCTCTCCATATCTTATTAGTCACTTCACACGAAAAAATAAATGGTCTCTAGATTCTTATTAGTTTTGACAGAACGGGAACATGGGATTGATACTCAAATACCTATTCCGATAAGTCATGTTCAACCTGTTTTGTATAGTAAGTCATAGGAGAAAGGAGACTCTCGGTAAAATCATTTTATGCCAAATGATTTTGTGCCAAAATACTTTAGGTTTCTTCACCCTTAATAAGTCTAGAATGACTTTGTTTGCATTTGCTTCGAATAATAAATTCAAAAATCGTTCTTCAAAGAATTAGTTTCAACACTGAAATCTCTAGTCTCTTATGTTATTAACAAGGGTAGAATTGATCGAGAAATTAAATTTTACTTAAAAAAATTGGTAAACGAAAAGGAAATTAAACTAAATCAAGTGAAGGATCCTTAATTAATTACAACAATGTGGTTTGTTTACATGCACAACAATAAATAAGTTTTGTGGTACATATGCATGCATGACTTGAGCAATATTCAAACTTCCCAAAAGAAAATTTTGAGTGATTTTCTATTTATACATCATTCAATTAAAGTGGTGAGCATTTTCTTTTTCAATTATTGATTCCTCTGTTAACCTTATTTTATAATCTAAATTTTTAGATGTGAATTGGAAATCACAAATTTTAGAAGGCATTGCATGATTAGAAATATATTTTCTATTTAAATATTAATGATTAATTTTTTGAATAAATAAAGGAAAATTAAATTACTTTATCCTAAGAGAGAATTCTAGTTTAAATATTTACAACTTGAACTGAAATCATACAAATAAAGTTACAAGACATCAGTAGTTAGAGAACAAAGCATTAAGCTCTTGAGCTAAAAAGGAAATTGTATTGAAGCAGATAGAGATATAGTTGTTACAATGTAGCATCCCGTCTTTCAAATTGTTGAGAGATTTAAAGAGTTAGACTAATGAGTCATATGAGTGGCAGCATATAGAACAAAATTGGCAAATCTAGGACATGATTTCATAATTATGTTCAAATGCATAATATTAGCATACTTACGTTAATTGTGAGATAGACAAATTGCACTCAATTGACATATTATGGGGTATGAAACTAAGATGAATGTGATAAATGATTGAGCATAATGAAAGTGACATGAATGAGTATTTCCAATGTCTTGTACGTTGGTTTACCAATGACAAGAATTGATGAACTATAATTAGTAATTTTGGAATTAATTATTACGATTGAGAGATTTATAAATTAATGGGTATTTTGGACTAGGAAAAATACCAAGTGGCAAGACAATTGACAAATGGCAATAGAAATAATTGACATTTGGTAGTAGAAATAAGTGACATGTGGCATTAGGATTTATTGACAAGTGACATAAAAAATTGGGTGACAATTGGTAGAGAAATTGGGAGGCAAATGGACTAGTTATTAATGATTGGGAGTAACTTTATATTAAGACATTATTTTGGTTATTAAGTGGTGAGTGTCATGACATGTTCCATAACACTCACCAAGCATTTTAATCTCCATGCTTTTAACCTACAATTATTATAACTATTAAAAGACCATCCTTATCTCTCCAACCATCCTTATCTCTCCATTGTCTTTCATTCTCACGAAATACTCTCATCTTCTTCATCTCTTTTTCTCTCACACACAATGCTCTCATAACTCAACCATCAACGTTGAGCTTTGTTATCATCCTTCACCTTGCCACTTCATATAGTCATTGTCTTCACCTTGATGATGAAAGCCCAACCTTTTCCTCCTTACAATGGTGATGATCTTATAAATGGAGGAGCTAGGGTTATTTGATGATTGTGAAGAGTTTTGGAGTTAAATGAGTAAGTTAAACATTATTCTTTATGGTTTGTTTTAATGAAACATACATGATGATAGTTAGAGATGGATTGACCATGTTAATGGTGGTTGAAGAGTGTTGTCACGTGGATGATGAAATGAATGTGTTTATGTTATGTTTTTATATGATTAATGAATAATAATGTGTGATTTATTTGATGGATGTTTTTGAGTTGAAATGGAGAAGAGAATGAAGAGGAAATGAAGTAGAAATGATGGACTATATATAAGATGTTTTAAGTTCATATGATAGAGATAAAATATGGAAAAAGTGAAGGAAAAAGGGTGATCCACGATCGTGGCACCCATCCTATGATCGTGGACAGATGCATTGGCTTCTGTCACGATTGTGGGAAGGTACCCCACGATTGTGGCCAAGGTCTGGAAATGGTGATTTCAGTTTTATGCAATTGTTGAACTAACTAATGATAAGGTACTTTCCTATGATGCATTTAGATAAGAATGAGGATTGAAATGAACTAGTTTGATGCTTGATTAGTTGATAAAGAGCTTGATATGTTAAGTTGATAATTGATGTAATAGCATAAGAATGAATTGATGATATCATGTATCCAAATCTAGAAATTTATAAGTATTATATAAATGAAAGTGTTTTTAGGAAAGTAAATGAGATCCAAAGAAAGAGAGTAAAGTGTGTTAAGTAATAATGAATTATGTGATCATTACAATGCTAGAAAAAGGGATTGGAGACTATATAATTGATGATGTATGAAATATAGAATGAGAGTAATCAAGTATACTTGAGGTATAAGCCTAAGTGTAAACTAGTTATATCTAAGTGACAAATGATATAATGATCAAGACTTGTAGTTTAAGGATACATTCCCGGAAATAGTCATTTGAGCATGCATTGTACATAACACATATACATATATGCATGATTGATACTTATGTGATTGATCAAATTAGTAATGTGTGTACAATATGTGTATTGCTTGAAGATAGATACACACAGTTGAACATCATCGTCCAGATGTTTCCAGATCATGAAGGGAATGGTTAATCTGGAGCTTACTGTGAGTCAATCTAGATGGTCTCACATTGATTGATTGATTGGTTCTATTTAAATTTCTGTATTGAACTGTTAATAATATGATTGAGATAATTTTGGACATTGATAGTTCGAGTTTGATAAGAAAAATTACATTGGAAGTGTTCATAATTGAATGTGAATGAGAAAGAAATAAGTGTTCTAAGCAATTGTGTTGAATATCAAATTTATATCTGATGAAAATATGAAAAGTGAATGTGTACTGAATGAAAGTAATCGATTTCATATATGTGATTTGATGCATTTCATTACATGATATGCATGATCAGATAAAGGTAGTTGTGACCAGAGTAACCAGTGAAAAAGAGCTTAAAGCTCATAAACATGTATAAAAGCCACAGGCTCATTATGTAAAATGAGCCTGGTATCTGAAATAGATACGGGATAATTATTAATGAGCCCGGTATCCACAACAGATACGGGACAGTTAAAAAGGACTCAGTCATAACAATTAACAATAAAAGTGGAGTCTCATGATCAACTGCATATATAATTTGATATGTGTTTTATGATTGATTGAAATGAATTATATGGTCTATTTTGAATTAGAAATGAGAAATAATGTACACAATAGAATTTGTTGAAATACGATAAAATGCGAAGTGATGTTCAATAAGTGCTATGTCTTATTTATGAATTGAATGTGAATTGTGAATTGTTCTATGTTTGATATGAGTGAGCACATCCAGGATGGTTCACTCACTGAGTTTGCAAAATTCACCAAAATTGCAACGTTATCTTTTAGGTTCAGGGAATATCTAGTTAGACTAATTGGAGTATAGTCATTGCAATCAGACAGAAGTTAGCGGTCGGGATCAGTTTGCATCTACACATGTCTTAAATGATTTTTTGTATTTAAATTGTATTCCACAAATATTGTAAAATGAATATGTGAATCATGAAATGTAATGAGATTTATGACTGAACATGCTTATAAATGAAATGAACCAAAGTGAGCACAGGTTGAAATGAAAATGTGTTCGTTAAATGAAAAAAATTTGTAATGAGTTGATTAATTGTCTTAACATGCCATCCTTGTAGAGTATGTTCTCGAATAATCGTCATCGATACATTCGGGAATATGCTTTGTGACAGTGGTGTGCTACATGCAAGCCTTCTAATGAACTTGAGGATCAACTTGAAGAAGTAAACAGACATCTCTAATCAAAACCTTGGTATATTTAGCATTATCGAAGAGACTTCTAAGTTTTCCTATTTAAAAATCTTCTTAAAATGCACACCTCTTACTAAGGGAGATGTGCAGGTAAATTCCAACTTACTTTGAATCTTTCATTTCACTTGAAATGGGTTAGTGTTGCTATTATAATTTCCCTTGTCCACGTGCAATTATAGGCTTAATTCCCTTATATTGAAAGGTTAAAATATTTCTTTCTTTCCAAATATTTTATAATAACATATATAAACCTTAAAGATTGAAAGATTATATTTGTTTTGGAATTCCACCCTTATGGACTAGTCAATGGTTTAAAGAGAAGTATGAGCATGATATTATAGGTTACATATGTTTAGAGTCTGAATCCATAAGGGATTGACATACTTGCACTAGAAGAATGGGGATCTTGTTTGTAAACATTGACTGCAAAACTTACAGAGAGCTTAACCATAGTTTTGATTTTATTTTTTATTGCTAACTATAAGATAAAGGAGGCTTTTGATAGGTTTTCATTAAACCAAGTTAGTTTCCTCCAAGGAACAGTAGCTTCAACAATAGTGAAGAGGGGAAGGAAAGAGATATTAGTAAAGCATCTAAAGTGAAGAGGGGAAGGTAAGAGCTATTAATAAAGCATCTAGTATTTTAGCGGGATGGTTGTATCCTCCCTAAAAGGCTTAGGATTCTATATAGGAGTAGAGTTTAGGGTTAAGATAAATCCTTTGTGATCATATTTCTATAGATGATCCTTGATAATTTTTTTAACCTTAGCTTTAATAAGGATAAAAACTAAAAAGTATTTAGGGAGTAAATGCAGGAGCCCTAAGTTGTTCTAATTATCAAACAAAAAACCAGTATTTGCTCAATCGTCAATATGAAATTTAATTCTTTAGAGATGTTATTCCTAAGCTTATTGATTCGGGAAGTTTTAATCTTATAAACCCTCAATATTCCGCAAGCGGACAGTTCATAGCGTAGTATTAAAGATGTTGATTATACGAGGAAGGAGAGTAATCTAATCCTAAAATCAAAGGCCTAAAAATCTATAAAAATAAAAATAAAAAATGCAATAGAAATTAATTACGAGATTTGAGTTCAACCAATCAAATTAGAAATTAAACACAAAAGTATTGTCAAATGAGCAATATGCAATCACAATAGAAATCAACCTAATTAATTTACAAATTTGTGAGAAAGGGGATTTTTCTTATCATTAATGTTAACCTAACCGATTATGTGTCAATAGAGTGTCGGTTCTAGACTATCCTAGGGTTGATTACTCTGTCTAGTTATAACCATTAAACCTTAAATTTTAAACCCTAATCTGATTATGGAATTTGTAATCTTTCAATTCACAAATTATCCAAAACCTAGTTAGATCTGAAACACTCTAATAAACTATCAGAACATTACACGGGATCTCTCTCTGTACAATTACCAATATGATTTGTCACAGTTTCTATTAAATTACCTAACACTCATTAATATGATTTAATCATTTTTCATTTAGTTCTCCCTTCTTAGTTTATTACCGAATTATGCAAGAATGCAATCAAATCACGACATTCATCTAATAAACACAATCGACTAAATTATCATTAAATTAAAATAAAATCCTGAGGGAGAGTTTAAATCTTCGTTAATATTCCAAATCCTATCATCATACTATCCATCTCAATTCTATATATAAATAAAATTGAAACAAAAAGGAAATAATCACTTAGAATAGACAATGGAAGGCAACGATGTTGGGAAACCTCTTGATCTAGGAAGCACGTCAATTTAGCTTCATCTTCTTCTTCTTTCTCTCTCTCTTAATATTCTCTCTGTAACATCCCGTTTCCAGAGAACGGGTCGGACTAGAGAAACGGGTCCAGGTGTGGTAAATTACCACACCTCATGCT
>JAOTAY010000009.1:3442416-3476192 GCA_025629805.1 Erythroxylum baracoense | reverse complement strand
AAAAATTCACTATTTACTATTCATGTGCATAAATGAATGCATGAATATGTCAATACACTTTTAACACTTTCCTAACCCGTTCCAAATTACCAATTTACCCTTCCTATAGGTGAGGGGATGTTACATAAAAGTTTCAAATCAGCTCGTGATTTTGTATTTCCTTTTTTCCTCCCTTCAATGTTCATTATGGTATTGAACAAATTATCAAAAATATTTTTTTAATATACAGCACATCTAGATTATGACATATCAAATTAGTTTTTCAATATGGAAAATCCCAAAAGATGCTCCATTTTCTCCAACCAAAGTTTTTACTAATGCTTGTATTAATTTCATCAGCTTCAAATTTTGAAACTTTTAGCAAGCCTAATTCCTCAATCTCCTGCAATATCTCTTCACCAGCTTTGTTAGGAGGAGGAGGTGTTTTTAGCATCCTATTCTTAAGGAACTTTAGTTTATTGTGTCTAAATGGATGACTTGGCGGAAGAAATTTTTTGTGGTTATCAAACCAACATGTTTTGGCCCCAATGGGAAGGAAACGAATGTGTTTGCACTTTTTACATAGACATCTGATTGGACCATCCATATATGCAGGTTGAGAACATGCATAATAAATAAAAGCTTTAACTCCTTCAACAAACTTAGGATTAATGAAACCATCAGGTGTTAATCATCTACACATCCAAGATCTATCAACATTACTCATTTCTGCAAAACTGTTTATTTCAAACAGTGATTCCATAGTTAGTATCATTCATGTTCCCCTAAGTTTACAGAACAGCTAAACTTTACACAACATCCCCTACGTATTAATCGATTAAATTAATGAACTACAATTGATTTCAAAACTATGATACGTGGCATTGTTTACACCTATGAATTAAGAAAACAAGTTCTCGCTGTGACTGCTAAGCTCATGGAATTTTTCACCGATAAGCCTCACGGGAGCTACATCACAGATTTCTAGCCTATATACTGTCCTAGGGTTTATAAAGAATTTGTCTTGTCTATAAAATGTATTAATTCATTGTGTTAATACTAAGTTTACATTAATCACATTGAAGTCGAAGTGTTAATCGATCAAATTAATGAACTATGGTACGTGGCATTCTTTACACCTATGAATCAAGAAAACAAGTTCTCACTGTGACTCTAAAGCTTGTGAAATTTTTCACCGATAAGCCTCATGGGAGCTGCATCACGGGTTTCCAGCCTATATACCATCCTAGGGGTTCATTATGGCTCAAATCATCCATAACATCTCAAACTCATTCCACTTATAATAAATGCTTATGTAATCATACATTTACTCATCAATGATTCAAACATAACTCAAATATACGTAGTTAGACTATTAAAGAAGAACATAAAAACTCATCAATGACTATGCTATTAGACCTAGTACACATATATCCCAAGACATATTAGATAAAACTAATACAAAATTGATGAAACAATACTGGGCAATTTCCTTGATTTTCTTAATGGAACAAGCTTTGCTCCAATTGCCAATGCGATGGGAGGCCCAAATATAAATCCCCAAGCTTCTATTCCTGAAAAAGGAATTTAAATCATATAATATAAAATCTAGTAATAATAAAATTTTCAATATTACAATAAGGAAAACATTGCTTTCAAAAATAACATATTTGAATATTTCCTGGATTTAATCAAAGTAGGAGTTAATATTGTTTGATATCAATTTTTGCCAAGTTTGTTATCTAAGTTAATTTTAAAAGACATGATGATCATATACCAACTTTTATTGTTTGTTTTGTGTATCTTTAAGAAAGCTTTATTTATAGGTTTCAAATACCATACCTTAATATATATGATACCACAAATCCAAACATTCAATACAACTCCTATGAATAAAAAATAACATCACTCATAATCTAAGATATACTTATTTTGAAGGCATGTCTCTCCAACTTGTCCGATAAGTTATATGAGCTAATACATAATTATGTTGGAGGTGATATTCACATCTATGTCTTTTCCAACGTTAACTCAAATCAAACTAACCAATACTTGTCCTTCAATTTGGTTTAACTCTATTTGCTTCCTAAATAAAGAATAATAAGTAAAACTTTAAAATATTGGTTAAGAAAAAGGAAGAGACATTTCATCAAACACATTACATGCGTCACAAATTCATCCCAACATCACAACCAAAATCACGTCTTGTCCCTTCTATCATTTACATTTAAACCTTAAAAATGTTTTCCAATCACAGAATACATAAATAAACGAAAGTTATGAAATACCCAAATTAACTTTCATCAGATATCTCATACAAAAAAACACATGGCATGGGCTAAAAAATTACCTCCACCAATGCACAAAGAAATAGCAAAAGAGGAGAGACGGTAAAAAAGGAGAGATAACAGAAGAAAAACACAGAAGAGAAGAAACACACAGAAGAGAAGAAAACGCAGAAGAAGAAGACGCAGGTGGGGGGAAGAGGGGAGGGACATTCGGGTGACTTAAAACGTAAAAGAAAACGACATCGTTTGATATGGGGATGTTGATAGTTATGATTTGCATTATGTTTTAGGTTCAATTTGTTAGGTATTTAGTGTTAATTTGAGTATCGAGTGTGTGTTTAGGTTTTAATTTTGTTAGTTTATGTGTTTAAGTATTTTTATGGGTTAGCATAAATCTTTGAGCTTAAATGTTATGTTTTTTAGATACCTTGGTGTGTTTGTTAGTCTTTTAAGGTCAACGGCGAAGAACGGAGAAGTTTAGGTGAGTTTGGAGCCAAAACCACAACCCACGATCGTGGCACAATAAGTCACGATCTTGACAGAAAGATGCGAGCCACCAGCATCCAGGCCACAGTCATGACACTTTGGTCACGATCGGGAAAAGAGGTCTAAACTAGGCCATGATTATGACACTTTGGTCACGATAGTGACAAAGAGGGTTAGATACTGCCAACGATCGTGGAAGGCAGGGCTATGATCATGGCCTGTGTTGGGTAGATAAGAAAATAGGTGAAAATGTCAAGCTTCGAGGAACTTTTTAGACTGTTTCGACCCTGGACGAATCTTAGGCCTTCCAAGATATTTAAGGAACATAAAGAACAAATAAAACATCTTTTTGCATCAGCCAAATTCCAAAACCTTAGAGAGCTTATTGAGAGATTTGAGGAAGGAGACGAAGGAAGAGAGACACTAAGAAGAAGCTTGATGAGAAGTACTTCCCGAAACAAATAGTTTCCTGTCGTCGCTGCCTCCATCATCATCCTTTCCGAACTATTTCTGGTTTATTTCATTCTTACAATTGTATATAATTTGAGATAGCCATAGATGATAGATTGTTAAATTTTGAAGATATTGTCTAAAGTCACCTTCAGGATTTATCTTCTTTATGAAATTTGATTTATTGCAATTTTATTGAGTTATTCTTAATTCAATTTCTATTCTTAATAATTTGGTAACAAACTGAGAGAGTGAACTGAGTGAATATCATCAAATTGGGCTAACAAGAGTTAGGTAGTTTGATAGATAAAGAATTGAATCAAACCGTTAAATTTGTGTAGCGAGAGATCATGCATAGGTTTCGGTAGGTTATTAGACGATTTCATAACTAAATTAGGTTTTGGGTAAATTGTGAGTTGAGAGATTGCAATTCTATAATCTAATTAGGGATTATTAATTAGGGTTAAAGATTTTAACTCGAGAGAAAGTAATCTACCCTAGGACTGTCTAGACCCAATAATTTGATAATTTCATAATTAATTGGATTTTCATTAAAGTCATATTAAAGCCCTCTTTCTCTCAATTGGTAGTTCTTAGGTTGATTCTTGATTAGGTTGTGCAAATTGCTATCTTGTTTATAATTTCTGAATTTCATTCTTAAGATTGATTATTAATTGATTAATTTTCTGCCTAGTTTCTTATTTCAGTTATTTATGAATTTGAGTTAAGCCTTAGATTTTAGGATTAAATTACTCCTCGTAGGATCGATACTTTAGGTACTACGCGAATGACCCGTACGCTTGCGATATTATCAAGGTTATAAATATTAAAACTTAGCATATGTAAACTGTCCATCACTCTTCCTTAAAAAGTCAATTTTTTCAACTAATCGTTGCTTCACTTGCATCTTTAGTCAACTGGATGGATTTAAATCTGATTATCTTTGATGTCATCTTTGCCAAAAGTCTTCCAATAATCACGGGGCTAATATACAACCTTCGTAATTAGTAGAATCCTTTCAGATAAACCATTTCTAATAAGGTAAGCTCATAATGAAGGTTTCTGCAAGAAAGAAAGCATATTTCTTATGATTTTATTTCCTTTTGAGAATTAGATAGTTAATTATACAAGGAAATAAATCCAATTTGCATTTTGAAATATTATACAGTTATCATCAAAATCGTTAATGATAAACCTTGAGCTACCCTTTTTGATGATGATAAGCAATAATAGATATATTTTTAAATTTCAAAGAGATAATAGATGATTTTGAAAGATACTTGTGAATTTTATATGTTCGGACATAATTAGAAGGAGCCCGTCACTTAAGAAAGGAACTTATAGTTTATATATCATAGATTTTTACAAGTTTAACATCAGAATCAATCACATATATAATTGAGGCAACATTGAGAAATATGTATGGAGAAATATATCATCTTATATACAGAAATATACAAAAATTTATCCAAATAAACTCTCTCCCTTTGTGATTATCAAAAATAATGGAGGATAGGGAGGAAGTGAAATAAAACAAAATGAAATAGAGGTAAAAAGTAAATAATGCATCAAACAAAATCATTAGTATAAATAAGCCAAGCAGAAAGCAAATAGCAACAGAGTTATTGAAGAGATTCAAGGATTCTTTTAAGAAAAATTTGCCTATCAAGAAGTTGATTCTACTTGTTATCTATTTGTTCTCGCATCTATTCTTGATTGGCTTAAATATCATTTAGTTTTTGTTGAAGATTTTCATTATTTTCATCCTGAGGAGGGACAGGAGTTTTTTTATCTAGAGTAGTATCTAAGTTTTCTGTTACTCTTTCAAATCTTTTATCTATATATACGTTTTGTAATTTGCATCCAAATTGATAGGGAATGGAAGCGTGAAACTTAGCCAGTGCATATCAATTCAGATTTAAAAAAGGAACTCCATAATGGGTTAAAATCTTGGTGAGCAACATTCCATAAGGTAGGCAACCGGTGGTATTCTTATGATTCCCCTTATCTACTATAAACCTCAAGATCACAGCTGGAAGATTCACTATGTTCCTTTTTAGCAAATTATACACCACATAAGTGTCCGACAGACTGCAAAGAGCTACTCTTGGGAAAAATTGAAGAAATTGAAAGCAATGTAAGGCATTGTGGTATTAAGTCTAATTGTCTGCTCTAGGGTCTCCCATCTTGGGTGCTTTCAACATGAAGGTAGATGGATTTGACTACTTCAACTAACTCCAGATCATCAACATCCCACTTATGACAGGAAAAATTAATTCTCCTCATAAGATCTACTTCTAGTATATCTCTTACGATTTCCTCAAAAATTAAAATTTCACATTCGTGCACCCCTGAGACAATAGCTAGTTTTCTATTAATTTCTTCCTTTTTCATGTGTTTGTAGAATATTCTAACTAGCTTATCACATACTGTCTCATTTAATTTCAGAAAATTTTCCCAACCAATGGCAATAAAATAAGGAGAGATAGGTATACCTATAACATCAAACATTATGGGAGACAAGATCCACCCAACAACCCCCTTTCTTTTCTTATACTGCATTTTATAGTGAACTTTAGCTTCTACTGACTGAAACATTTTTAGTGATATTGATGTCTTTCCTTTTTGTGCTGTTATTTTTATCTTCTTTTCCCTTTTTTCTTTAGGAATCATGTTTTCATGAAACAACTTATTAATAGTTTCTTCGGTCATATGTGCTTTTCCTTTTTTTATTTCTTCCCTTTCTTTTTCTAGATTTTTCTTCCTCTCTCTTTTCAGCATCAGGGTTTTCCTTTTCTTCAGAAATTTTCTTGGGTTGCTTTGTAAGACTTTCTCTGGTTCGTGGTTATCTAATCAATTGAAAATGTTCTTCATCTAAATCATCATCATTTATAACCCAGTGCACTTCTGATAGTTAGGGCTTAGAGGAGATAGGTTTAGTAACATGAGCTTCACCATGACTATTAGTAGAAGTTGGAGTTTTCTTTTGATTTTTTCTTCTAGTTCGTGCCATTGTAAGAGCGATTGATGAGGTTTAGAAGATTTGAGATGAAAACAGAGAGTTGGAATGCAAAAGGTTAAGAGCAGTGCTTTAAAGAACAATGAGGGTGAGTAGAGGAGAGAATTTTGTTTATGTTATATTAGGCATTTCTTAAGCATTGATCTCGTGTAAAGATGAATGATCATAAGCTAGTACAGGAAGTTTGATTGTTTGTGTATCCTCTGACAGATCAGTACAGCCACCTGTCAGAACTTCACACGAGTTTTTATATGTTAAAACGACAAAAGAAAGAAATTTACTTTTTTATTACATATGTAATCTTAATCTATTAAACCAAGAGAGGCCTTCTAAACTAGAAGTAGAGTTTCTAAGGAATCAGAACAGAAAGAGCCTACTAAATGAAATATAAAGACAAGTAAGAAAATAATCATATAAAAATAATATCAGAGGGTTTACACATACCAAGATCTTTTCTTAACACGCAAAATCTATCTTCAGAGAGTGACTTGTTGAAAATGTCAACTACTTGATTCTCAGTATTAACATGCAAAAGATCAACGATTCCTTCTAAAACATGATCTCTAAGAAAATGATGTTTGATTTCTATATGCTTAGTTCTAGAAGGATGCACAGGATTTTTAGAAAGATTTATAGCACTCGTTTTATCACATAATACAGGAATATGAGAAAAGTTTAGAGAAAATCTTGTAGTTAATGCTTCATCCATAAGATTTGAGCACAACAACTGGCAACTTCTATGCATTCTGCTTCATTCGTCAAAAGCACTTTGTAATTTTACTTCTTGCAGGACCAAAATACTAGACATCCTCCAAAAAATTGACAATGACCACTTGTGCTTTTTCAATCGACTTTATCACCTGCATAATCTGCATCACAATAGCCCACTATGTCAAATGAATCAATTTTTGGATACCATAATCCAAAATCCATAGTTTTATGGAGATATCGAAAGATTCTTTTGACTGTTTGGGATAGTTTTCTTTTGGATTTGATTAAAGACGTGTGCAAAGACACACACTAAGCATAATGTCTGGTCTTGAGCTTGTAAGATATAGTAATGATCCAATCATTCCTCTATCCTTTGTCTCATTCGTAGCTTTGTCTTCTTCATTTTTATCAAGTTTAGTTCTAGTGCAAATGGGAGTACCCATCAGTTTGGCATTCTCAAAATGATATTTCTTAATGAGTTCCTTTGTGTATTCGTCTTAGATAATGAAGATTATTTTTTCTGTTTTTCTTATTTATAACCCAAAAAAGAATGATAATTCTCCCATCATGCTCATTTCAAACTCCCTATGCACTAATGCTAAAAATTGTTCACAAAATGATGGATTAGTAACACCAAATATTATGTCATCAACATATATTTTCACTACTAGTAAATCATTCTCCTTTTTCTTAGTAACTAAGATTTTATCGACCTTTCCTCTTTCAAAGTTATTCTCAAACAGAAAGTTACTTAACCTTTCATACCATGCTCGAGGAGCTTTCTTTATACCATACAAAGGTTTGGATAACTTCATCACGTAATCCGGATGGTTTTCTTCTTCAAAACCTGGGGGTTGCTTAACAAATACTTCTTTGTTAATGTAATCATTTAATAATGCACTTTTAACATCCATTTGGAACAACTTGAAGTTTCTATAGCATATAAAGGTAAGTAAATTTCTAATCAATTCCAATCTAGCAACAGGGGTATAAGTTTCATCAAAATCAATACCTTCCTGTTAATCGCAACCTTGAGCTACAAGTCTAGCCTTGTTTCTTACCACCTTACCATTTTCGTTAAATTTGTTTTGAAGTACCCACTGAGTCCCAGTGATTGACTTATTTTAAGGATGAGGCACTAGATTCTAGACTTTGTTTTTGTTAAATTGATTTAGTTCGTCTTTCATGGCTGAAACCCAGTTTTCGTTAGTAAGGGCTTCTTCAATGGTATTTATTTCTATTTATGAGATGAAAGACTCAAAGTTATTCTTGAACGATGATCTTATTCTTAGACTTTCAGAGAGATCTTACAAAATATTGATGTGCATGAAGACCTCTCCATTCTCTCAGTGTTTTTCGTTACATAAGCTCTTACTGAGAAGAAGCAGCCTACTCTATTATAGCTTCAGAAGGGCCTTCTTAATTTTGTAATTCTAAAGGTATTATAATTGTAGTTTTATTCTCTGATGTATTTTTAAGAATCAAAGGATGCTCTTCATCATTTGATTCAGTTGTTGTTGTCAAAGTTAGTGCTTCATCCAATATCACATGTATCGATTCTTCTATCTTCTTTGGTTTTTTATTGTAAACTCTAAATCCCTTACTAGCGGTAATGTAGCCCAAGAAAATAGCTTTGTTTGATCTCATGTCAAACTTTCAAAGGTTGTCTTTTCCATTGTTTAGCACGAAACACTTGCAACCAAATGCTTGAAAGTAAGCAACATTTAATTTTCTTCATTTCCATAACTCACAGGTGGTCTTTTCAGAATAAGTTTTATAAGACATTTGTTAAGTACATAACATATCATGGATATTGCTTTTGTCCAGTATCTATAAGGTAGTCCACTTTCACACAGCACTATCCTAGCCATATCAACCAAAGTTTTGTTCTTTCTCCTTACAACTCCATTTTGTTGAGGTGTCCTTGGATAAGAGAAGTTGTGAGTTATACCATTGCTGTCACAGATGTAACACCCCTTATACAGAACCTACAACCATCCCTTATATGAAATTCCTGTACATGCCTTCAAGGTATGCAATTCTATTCAATGCTTAACATTATCATTTAACATTAGGAATACATCTTTACATTTATATGGTAATCCAAAAGAAAACATACAATTTCTTTTCTTCAGTACATGTGCAATCATATGTAACTAAAATCACATTCTAAAAGTACTTTTTCTTTTATCTATTGCCCTTAGTCCCTACAGATGTTCCCTGTACCTCACACCTATGACTTAGACCTACACAGATTAACACCCATGCTAAGCTTGAAAGCTTAGTAGAGAAAACACTTAGTTTGGATGACCACTCACAGCAGTCATCCTCCAAGCACACATATTCAGAAATATCACATCTTATATACCTTAAATTCACATTCATAGACCAAACATTGATATTCAATGCTTATGTAAACAATGATGGCATACTTAAGCAAAGTACATAATGTAAATGTGCTTCAACATATTATTGTTGAGCAAGTTTTATAATTTATAAAACCCTCAATAATTTGCAAGTGCATGGGTTATACTTTGTAGTATTGAAAGGTCAATCCCACAAGATGGGTACTGACCTAATCCTATGTCGTCTAATGCTAAGAGAAAAGAATAAAAAGAAATAAACCCTGCACAAGTAAACACGGAAAGTAAATACTGAAAATTGATTCAAGAATTGTAAAGCGGAAAATTCAACAAGACATAATTAAACTGAGCAATCACACAGGTCATAATGGAAATTCGTCAAAAGAGTTAATCAAGTTATGAAAGAAGGGATTTTACCTATCATTAATGCTAATCTAACCATTTTTGTGTTTAGGGGATGTCAGTTCTAGACGGCTGTAGGGTTGATTACTCTCTCTCAAGTTATAACCATTAAATCCTAAATTGTAAACCCTAATCAAATTATGGAACTTGCAATCTCTCAATTCATAAATTACACAAAATTCTAATTAGTTCTAAAGCTCTCTAATAAACAATTGGGTCCCTCACAGGATCACTCTACATGAAATTACCAACTAGATTGATTAAGTGGTCAATTAGATTGCCTAACTCTCATTAATTCGATCTAATCATTTTTATCCAGCTCACCCTCTCAATTTGTTACCAAAACATGCAAATACATTAATCAATTACAACACCCAAACCAGTACACACAAAAATAACTAAATCAACATTAACTCAAAGTAAAAACCTAAAAGAGAGTTTGGAACTTAGGTTGGACAAATTGGAAAGGCAACAGCATCGGGATATCACCTAATTCGGGGAGCAGTAACATCAGGATCCACTTCTTCTTCCTCCGTCTTCCTATTCTTCTTCTCTCTCTCTCTCTTCTTTTTCTCCCTCTTTAGGGTTTCCAAGAATGACTGAATGTAAAGCTCCCTCTTTCTGTTTTTGTTGCTTTATTTATATTCTTTTGTGTTTAGGGTTGAACTAGGATTTTTTGAGGTCCGAAAGGTCCAAAAAACCCTTCTAAAAGTGAAGTTTAGAAGTGGCTGCGCATCTGCCCAACGCAGGCCATAACTGTGGCCCTGCAGGCCATGATCGTGGCCTATGTCAAGTCACGATTTGCTCCGAAACTCCTCTATTCTTCGATCTTTACCCTGAAACACTAACAAACACATCAAGGTACCTCAAAAACATCATATTTAAGCTAAAAGGATTGTTCTAACCCATAAAACACTTAAAACACAAATAAATCATAAACTAACACATTTCTACCCTCAACACATACTAAACAATTAAATAAACGGCTAAACACATATTAAACTATACCCTAAAATACGATGCATTTCACACCTATCAATTATCCATATACCAAAAATTCACGTTTATAAGCCAAATATTGATATTTAACGCTCATTGATACAAATTATCAATAAAATTGCACATTAATATAATTCATCATTACAACCAATACAAATGCTCATCAATACCAAGTATTTATGTGCTCATACTGTATTTCTTATCTATGAATGTTAAGTTTCCTTTCTGTGTTAAGCCTACACATTTTCTGTAGGTGTGGATAACGGGTGCTGTGGATATTTAAAGATATCAAACTTTGGATACCCGAAGGTATCAAACTGTGGATACCCGGAGGTATCAAACTGTGGATACCTAAAGGTATCGAACTGTGGACACCAGTGGTGTCAAACTATAGCAGTTGCACTGTAACCCTATAGGCATGCCTATCTATCCACAACCAAGACAATAAAGCAGGCACTACAACATTTCCTTTAACCATTTTCAAATTTCACAATTCATATATTAACAAATCATATGATTTACATTTCAAGTCATAAAATCTATATTTGTGTTCATACATGCAATTCAGGGCTTACCACCATTATAAGGGTATCAAAATCAAACTTGTACAATCATAATATACACATTTGATTAATGAATATGGATACAAATCATTTAAGTACACGTAAATTTTCTTTGGAATGCATTATGATCAATCTTATATTCCAATGTTTAGTCTCCCAATTCACAAGTGGTAAGTCCTATTTCATTTATTTGTAAGTGTTTGAAAAGTTTCATACATATTCAAAAAGGTTCAGATAAGCTTCAATAAAAATCATAAATGAAAACAAACTCGAAATAGTGCAATTTGAGCTAAACCCCAAAGTGGTTTAAAAAAAGGCAAACTATAAATCCAGGAACAAATCACAAGACAGAGTGTAGTTGTTCCTTAATATTCGTATAAAAAAGTCAAAACCAGGTTTCGTCGTCTTCTATACATTTTTCCATTTTGTCTCTAGTTTCCCAAACACCAAACATCAAGCCATTTGGACTTCTAACATTTTATATCCCAATTTTATATCCCAATTTCCAACATCATAAAGCTATAATTAAGCCAGGGTCTCTTCTAGAGATTTCTGATTCTATGTCTTAGTTTTCATATGCAATAGAAATAACATAATTTGGAGGTCTGTAAGCTGAGTTATGACTCAAACAATGTGACTGGTTCAACAAACCCTAGACAGAATTCCACTACATGATACTCTCTTATCATATTCAACCAATTCTACGCAAGATAACACCAAAGGATCATCCCAGCAACCATTCCACATCCAAATGAATCTTTTTACATATTCAAATACATAGATACATAAATTAACTAAGTGAAGTCCCAAACCTTAAATTTGGTAAAGTAGTTCTTCTAATGATTTTACTTCCCTTCCTCTTTGGCTTTGTTTGAATCACCAAGTGAAAAATGATGGGATGAAGAAGATGAAAAGGAAAGGAGAAAAATTATAAGTTAAGCCATCAAAGTTTCATCCATCTCCCCTCTACATATGCCTTTTTATGAATTTTCTAGTCTTAGACACATGTTTCAATCCCATTGGACCATATGTCATAATCTTAATGGACCATGTGTTACAATTCTATTAGACCATATGTTACAATGCTATTGGAACACATGTTACAATTCTATTGGACCATGTTTTACAATTATATTGGACCATGTGTTATAATTCTACTAGACACGTATGCTTTAATCTTATTGGTTCGTGAGTTGACTTTAGGAAAATTGCATATTGGTCCTTCTTCTTCGTTTAATTCCCATATTTACCTACGATCTTATTAATTAATTTCATTACCCTATTTCTTAATTTTCTAATGGAATAAATTTCATACAATTTGGTTAATTATATCGTGAGTTATACACCAAAAACTACAGGCTATTTGAAAACAAGGACAGTAGCCAGAACTCAACTTCAAAACAGAATTCAAAACTCTTAGAGGCAAAATTAGATTTTGGTTCCTTCATAAAAGTTTTATATCTATTTCTTTATTTTAATCTCCAAATGGAATTATACAATTTAGAGGTCTATAGGACAAGATATGGCCAAATTATAGAAGTATGTCAGTGGAACCTATCCATTCAGTGAGGTACATATCCCTAATCAACTAACTTTGGTCTTATCATGCAAGAATAACATAAAAATACATTCAATTTAACCCAAAACATCTCAGTTACTTATGGAATACTTCTTTTATCAATTCCCCTCACATCACATTCATAAATCCAAGCAAACATATCAAAATTTCCATACATATTTCAAGTCTAAGTATGTATGCCCATGTCAAAGCAAACAAATTATCCATTTACCCTTGTCTTTTACATTGAGTACCATTATATCTCTTACTATAATTAGATGTATCTAATTCATTATGTTCACTTATTAATACACCCTAGACATGCTATAATATTTCTAAGGTATAAGTTGGTCCATTACAAAAGAACTCTTCGAACTTTCTGTTTTTAAATTCTTCTCCATGATCACTCCAAATTGAAGTGATGCAGTTCCATTTTTCTATGTAAATTTTTCAACAAAACTTATCAAACACTTCAAAAGCATCGCCCTTATTTGATAAGAAATAAAACCATGTAAATCTAGAGTAATCATCACTAGAACAAAACCGTAATGTTTACCACCAAAACTCTGAGTCTTAGTGGGATCAAATAAATCAATGTGCATAAGTTCAAATGGTTGGTTAGTAAACATAATTTGTTTGGAGGAAAGTTGCTTCTGACTTGTTTACCTTTTAAACAAGCCTCACAAACCTAATTTCTTTTGAACTTTAAGGTCGGTAATCCTCTTACTAACTTGTTTTTAGGATAATTTATATAATTTTTATATACTGGCATGTTCAAATCTTCTACGCCAGATAAACGAATCCGTTTCTAGAGAGTCAAAGCACTTAACACTTTGTGAGGATAAGTCTTCCAATTGAGCACAATATATATTCTAATTTTAGGACCAATAAACACAATATTATCATTATTAATATCAATAATTTCACAATAAGATACATTAAAAAATGACTTTGTAACCTTTGTCACATAGCTGAATCACACTCAACAAGTTATGTTTCAAATCATTAACAAAGAGAACCTTATCAATAGATGTAAAGTCAGAATTACCAATTTTACCAATTCCAATAAACTTTTCTTTATTTTTGTCTGCAAAGACAACATTACCTCTGTCTTTTCTTTCAATGTAGTTGAAGTGTGATATTTCACTTGTCATGTGTCTCGAACAACCATTATCAATTATCCATTGATTCTCCCCTGTCTTCATTTTGAAATATATCTGCATAAAGCATTATCTCATTTTACGTACCCAAATTGTTTTGGGTCCTTTCGAGTTAGTAGTTTGACCTTTCAATCTCTAGACATACATCTGAGATAATTTCTTTTTACAAAAATTACAAGAATGACTAATGTGACCATGTTTACCATACTAATTGCACAAAATTAATGAATAATAGTTGTTATGATTTTTTTCACTTAACAAGCTCTTACTGTCTTGGCTATAGCTATTGCTAGATTTAACAAAAAAGTTTTTGTAGGATTTGATATTGTTATTTTCATTGTATCCTATTCTGGACTTACCAAAAATGCATTTAACACTACCAAGCAATGCATTAAGATTCTTCCTTCCATTAAAGAAATTTTTTAGATCTTTTTCTAGAGATAAGAGCTTTCTAGAATTTTCTTCTTTTCAAGTTTTAGGGTGGTGACTTTTTCTTCTAACTGTGTTACCTTATCAGAATCAATTTTTAGCAACGTATTTAAACTTAATTACTCTTTCTTCCAGAACTTCCTTTTCAGAAACCTTTTGCTTATAGTCAACCTCAAGGGACATATTCCTAATCGTCAAATTGTTATTCGCAGAATTCAATGATTTAATCTTACTCTTCAAAGATGCATCATTGCTCTTGGACTTTTTAATTTCTTTGAAGTACTTCACTGTCAACCTTTTGTACTGATCATACGATTCATGATATGCTTTTTCAATTTATCAATTTCATATCAGAGTTAGAATAATATACTTCATTGCCTCTTTACTAAGCCATGAAGCAAACGTTGCTAACTTCTTCTGGTTCTTCTTTCTCAAAGTTTTCAAAATCCTCATCTGACCAGGCTACAGTCATCACTTGCTTTCTGAATTTTCTATTCTCTAATTTATCCGTAATACACGACAAGACATATGTCAGATAAGTGTAAGACACTACAAGAAAATTTTAAATTACTGACAAAAAATTATCGATGGGAAAAATATCGTAGTCAATTAGCAACAGAAAATCAATTTTCATCGATAACATTGTTGGAAAAAATTACATTTTATGACGAAAAAATATCTGTCCATAAAGGTGGAGGGAAATTATCCTGACAATTTTTCCGATATAATATAGTGACAGAAGAGTGATATTTCTCAATTAGGTGGGAATGCTTGGTGGCATAAACAAGCGTCGAGGTGTACCAACGGGGCTGTATTCCATCGATGATTTACTAAGGGAATAACAATTTTGTTAGTAAAATTAAAAACTAAACATCGTCGTTGGCTTCAGCTTCAATGTTTTTAATAAAACAAAAACGACGTCACTTAGTTTAACACCAAATGACATTGTTTTTGTTAAAAATTAAACCTACCCATGAAACCCACCCCCTCGTCCATCCTCATTTTCTTCCCTCTGTTTTATTCGTTTTCTTTTCGCCGTCATTGGTTCCCTGTCGCCATCACCGCCACCGTCGCCACCCATGATTCTCCATCGTCCATCGTGCTTGCTTTGATTTCCTCGATGTTTGCCTTTCTTTGTGCCCATCTTCTTCCACTGTGTGCCATCATCGTCGTCTTCGTTTAATCATCGGTTGAGGTAAGCGGTCCATCTTTTATTGTTTTCTACGACATCATTGGGTTTTGTTTTTAACTGTCTTTTATGTACTATTATGATTGTATGGATTTTTGTTTCTAGTGTGATTATATAGATAATCATCAGTTTTTTGTTGAGAATTAGGTTGGGGTACTAGTTTAATCTTCGATTAAGGTAAAAATGGTATACATTGATATTTTTGTAATGCATTATGCTTTCTTTACTGCCCATATGTCATGGTAGTGATGATAGATTAATCCTACTTATTACATTGTGAAGGTAGCAAATACTTATTACTGGTGATAAGAGAAAGAAATCCAAATTAGCAAAGTCCAATTACAAATACTTATACTTTAGAAAGAACTTATTAAGTTTTTATAAGTCAAGTGAAAACCAAAAATGATTACAAAATCATATTTTGTACATAATATGATAATATGATTTTTTGTATTGAGATGTATAATGATTTTGTACATAATATAATTAACTACTGCCTATATAGAATTACTTCATTTATATGCATTCAAGGTATGCATTGGGGACTTTACTACATCTTAAAAGGAATAAAACTTAAGATTTTAAAGACCAAGCTATTCATGCACATGAATATTGTTATAGTTAGTCAAAAAATGTTACCAATTTAAAAGCCTACGAAGAATAAACAAAAAAAGTGCACAAAGGGCACAAGTCTTCTCCAAATGAAAATAAACAAGTCATGACAATAAACAAGGCATTGTTTAAGTCCACTCTAAAAGGTAAAGTGAAGAAAGAAATAATGGTAACATCTTAAGTGAAAAAGGAGGAAGAAATAATTCATTAAAGGATAGAGAGATCTTAGATAACCTTTTAGCTCATTGATTTTCCTTAGATGAAAAAATAAGAGGAGGCAAATAAGGTGTGACCGAGGTAACTTTTAATCTTATAAACCCTTAATATTCTACAAGCGCATGGTTTGTAGAGTAGTATTAAGGTGTCGATCCCACAAGGAAGGAGAGTAATTTAATCTTAAAATCTAAGGCTAGAAAAACTATAAAACTGAAAATTAAAGATGCAACATAAATTAATTACGAGAATTGAGTTCAACCAATCAAATCAGAAATTAAACACAAAAGTATTAACAAGTGAGTGCTATGCAATCACAATAGAATTAACCTAAGGAATTTACCAACTTATGAGAAAGGAGATTTTACTTACCATTAATGCTAACCTAGCTAATTATGTGTCAATGGAGTGTTGATTCTGGACTATCCTAGGGCTGATTACTCTGTTAAGTTATAACCATTAAATCCTAAATTATAAAACCTAATCAGATTATGGAATTTGTAATCTCTCATCTCACAAATTATCCAAAACCTTAATTAGATATGAAGCACTCTACTAAACCATCAGAATATCACATGGGATCTCTCTCCGCACAATTACCAATATGATTTGACACGGTTTATATTAAATAGTCTAACTCTCATTAATCTGATTTAATCATTTTTCATTTAGTTCTTCCTCTCCGTTTATTACCGAATTATGTAAGAATGCAATCAAATCAAGACATTCATCTAATAAACGCAATTGACTAAATTATCATTAATTCAAAATAAAATCCCGAAGGAGAGCTTAGAACATCATGAATATTCCAAATCCTATCATCATACTATCCATCTCAATTCTATACAAAAATAAAATTGAAAAGAAAAGAAAAAAATGACTTAGAATAGATGATGGAAGGCAGCAAAGTCGAAAAACCTCCTGATCTAGGAAGCACGTCGATTCAGCTTTGTGTTCCTCTTCTTCCTCTTCCTTCTTCTTCTTTCTCTCTCCCGGTATTTTCTCTTTAGGGTTTGAAGTGTGGCTGATGCTGGAGTTGGAGAAAGATCCTTCATGTTAGAGATATCATTGGGAACCAATTTAGATTTAGGATAGGCAATGGGACTTCTACTCTCTTATGGTAGGACCATTGGCATCTGAGAGGTATCCTAAAGGATCTCTCCACACCGATAGTGATGAACAGATCTGACCTCCTGATGAATGCAAAAGTAGCAGATGTTATAGAAGACAATGGATGGTGTTGTCAAGCTTTAACAAACGAGATCATTCGTATGCTAGAACCACCAAAGTACTTACCTGATTGTACCCAATCTAATAGATTCGAATGGCTTGCTAGCCACTCAAAAGCCTACACAAATGCCTCAGCTTATAAATTTTTTAGACCTCCTATCCCATGTGTACCTTGGCATAAACTAGTGTGGCAGAAAAATACAAACCCACGACATTCCTTCATCTTGTAGTTAGCTTTCCTTGATAAGCTACAAACAAGGGATAAGATCCCTTATTCTTATATCCCTAACCATTGCTCTCTCTGTTCTTTAGATAATGAGTCTATTAACCACCTATTTTTTACATGTCCATTCTCAAAATCAGTTTGGTTACATTGTCTCAACCACTTCCAGATATACATTCCAAATTTGATTAGCCTCCATTCCATTCTAAATTGGTTTAATCAGCGACAAAACTTCAGAAATTTTGACCCCTTTACCTTTATGGTCCTTCTATCAGTTACCGTCTATAATTTATGGTCAGAAAGAAACCTCAGAACCTTCAGAGACACAGCCATGGAAGGGGGGCATTATCACTCGTGTGATCTTCCAAGTTATGGAACAACTCTACATAAACTCTAAGAGAAGGTAATTGTGGAGTTTTTGTTTTTCTTTTGGTACATATTGTGTTTCAGATTTGGTTTCAAGTAAAGGAACTTGTTTTAAAGGAAATATGCTACCTCTATGCACTTTATAACACTGATGAACCCTATCAGTTGGGTTCTATTTTGGATATGTGAGCAGGTTGCGCATTCTCCATCTTGCAAATATCTTGTACACTTCAAGGAAATGATGACCACCATTGGTTTCTTAAAGAATCAGTAGCTTGTAGGGAGATCGTGAGACTTATACAAGCATTTAGGGAGATCTCATACTTGGAACATGATGGGAGGAATAAGAGAGATGTAACAAGCAGGGGTACGTCTAAACACCCTCGGTGTTTGGAAAATAGGAGAGCACAGTTAATAAGCTCCACCTTTGAAGGGTGACACGGAAGTCTGTTTCTATTTTACTAGTAGAATGAATATCCTGTTTTACTATGCCAATTTGTAAATGTGTGTGTTGTTGGTTAAAATGTACCTTCCCTTAAGGTCATCTTGATTGGTAAATATGTATAGGCTAGTTGTTGTGGCTGTTTCGGTTCATATGACGCATATAGTTTCATCATGTTTCTTAGATAAGGCTACTCCTTTTGGTTTGGAAAGAGATACACAACTTTGGCAATCTCTTGATTTGTACATAACTCTTTATTGTATTATTTAATTTACTGATTTACCAAAAAAAAACTCCTTTATGCTCCTCTTAATAGTCTTTATGTTTTGGGTAACTCTAGGGTCTTTCTGGAGTCCAAAAAGTCCAAAAAGCCCTGCAGGCCACAATTGTGGGCCATATCTGAGCCTTCTGTCATAATCGTGGCCTGACATCTGATAGGACAAGATTATGGGCCATCGTTTCAGCCTGAATGTCTTCTGAAACTCCTTCATTCTTCGATATTGAACCTAAAACACTAGCAAACATATTAAGGTACCTTAGAAACATAATATTTAAGCTTAAAAGCTTGTACTAACCCATGAAACACTTAGAACAAAAATAATTAACAAACTAACATAATTAACCAAAATACATACTAAATGATTTAATTAACGGTTAAACACATATCAAACTATACCCTAAAATATGATGCAGTTTACACTTATTAACATCCCTACACTTAAATGTTTGCTTGTTCTTAAGCAAACAAAACAACAAACAACACAAAAACACAAATCACACAATTCAATAATGAGGCAATGGCTTCAACTTCACGAAATAAATTTAACTTTAAACACAATCATTCAAGTTGATCCAAATTATTAACATGCAAAATCGGCGTCTAGAAACTCTGGACTAAATATATATATATTAATCAAAACATAAATGTCAAGTTTATTCACCCCTTTCAATTTTACACAAACATTAATAATTATTTGGTTAATCAAACTTTATAACTAAACCTAAGTATGTTTTCATAAAAAGTTAAGCTACTTACAAGTTTGGTAGGTTTTTATTAAAAAACAATTTTTATTACTTTTGGTGGACATGGACCTAGTCTTTTTACACGGAGGCAAACATTGGTGATAAATGTTGATCTGATTAATTGACTAAGGCATGTTTTCAGTAAGTTGCTTGGTTAGAATGTCATTATAGCCTTTAGACACGAAGGCACACATTTATGATACATGTCAATCCAATTACATGGCTACATCACATTCTTAACTGGCTAATAACTCTATTCATAACCCAAAGGCCAGCGGAATAGTTATTTATTTAAAATTTACAAACACTTTTTTGCCTACTTTGTTGCTTTAGCTACTTGTTTTCATGAAACAATACTAGCAAAACTACTTAGTTGAAAGAACTAAAATTATGAATAAATGTGACAATTTATAGGGTGATAAACTACAACTAAATCCTAATTAACTTGCATCTTTTAACCAAAGAACCCATATCCCTAATTTTGCGAGCTAATGACCCTTCACAACCTAATAGATTATGATCAAAATTAAATCAATTTCATTCCATCTAAGCCATCGATAGATTCACAAAATTCACAATATACAACCCAAACACACTAATATAATAATATGCAAAATTCACACTTCAAGCAAAACACACAACCCTCCCCACACTTGAACAACACATTGTCCTCATTGTGAGAAGGAGACAAACAAACACACGTGGAAGGAAATAACATAAAATTAAAAAATAAAGACTAAATTTAAAAGAAAAGGGTTAGAAACAAAACCTTACAGTGATGGAGGTGATGATGGTGAGGTGTTGAGACCAAATCTGCTTGACGCTCAACATTGTTGTCTTACCTTGGAATTGCTTAAAGAAGTAAGAGAATCAGTAATCCCAGATCATTTCAAATCATTAAAATTTTATTTAAATTTCAAAAAAAATCTAACTAAACATAATAATTTAAATATAACTACTGAATGTGCTAATTTATGGTCATTAGCTTGACCTTGTATTAATGGAAACTCGATCGAGATCAATTATGAGCGACTTGCTTACACCTTTTTCATTCAACATCAGTTTTGTAGCCTGTAAGTAAACTACAAATTGCAAAATGATCATAAGGACAATGTTGATAAAATTATGAAAACCACTTACGCTCAATAATGTTCTTTTTTTTAGTGAACTGGTAACAAATAGGGAATAACAAAACTCCTTGAATCTTTTATAGAATCTAGCAGTTTGCCCAGTAAGAGGGTGAGTTGTTCTCTTCTTGGTTCTTCCTCATTCACCCTCATCTCCTCTTCTTCTTTAGCTTATTAAATAGAGACTTCCATAGCTTCTTCAAACTTGATGACAGTTGTCAACTATTCTTCATCCTCTCTTTCCTTCAAAGATTCGAGCACATCAATTTTTCTGGATGAGTCGCCCTCCTCTAGATTCTCTAATACATCATTCATGTTGAATGTCTCTTGATCATCACTAATCCGAATGATGAAGTTCTCTTCATGGACATCTACACAAGTTTTTTCAATGTTCAAGCATGGTATACCAAGATCTAGGGAATAATAGGGAGGTTTGTCATTCTTTTCTTCATCCTCTTTCTTCATCTCTTGATCTTCTGCAATATGGGGTTTAGCTTGATTTCCCAGTAGTTTTTCTTGCTCTTTCCCATTTCTAAGTATGATAGCTTCATATTGCTCTCGTTGATGTAATTCCATATTGCTCAGAGATTCTTTCACACTTCTCTTACAAAATTCACGGGAAAGCTATCTCACTTAAATCTTCAGGTTATGAATAGAAATGGCATGATTTTTCATTACTTGATCAAATTACTCTTCTAGTCTCTTATGGGTCTCTTCCATGTCTGTTAGCTTATCCATGATTTTGTCCAATTTGGAGTCCCATGAACTGGACTAATCTTACTGAAATCCCAATAGGTCTTGATGTCCCATATGAGTACTTACGTTATTCGACAAATAGAAATCTGGGTGGCTCTACCACCCCGAAGTGTACTTCTTCATATAAGGATAATGATTTCCCCAACTAAATAGGAGCTCATTGAAATCCGCAAGATTCATTTGCTCCGTATAACATATATCCTCTATGATCGTTCTTTTTATCTCTTCTTGATATCTAATTTTCTAGATTCTTCATCACTGCCTTGTGATGTCAAAATCAATATGTTTTCAACTTGTCACCTAAACTTCCCACAACTTTTTTTTTCTTATGATAGGGTACCACAATCACAAGAGATAATGAAACACCTTAGAATATAAGAATTAAACTAATATACAACTCCCTGGCAATGGCGCCAAAGACTTAATCAGGGTAAGTTTTAATCTTATAAAGCCTCAATATTCTGCAAGCGCATGGTTTATAGAGTAGTATTAAAGGTGTCAATCCAACAAGGAAGGAGAGTAATCGAATCCTAAAATATGAGGCTAGAAAAATTATTAAACTGAGAATAAAAGATGCAACAGAAATTAATTACGAAAATTGAGTTCAACCAATCAAATCATAAATTAAACACAAAAGTATTAACAAGTGAGAAATATGCAATCACATTAGAAATCAACTTGAGGAATTTATCAATTTATAAGAAAGGAGATTTTACTTATCATTAATGTTAACCTAGCTAACTATGTGTCAATGGAGTGTTGGTTCTAGACTATCCTAAGGCTGATTACTCTCTCTCGAGTTATAACCATTAAATTCTATATTATAAACCCTAATCAGATTATGGAATTTGCAGTCTCTCAATTCATAAATTATCCAAAACCCTAATTAGATCTTAAGCACTCTAATAAACTATCGGAACATCACATGAGACGTCTCTTCGCATAATTACCAATATGATTTGACACGGTTTCTATTAAATCGCCTAACTCCCATTAATCTAATTTAATTGTTTTTCATTCAGTTCACCTTCTCAGTTTATTACCAAATTATGCAAGAATGCAATCAAATCACAACATTCATCTAACAAATACAATCGACTAAATTATCATTAAATCAAAATAAAATCCTAAAGGAGAGTTTAGAACATCACCAATATTCCAAATCCTATCATCATATTATCCATCCCAATTATACGCATAAATAAAATTGAAACGAAAAGGAATGGCAATAATAACTTACAATAGATGACAAAAGGCAATGACGTCAGAAAACCTCCTAATCTGGGAAGCACGTCGAGTCAACTTCGTCTTTCTCTTCTTCCTCTTTCTTCTTCTTCTTTCTCTCTCTCAGTATTCTCTCTTTAGGGTTTCAAGTGTGGATGATGCAAAATCTCCTTTGTGCTCCTCTTAATGTTCTTTAAATAGTCATTTATGTTTTGGGTAACCCTAGGGCCTTTCCGGGTCCAAAAGGTTCAAAAAGTCCCTTAAAATATGAAGTTCGTAAGCAACTACATGTTTACCTGACGCAAGCCATTATCGTGGTCATAAGCCATTATTTCGGCCCAAATGTCTACCGAAACTCCTTCATTTTTTGATATTGACCCTGAAACACTAGCAAACACATCAAGGTATCTCAAAAAATATAATATTTAAGCTCAAAAGCTTATACTAACCTATAAAACACTTAAAACACAAATAATTAGCAAACTAATACAATTATAACCTAAACACATACTAAATGATCGAATTAACGACTAAACACATATCAAACTATACCCTAAAACACGATTCAGTTTACACTTATCAAGGTGGATGATCCAAAGTACTACAAATATTATCAATTGGTCATTCATCTTATTAAACAATGCTTTGTCTTTAAGGAAAAAATTATGGAGTTATAAATAAATGGAATAGTTTCCTTTAAGAATGAAGCTATAACATTCAATTTGAACATTATTATAGAGTAAAAAATGGAATCCATTTATTTGATTTCAATTATGGCATTAAGATCATTTGATATTATAGAGATAACATATAGATTAATTAAGTAAAACAAGTTAATTGAAACTCCTCAAGTCTTTAAGGTTAAAAACCTACAAGATGATAGTTGGAAGAAGGATGGACTTTCATCACTCACGAGAAGTAAGAAAAGGATATCCCAATATTATATTGGTTTGTAATATGATAAGATTTATGAAGAAGATAATGAGAAATATGGATCAATAAATAGAAATCTAATATTAATTTCTAAAAACCAAAGTAAGCAAGCCCATTTATTTTTAATGAGTTCATGTTAAGGAGTAGCCAAGAACATAATATTTCCTAGTATTATCACAAAGATGAAGAGGGTGAACAAATAGTAAAGTCAACGTGACTTACATAAAGGTAAGTTTATAACCACAAGCGAATAAAGGAATTTTTGCCAAGATCTTTGTTTCTCTTATGATGATCTCCTATTAGGTTCCAAGTTATATAATTATGCAATCTTTATTCATGGAATAACTTGTAACCAAATTGAAAACTTAAATATAAGAGTGAGCATTAATTTTTATTTTTAATTTAAATTTTCATTTTAAAATATTTTTCCTACTTAGTGTTCTGAATTGAGTTTCCCAATGTTTGAATTGAAACCCAAAATAAAGGTCATGTTTCTATTATTGTTATAAGTTAGTTACTCCATTTATATTTAGGTTAAAATCATACTAATAGTTACTAAACATATGAATTAAAATTATTCTTATATAAATGAACAACAATAACAACAACAACACCTAGTGAGAGTTTCATGCATATTTTATGTTATGCCAGTAAACTATACTTATCTGCATTTTACCATTATTGTGTGATGAATGACAATATACTTTTAAGTAATTGTGCACTTCAATTTAATTTCAAATCTAAACTTAGGAACATTCGAGATCACACCTAGGCTCCTTCTTCCCTCTAAAAGTTGCTTTGTTATTTTAAATTCATGTTCTTAGTTTTTCATAATTGAATTTGTTTCTGAAGGAAAATTTAAAGTGACAGAATAAGCTTCCTAATAGGGATGTCAATGGGCAGGGCTAGGACGCTGGACTGGGTGGCCCCATCCTTACTTTTTTTCAAATTACAAAAACGACGTCATTTTTTTCGGGCCTACCTGTACTCGACCCATGGCCCAATCAGGCCAAACAATTTTAACCCGTACTTGTGACCTGGTCAACCCAGGCCAAAATTGATATCCCTACTTCCTAAGATTAAGAACATCAGTTTTTTTTGGCAAGTAAGATTGTTGGTCTAATTATTTCCTTTTTAGATTACAATGCTATTTAGTTTACTAGTACTTATGTCTTTGTTAATATTTCACAATATATTTAAATTTTGTGAATTTTTTAGTGATTCAAGGTTCAATAATCTTTATTCCTTTGTGTTTCCTCATATTGATCTTTTAATAACATGTACCACAAGTTTGCAATAGAATTAATTGACCAATGCTATTGTGTTAGCCATTAAATGGTTAGTTTTTGTTTCTAATGAATGTTTTAGGTTATTTTAAATATAAATAGATTAAATATGAATTATGGGAGTGATCTTAGGCATAATAAAGAGTTGTTAAGAGTTTTGAGAGGCAAGAGAGTGGATTTATTCATTACATAACATATATTAAGACTTTGTTTATTGGTTTTATCATGAAAATTACTTTTTTAATTTGTATAATAACTACAATTAATGAAATGTTTTGTATAATTTGAAACAATGAATCTAATTTGGATTATACGACTAATTCACTATATCATTTGGTCTTACTAATGCACTTAATATTTTTATGAAGTTAATGAATTAAGTATTATATACATAGGTAGCTTGTAGTTGTTTATTTCAATGAAATTTCAATGTCTGACAAACTCCTAGAAAAGTATATTTATCATTTGATGCAAGCGAAAATTAAACATATTAACTAGTTTATGTTTAGGATGTTTAAACATTAAATTGCTAAAATATTGGGACACATTTTTATAACGAGTGAAGTTGCCTATTTTTATAACCTCTTATTATATTATGAAATTCATTATTAAGACTTACACTCTTATGTGTGTGGGACCTTTTGAATTTGATATATACTATATAATTTATCTTTAATTCTTTCTTTATCACCATTGGTCTATATAAAATTAGTAAACATTCAAATATAGTTTAATTCACGCAACTATTATGAGTTTGAAAGTTATCCTAAATTTACAATGTCTAGAACATTAGTGGTGCCATCGTAGTATATATCATAATGGTCCCCATGTGTTAAATTGATGTACTACACCCTCTTTATGTTTGATGATTACTATTTCCATGCAAGATCAATCTCAAAGTACCAATATGGAGAATAGGAGAAAACCCTTGCTCTTGAAGGAATTGAAAAAATTATGAAAAGTTCAAATTTTTATCCTCTATGGAACTATAGAGATTATAATGAATCAAATATATTATTGCTAGATGATTCACAATATAAGATTTTACGTAATATATCTAGCATATAAATTTACTATTTACCTTTAATCTTTATTATAGGTACATAATTGCTTTGTTTGTTTTATGATTTTACACCTTCCTATTTATATGTCTAACCTCTCTTTTTTTATGTAGGGAGTTGAAGTGTTTCCTCACTCGTACCAATATTAAGATAATAACAATTCTACCTTAGGTGAGATACTTTAATGATTGTTATTTCTCTATTATTAAGTTAATACTATTTAACTACTAATGAGTGCTCCAATCTTATCTTGTTTCTTTACTCTTACATATATATAATATGTATTTAGACTGATTGGTTAGGGCATCACATGTTCCAAATTATGTTACTTAGAATCCATATGATCAACATACCATATGCCCTTAGTGCTTTTACTTGTATGAGTGAAATTCCTAATTATTTTGTCAAAAGAAGGTCCATATGTTTAATCCTAGGGAAGGTTCCATTTATTTTCCATATGTGATTTCTTCTTGCCCAGTCATCTATCCTTACTAGGTCATCTTCATAGCAATTATATTGTAATACCTCTTCATAGTAATTATATCAAACACTCTCCTAATATTTGTCCATTAAGATGAATTACACAAAGGCATAGGCTCAATTCCAATATTCACAAAACAATGATTAATTGCATTATCCATCCAATATAACTTCTAATCTTGATCCTTTTTTAGTTCTTATATATCTTTAAATGAATCTTTTCTCTCATGACTCTTATATGATCATTGTTTGTTTTTTTATAACATGAGTTCTATTATTACAATCTTTTTATTTTAATTTGTTATCTGTTAGCAAATTAATAGGAGGTCCTCATTGTTTTTTTTAATTATAATCAAACTTTCGCTAGATATAGAAATAAAAACTTGGAATATAATTGGCTTGGATGGAACAATGTAAGGCTTATATCACTTGAATTCACGTCCTACCATAGTTCTTGTTTAAATTCAAACTTTGGAAATCAATTTGTAGGTGATTAATTCAAACATGAATCCTTTAACTTCATTATGATTAATTCAAAATTAGTATTAACATAAGAAATTTATAGTTTAATAGACATGAGAATTCTTTGTATATTAAACCCATTGGATGGTATATAGGCTAGAAACCAGTGATGCAGCTCCCATGAGGCTTATCGACAAAATATTCCACAAGCTTAGGAGTCATAGTGAGAACTTGCTTTCTCGATTCATATGGTGTGACAATGCCACGTATCATAGTGCTAATTTAAATTCAAACTTTGGAAATCAAATTGTAGGTGATTAATTCAAACATGAATACTTGAACTTCATTGTGATTAATTCAAACTTAGTATTAAAATACAAAATTCATAGGTTTAATAGACATGGCAATTCTTTGCATAATAAACCTCTAGGATGGTATATAGGCTGGAAACCCATGATGTAGCTCCCATAAGGCTTGTCAGTGAAACAATCCATGAGCCTAGGAGCTACAGCGAGAACTTGCTTTCTCGATTCATATAGTGTAACAATGCCACGTACCATAGTGCTTGTTTAAATTCAAACTTTGGAAATCAACTTGTAGGTGATTAATTCAAACATGAATACTTAAACTTCATTGTGATTAATTCAAACTTAGTATTAATATAAGAAATTCATAGGTTTAATAGACATGATAATTCTTTTAATAATAAACCCTTAGGACTGTATATATGCTGGAAATCCGTGATGCAGCTCTTATGAGGATTATCAGTGAAATATTCCACCAGCCTAGGAGTCATAGTGAGAACTTGCTTGCTCGATTCATATGTTGTAACAATGCCACATACCATAGTGCTTATTTAAATTCAAACTTTGGAAATCGACTTGTAGGTGATTAATTCAAACATGAATACTTAAACTTCATTGTGAATAATTCAAACTTAGTATTAACATAAGAAATTCATAGGTTTAATAAACATGGCAATTCTTTGCATAATAAACCCTTAGGACGATATATAGGCTGGAAATCCATGATGGAACTCCTATAAGGCTTATTGATCGCAAATTTCTAATATGAAAAAGGTTTAATAATTAAACTCGATATTCCGCAAGCACACGGGTCATTCGCGTAATACCTAAGGTGTCGATCCTACAAGGAGGGTTAATCTAATCCTAAAATCTAAAGCTGAACTCAATTCGTAATAATTCAAAAAGAACAAAAAAATATTTCAATCACGCAATTAATTCCAATAATCAAATTAAAAAATAATAACAAGATAGCAAATGCATCACCCAATCACAAAACAACCTAAAAACTACTGACTAGTGTGCCGTAACGCTAGTTAAAGTAAAATAACTAGACTACTACTATAACAGTGGTGAGTCTAGGTCGATCCCATAGGGAGTGTTCAGTTAACTTATAAAATGAAATTAATCATTGTTTAGGAAAAATAGGGGTTTGGATTTTAGAATCAGAAAATAAAATAAATCTAACTAATAAAAGCAAATTAAAGAAAATATACGAAAAATTGTAAAATTGGGAATTCAGTAGGGATCTGGTTCTTTGGTTCAATCTCAGCCTACACCCTAATTAAACATATTTCATTGATTTGTTATTCTCAAACCTCTCCTAGAAACTATTAATCGTGGGTTAATAATTAACCCGAGTTTTTCCTTAAGTTTTATTTAATCAAGATACGATCATTGATTAAACCTAACCACTAAATAACCTAGGATACGATCTTTAGATTTAATTAAGCACTAGCATTAAGAATTAGGAAAACCGATTAATCAAGGCAACAACCACATATGATGTGTCATTTAGCCTAGGTCATGTCATCCCTAATGATTATGAATCATTAGTCGCTACACATGAATTTCAACATAACAATTACAGATTATATTGAAATTCTAGTAATGGGTATGCAATCAAACGATTCAATGAACGTATTAAAATCATCCTTTCACAATCCCAATAGGTTCATACATAAATAACAAAACAATAACGAAAATCCGATTATCTATACAAATCAATTAACATAAGATAACACAATCAATTTCTAATAAGAGAAAGAAACGACAAAAATAATAAAAAAATACTTAACCCAAATCGTCGGTGTCAATATTATCTCAGAACTGGTATCAGAACGTCTAGTTGTCCATGAGTCTCTCAAACAAACGCTTAAGCCCCATTAAAACCATCCCCAACCGAAGGCCCCTTTTGTTTCAAGCTACTGCCGCAACTCTCTCTTCACTGTAGCTGATGGGACGAATAAACTCTAATGTCCCAAGCTACTGTACACGCCACTCCAAGCCGCCTCCACTCTCTTTAGTCTTCACACCACTGTAGCTGATGGGATGAATTAAGTTATTAAGTCCCAGCTACTGTTCATCTCACTTAAAACCTCACACCCCTCTCTTTTGCCAAACGTCTGCGTTTAATGCATTTGTCTGCGTTACACAGATGTCTTCTGTGTTACGCAGGACGTCTGCGTGAAACGTAGATGTCGTCAGTGTAAAATCTAGAATGCGTTTTGCTGCTTTAGCCTCTCATCTGCACTGTCATTTTGGCTGTTGAATTTTTTTTAGGGGTTGTTATTTTGGACAGCCCCTTTGATGCTTCTAATGGCTTCAAAACTTTATGCTTTAATCTTGTATTTGAATTCCATCAATAAAACTACATGTAAAATCAATAGGAATACAAAATGAGCAGTTAAACTCAAAAAATAGGAATTAATTCAAATGAAATAACAAATAAAAATATGGAAAAATCCATTCATATCAAATACCCCCACACTTAGCTTTTGACCATCCTCAGGAAAAACATTAAAATTAAGCTCAAAGATCTGAAACATTTACTCAATTCCCATATGTTCCAAGACTATATAATCATAACTAAAGATGAATGACTTTCAAAAATCATAGAAAGAATTCAACATTCAATGGCTCTACTCATGATCAATCAACAAGCACAATCTTCAGAAACCGAGCAATCTAATGGTGGACTCAAAAAATTTGTTTAACTAAAATATATCTACGGGTACACTCAACACCATTCATGATCATGACAATTTATAACTTTGTATATCATTTCATTTCTCGACCACTATAATTCACATGAAAAATCATGAATCAAAGGACTCTTTAGGGTTATAATGTGGGCAAAGGTAAGGTGAGATGTACTTAGGTCATGTAGCATGAAAGCCATAAAAGATAGTGAAACAAAAGTAACACTCAATTAAAAACTAGGTATCGTCAGCTATGATGAATGCAACATTTATATTTCATAACCCCATTCAACTCTCACACACCAACCATATGAAGCATATACCAATCCGAAAGAATCACTCATTTAATTTATGCTAACAATACATTGAAACCACAAGAGTGAACCTTCTAAGCCAACATCTACCTCATATCCAATATACTCAAACAACCCATTCATCACAACTTTAGGAGAATGCATTAATCATAAATAACTTTTTAACACATATGCACATGCTCCTAGATACATTTATTTAAACATATTCTTTTTATTCTTTTTCTTTTTCTTTTTCTTTTTTTATTATTTTTCTTTTCTTTTCTTTTCTTTTCTTGTGCTTTTCTCTTTTCTCTTTTCTCTTTTCTCTTTTCTCTTTTCTCTTTTCTCTTTTCTCTTTTCTCTTTTTTTCTTTCTTTTCCTTGTGAAAATTAAAATAAACTACACAAACATGGGAATTTCAATGGTAAGACATAACAAAACATTCCAACATTAACCAACCCATACATATGTACACCCCACACTTACACTTTTGTACATCCACAAACTTACCAATCATAAATGTTCCACTAACTTTATGACTTGGGTAAGACATTTGGTTAAGTATAAAGCATGTAATGTGGTTGATACAAAAGAAAAGGTTAATGAAGCTCAAAGGGGTTTATCAAGGGAAAAATCATGTCAACAGGATAGGTTATTTGGATAATGTAGTTTCTGAAAGCAAAGAATGCCCAATCATATCCATGTTAATGCATGTGATAAAAATGTGGTCTCAAATAGAAATTCAATGCAAAATTGGGATGTACATGTCATGAAGGTCACATATTATCAAAAGATAATGAGAATGATATGAATGTGTCAGTCTAATAAGGCTCAAAATCTTACCGGCTTTGTCTACCATTAGTCACTACTCTTTTAAAGGTAATGCATATCAACCAATCTCAAGAGCAAAAGTACATGCCCAAGTTGCTATGAAATTATCTATTCAATACATTATCTACTTATGACTATATAATCCCAGAAGCAATAGAAAACGAGAAAATATTTTATTCTTTCCCTCATTTTGATTGAAAACTTAAAACAAGCAAGAAACAAACTAACAAAGAACACGCATGCATATAAAAAGAAATGCGAATATGTAAAGAAAAGAAATTTACTTCCCTTGGGTTGCCTCCCAAGAAGTGCCTTTGTTTAGGATTGCTGGCTCGACTCCTTCTTCTCTTCATGTGACAAAATTTTGATCTTCAAGTGTCACATATGGCTCCCCCACATGAGGTTCTTCCAGATAGGGCCTTGGTTGATAATTGTTCACCTTCAGTGTCTTCCTTATCTTCAAATTCTTCATCTCTACTGAGTCCTCGCTCTTTTGAAATAATTCGAATGACTCTTCACTTTTTTCTTTTTCATTTAATTCTTCTAACCTACAAGGTAAAGGTGAAAGGTTAGTCTTGATATAATTACGGACTCAGTACTTACCTTCGAGCTAAATGATATGTCTGTTTTGAGTTCAAGCTCCTCCTCAATTTCTTTGACACTAGCAACTCAATAACAAAAATCCGATTATCCATACACAAAACTCAAATCAATTAACATGGGATAACACAATCAATTTCTAATGAAAGAAAGAAACAACAAAAACAATGAAAAAATACTTAACCCGGATCGTCGATGTCGATATTACCTCCAAATCGGTGTCAAAATGTCTAATTGTCCATGAGTCTCTCAAACAAATGCTTAAGCCCTATTAAAACCATCCCTAATCAAAGCCCCTTTTGTTTCAAGCTACTAACGCAACTCTCTCTTCACTGTAGCTGATGGGACGAATAAACTCTAATGTCCCAAGCTACTGTACATGCCACTTCAAGCTGCCTCCACTATCTTTAGTCTTCACGTCACTGTAGTTGATGAGATGAATTAAGTTGTTAAGTCCTAGCTACAGTTCATCTCATTTAAAACCTCACGCCCCTCTCTTTTAACACAGACATCGTCTGCGTGAAATGAAGACATTGTCTACATTATGTGATATGTCTGCGTGAAACGCAGACATCGTCTGCGTAAAATGTAGACTGGGTTTTGCTGTTTCAGCCTCTCATCTGCATTGTCGTTTTGACTGTTGAATTTTTCTTCATGGGCTATCATTTTGGATAGCCTCTTTGATATTTCTAATGGCTTCAAAACTTCATTCTTTAATCTTGTATTTGTATTCCATCATTAAGTTTACATGTAAAATCAATAAGAACACAAAATTAGTAATTAAACTCAAAAAAATATGAATGAATTCAAATGAAATAACACATAAAAATATAGCAAAATCCATTCATATCAACAACCAATTGAGAGAAAGGAGATTTTTATCTGACTTTAATGAAACCCAATGGTTTATTAATTTATTGAATTACCAGTTCTAGATGGGCCTAAGGATGATTACTCACTCTCGAGTTATAATCATTAACCTTAATTTATAAACCCTAATTAGATTATGGGAATTGCAACCTCTTGATTCACAATTTATCCAAAACCTAAATTAGATCTGAAATTATCCAATAAACTACCAAAAACCTATGTAAGATCTCTCGTTACACAAATTTACAGGTTTGATTCAATTCGTGATCTATTTAATTACCTAACTCTCATTATCCCAATTTAATGACTTTTTACTCGGTTCACTCTCTCAGTTCGTTATCGATTATGCAAGTGTAGAATTGAAATCACAATAAATTCAATAAAAATGCAATCAATTAAATTTCATTAATATTAAAGACAAAATATCCCGAAGGTGAGTTTAGACAAATCCTCAACATTCAACGAATCTATCATCTAAGGCTATCTTAAATTCTATACAATCATAAAGAATGAAATAAAACCATAAATAGACTTAGAATGGATGACGGAGGTAGCAACGGCGGGAAACCTCCTGTTTCAGGAAGTACTTCACGTAGGCTTCTTCTCCACATCTCTCTTCCTTCGTTTCTTCCTCAATCTCTCGATAAAGTTCTCTAGGGTTTCGAGATTGTGGTTGATGCAAAAGCTCCCTCTCTTATGTTCTTTATGTTCTTTAAATACTTTGTGTGTCTTAAGCAGCCCTAGGGTTTTTTGGGTCGAAATGGTCCGAAAAATCCCTCAAAACTTGACTATTTCTCTTGTTTGCGAGTCTAGGATCGTGACTAGCAGCAAACCTTTATGTTACGATCGTGGCCAGCATCAAACCTTTCTATAACGGTCATGGCAATCAGGCCACGATCATGGGCTGTGGCAGAGTCTTCTGTCAAGATCGTGGCCTATATGCCACGATCGTGGGCTGGCTCCCATGTTTCTGTCACGATCGTGGCACAATAGGCCATGATCATGGGTTGTTGTTTCAGCTCAAAAGTCTCCTAAAATTTTCTGTTCTTCACTGTTGACCCTGAAACACTAACAAACACATCAAGGTACCACAAAAACATAATATTTAAGCTCAAAGACTTATACTAACCCATAAAAACACTTA
>JAOTAY010000009.1:3429750-3442316 GCA_025629805.1 Erythroxylum baracoense | reverse complement strand
CTACAAGACTCAGTGGGTGATCTACATGAGGAACTAGCTTATGTACGAGTTACAATAGAAGAAGACCTCAAGTTGATTAGAACGGATATGCAATGCATGTTTTCTGAAATAATGAAGCATCTGAGGCAACCTTTTTGATTAATAACAAATAGGGGGAGAAAAGAAGAAAAAAAGGGAAGACAAGATTAGAAACGAAAAAAAGGGGTGACAAGATTAAAGAAGAAGAGAAAAAGAAGAAGAGAAAAAGAAGAAGAGAAGAAAAGAAGAAAGAAGAAAAGAAGAAAGAAGAAAAGAAGAAGATAGCATGCATATATGTATTCTTGGTTATTGTCTTCTTATTTTTTGTCTGTTGTCATCTTATTTATTTGTTGTTCATCAATTGAATAAAAATTCATTCACTTTGATTTTCCTAAAATTATGATTATTTGTTATCATCAAAAAGGGGGAGATTGTTAAGTCAAGAGAACTTTACGACGATTAATTTTGATGACAATCAAATAATAATAATGTTAGAAACAAATAAACGTTTTTGACAAGTGTATTAAGTGTGCAGACAAAGTTCATAACATAGACCCAGAAGGAAACACAGACGCAAAGACAATATAGATGCAGACGCAAATACAGACGCAGACACAGATGCAGATGCAAAGTCAAAGTACAGAATGCAGACGTGAAGTTAAAACACAGACATAGACGCGAAGGCAAAATCATAACACAGACACAAATTCAACACAGACACAGACACAGACGCAGACGCGAAATCAAAACATAGACACAGACGTAAAGTCAACACAAATTAAAAAAGATGCTAAACAAAACAATCCCCAGCAACGGTGCCAAAAACTTGTTGATTACAAAAGCAAACTACTTGTTTTATGTTAAAAGCCACAAGTATATGGGTCATTACTTGCAGTAAAAAGTAGATATCTTCCCAAAGAGATTATGCGTAGGCACCACTTAATTCAATTTATGCTTTGTTTAAGACTCAAATTTGAATAATAAACCGAATCAAACAAATTAGCAATAAACAAATAACAAAAGTACAGAAACCTTGACTTCAAGATCCGTCAAGAGTGTTAATCAAGTTATGAGAGAGGGGATTTTATCTATCATTAATGCTAATCTATCCATTTATATGTTTATGAGGTGTCGGTTCTAGACAGTTGTAAGCTTGATTACTCTCTCTCGAGTTATAACAATTATGTTAAGCCAAGAGGACTTTACGATGATTAATTTTGATGACAATCAAATAATAATAATGTTAGAAACAAATGAACGTTTTTGACAAGTGTGTTAAGTGTGCAGACAAAGTTCAGAACACAGACGCAAAGTCAAAATACAGATACAAAGACAATATAGATACAAATGCAAGGACAATATAGATGTAGACGCAAAGACAATATAGATGCAGATGCAGACGCAGAAGCGAAGTCAAAGTACAGAACACAGACGTGAAGTTAAAACACAGACGTAGACGCGAAGGCAAAATCACAACATAGACGCAAAATCAACACAGACATAGACACAGACACATGCGCGAAATCAAAATATAGACGCAGACGTAAAGTCAACACAGACCTAAAGACATAGACAATATCATGAAGATACAGTAACCCGTCAGATAGTTATTTAGTTAGAGTTAGTTACAGAACTCAACTAAAGAAGCAGTTATCAAGAATCAAGAAGCGGTTATCAGAGATCAAGAAGCAGTTAGAGACGAAGGCTATAAATACTAGTCGTAGTCTAAGATGTTACAATCTTAGACAAGTTAGAAAGTTAGACCATCTGAGAGAAAATTCTTACAGTACTTATTTAGAAAAGAGAAATTCTGTAGAGCGATACGAAGAGAGCTAACCTTATTGTAACAAAAGCTCACAATCTTTTTCTAGTGAGAGAAAGGAAAGGTTGATAGCCTGGAGAGGCTAATATAGCTGAAAGAATACTTTGTAAGAGACCTGAAGAGGCTCTGAAAGGGAAAAAAAATACTTATAATTGTTTGGAGTATAGTGAAACACTTAGACGAACTCTGAGGATTGGACGTAGCCACAGTTTGGAGTGAACCAGTATAAAAATCGCAGTGTCTATCCTCTATCCTTTACTTCAGTTTATTTTATTGTTAAACAATCATAAAGAAGTTATTTGCAATTTAACTACGTAATAATTTTCTTATAAATTTGGTGATATCTTTTTAAGAAGAAAGAGAAGTTCTTAACAAGATTTTATATTCACAAAAGAATACACCATTCAACCGCCCCTTCTTGTGTATCGAGTTTCTTGTACGTAAAGTCTATACTAACGTGTGATTTACTTCACATTAAACCCTAAATTGTAAACCATAATCGAATTAGGGAACTTGCAATCTCTCAATTCATAAATTATCCACAATTTTAATTAGATCTAAAGCTCTCTAATAACTAATCGGGTCTTACATAGGATCTTTCTCCATGAAAGTACCGACTAGATTGATTAAGTGGTCAATTAGGTTGCCTAACTCTCTTTAATCCGATTTAATCATTTTTATCTGGCTCACCTTCTTGGTTTGTTAGCAAATATGCAAATACATTAATCAATCACAACACCAAAACCAATAAGCAAAAAAATAACTAAATCAACATTAACTCAAAGTAAAATCTTGAAGGAGAGTTTAGAACATTATCAACAACTCGAAATCTATTTCCATACAATCCATCTCAACTTTATACATTTAAATGGAAAAGGAAATGAAGAGAAAATGGAACTTAGGTTGAAGAAATTAGGAAGGCAGCGACGTCGGGATATCACCTAATCTAGGGAGCAGCAGTGTTGGGTCCACTTCTTCTTCCTCCTTCCTCTTCTTCTTCTTCTCTTTCTCTCTCCTTTCTCTCTCTATTTAGGGTTTCAAAATGGAGGTTGATTGTAAAAGCTCCGCTCTAGGATTACATCATAATCCTCTTATAGTCTTTTCCAATTAAGGTAACCCTAGTGTCTTTCCGAGGTATAAATGTCAAAAATTTCCCTCAAAAACTTGAATCAGAAGTGACCCCGCATCTGTGTATGTGCAAGCCACAATCGTGGTTCTTAGTGCATGATCGTGGCCAGCTTGTTTAGCTGTCTATCACAATCATGGCCCTGTGCTCGAGCTTCCGACAGGATCGTGGCCTTGGGTTATTGCTCAGGTCTTCTCCAATTCTCCTCCGAATGCCCTGAAATACTAACAAACTCATCACAGCACCTTATATATATCAAATTAAAGCTCAAAAACATGTTCTCACCTAAAAAAACACTTAAAACACAAATATTTATGAACTAACACAATTCTTAACCTAAAGATACACTAAACAATCAAATTAACCACTAAACCCACACTAAACTACTATAAAAATGGAATGCAATCTACACCTATCAGAATTCACCAGGGATTAGTAGTGAATAAAGATGGTGACATCATGGGTGATCGAGGCTGCAACTTTTAACATTATGATTATTAATGAAACTAGCATAGAGTGTTGAGAAATTAAAGTGGGATTCGATCTCGCACACAATAGAATAATTACAAAAGCTTTTCGTATGATATCTAGAAAGTCAAGATCACTCAAAATTCTATAACATAATTAACATATAAAATATAATAAACCATGATTCATAATTTATACCTTAATTCGAAGCTTGATCTTTTTCTTATCATTTCCCTTAAACCAATTTTGAAATTGTCTCATTTCAACCAGTACAGTTACACAAGTGTTAGACCTCTAACGATATCATTATTATAGAGAGGGTTAGGTAAGAAGTGCTAACTCTCTTAGAGTAAAACCTATTTATAATAGGTATCGAATTGAACCTTTTAGTAAGTAAATTAAAACAAAAATATAATTTCAATACCTATAATAATTCTAATTGAATACCAATTAGGACCAAATAGATCCAATATCTCATATTGTTCATTATTTATTAAATATCTCATATTTAATCATAAAGTTTTTCAAACTTTACAATAAAATCTAACTTGATTAAAACACCTGTTTTCTTAACTTTTCTTTGAGTAAGACCCATTAAGTTCCCTAATATATTGGCAATGGATGTAACACTAAATCATATTTAGGATTAAATAAATTAAATTCCTTTAGTTCGTCTTTAATTTTTTAATTAAATAATTTAAACTCATATGTAACACCCCCTATAGGAGAACCTACAACTACCTACAAACATGGCACCCAAAATTCCTATACATACATCCATGCAAACAATTCTATTCAATGTTGTATATGTATATATTACAAAATTTCATATCCCTTAACAATACCATTTAAAAGTATTATTATATCATTACATTGATATAGTAATCCAAAAGAGATATTACACAGAAATTCTTAATTACAAACTGTTAAGAAACTACAATTTCCTTCTTTACATCAACCATTCTTTATCAAAAGGCACATCCAAAGGTACTTTTACTTTTAGTTGTTAGCCTTGGCCCCTGTAGATTTTTCCTATACCTCATTCCTACGACTTGGACCTAGATAGATTGACACCTGTGCTAAGCTTCAAAGCTTAGTGGGGAAAACATTTAATTTGGAAGACCACTCATAGCAGTCATCTGCCAAGCACACATATTCAAAAATATCACAACTCACATACCATAAATTCACATTCATAATCCAAACATTGATATTCAACACTCATGTAAACAATGATGGAATACTTAAGCAAAGTATTATGCAAATATGTTTCAACATATTATCCATATACCGAAAATGCAACATATTATCAATACAAATGTAAATGCTTAATAATACCAATTATTTATGTTGTCATGCTATATTTCTTATTTATAACTATTTACTTTACTTTCTGTGTTAGGCTTGCATATTTTCGTCAGTGTGGATAATAGGAGTTATTGATATCCAAAGATATAAAACTTTGGATACCCGAAGGCATCAAATTGTGGATATTTGAAGGCATCAAACTGTGGATACCTAAAGGCATCAAACTGTGGATACTCGAAGGCATCAAACTATGGAGATATTATAGTCTTGAAATGAAGACACCGTTGGTGTTAAACTATAGCAACTACACTATATCCCTATAGGGATGCCTATCTATCCACCACCAAGACAATAGATTAGGCACTGTAACTTTCCTTTAACCATTTGCCAATTTCACAATTCATATATTAACAATCATATGATACACATTTCAAGCCATAAAATCTATATTTACATTCATACATGCGAGTCAGAACTTACCACCATTAGAAAAGTATCAAAATCAGACTTATATAATCGTACCACACATATATGAATGATAAATATACATATAAATCATTTATGTAAATGTAAATTTTCTTTAGAATACATTATGCTCGATTTTAAATTCCAATGTTCAATCACCTAATTCACATAAGGTAAGTCCTATTTCATTTATTTCTAGGTGTTTGAAAAGTTTCATACACATTCTCGGATAAGGTTTGACAAAAATCGAAGATAAAAATAAACTCAAAATAATGCAATTTCCTTTTCGTTGTGTTCATTACCCAGAATTCATACCTCCAATTGTTCTAAATTGTTTATATAGAAAGAATTAGAATTAGGTTTTAAGTATTTTGAAATTTTGTTTCCCTATTTTTTTGTTTCTAAAAACTAAAAATCAAGCCATTTAGACTTCTAAATCATGAGATATAGACCAAACGTCATCAACTGCTCCAAAATAGAGGCGACATCAGGTCACCATTTTCGATCTCAATTTCCATTATCATAAAGCCAGAAATAAGTTAGAGTCTCTTCTAAAGATTTATATTTCTATGTCTTAGTTTTCATTTGTAATTGAAATCACCCAATTTAGAGGTCTGTCGGATGAGTTATAACCCAAACAATGTGACTGGTTCAACAAACCATGGATAGAATTCTACTACATGATACTATTCAACCAATTCTATGTAAGTTAACACCAAAATAACACCAAAGAAACATTGCAGCAACCATTCCACATCAAAATAAATGTATGCATCCATTCAAACATATACAAATATAGAAATCATCTAAGTGAAGTCCCAAACCTTAAAATTGGCAAAGTAGTTCTTCTAATGCCTTTCCTTCCCTTCCTTTGGCTTTGGTTAACTCATCAACTAGAAACACCACAAATACACATCTCAATCCCACTTCCAACATTATAATTTTAGTTATTCATAAGAAAACCAAGAGAAGGTTAAAATGAAGAGCAAATCCCTAACTTTTACCTTGATTGCTAACTAAGATTGGCTTGATTTCTTACAAAAAAATGATGGGATGAAGAAGGAGAAATAGACAGGAGAAAAATACTAAAGTTAAGCCCTCAAAGTGCCGTCCATCTCCCCTCTTCATATGCCTTTTCTTGAATTTTCTAGACTTAGAGACTTTTTTCAATTCAATTGGACCATATGTTGCAATCCTATTGGATCACGTGTTATAATTCTATTGGACCCTGTGTTACAATTCTTTTGGACCATGTGTAACAATTCTATTGGACTATGTGTTACAATTCTATTGGACCATATGTTACAATTTTATTGGACTAGTTCTTACAATTCTATTGAAATATGTGTTACAATTATGTGGGAACATGTTATAATTATAGTGGACACATAAGCTTTAATCTTATTGGTCACACATGCTTTAATTCAATCAGTTTATGTGTTAACTTTAGAAAATTGCATATTGGTCCTTCTTCCTCCTTTAATTCTCACATTGACCTATGATATTATCAATTAATTTCTCTCTCCTATGTTTTAATTTTATAATGGCATAAATTTCATACAATTTGATTAATTATATCGGGATTTATTCCTAAAAAGCTACAGGTTTTTCAAAAATAAGGATAGCAGCTAAAACGTAACTTCAAACTATAATTCAAAAATCTTAGAGGCAGAATCAAATTTTGGTTTCTTCATCAAAGTTTTATACCTATGTCTCTAGTTTAATCTCCAATTGGAATTATCCGATTTGGAGGTCTACAAGACAAGATATAGGCAAATTACAGAAGTCTATTTAGTGGAACCTATCCATCTAACAAGGTACAAATTCCAAATCAATTAACTTCGGTCTTATCATGTAAGAGCAATGCAAAGACATATCCAATTTATCCAACAACATTCCATTTGCTTATAGAATACTTTTTTTATCAATTCCCCTCACATCACGCTCATAAATCTAAGAAAATATATTAAAAATTCCTGTACATGTTTCACGTCTAAATACGTATGTCCATGCTGGCATGAACAAATTACCCATTTACCTATATCTTTTACATTAGGTACCATTATATCTCTTCCTATACTTAGATGCCATCAATTCATTATGTTCACTTATTAATAAACCTTAGACATGCTATAATACTTCTAAGGTATATGTTGGGGCCTTACATTATAAACCAAGAATGGCATCTAGCAATGTATCACGACTACCCAAATATTTAGGAATATCAAAGTGGTTTGATTAACATTTCCATGCATGATTTTTTTTTGTATAATTCAGCCCTTTCATATTTAATATTTCAGTTAGACATAGAGAATGGAAATAATATCTATTCTATTTGAGTCCAATCACATTGGTTCTCCATCATTACTAATTGGTTCAATTAATGACATTTGAAAACTATTTTCAATTTTTCATTCCATTTTGACTTAAGATTTCTCAAATCAATATTAATTAAGATTAATGGAACATTCTCCCAAACAACTTTAGGATGATGACTCAACTACCACCATATAATTCATGCTATATCCATTGATTATCGATTGAGGTACCCTTGACTAGAATAACTTAAACCATCACATTAAGAATTTCTATTGATGTACAAGTAATGCTCCAAATGGAATTGTCAAATAAGGTCAATTTAGTGAACTTGTTCTCTAATAATCACCCATACATTTGTTTAAGTATCTCCAAGCTTTAGTCAATGAGATCGACTACTTTTTTTATAAGAACAAAACATAACATGTCCTAGTTCTTTTATGCTCCATTAATGTCTAGTATTAATAGAAAAACAACGAGGAACAATTTAGGGATAATACATAATGCAATATTAATCTCACAATTATAATCTCATCATAATTTCATTGGCAATGTATATTTATCCCATGGACTTTATCATACAAATATAAATATGTTTAAGATAAATAATGACTTTAAATAATTATATCACTAAGCTACAACCAAACGTTTAGTTATAGGGCATAAACTAACAATTTCCTACTTGCATGAAACCAATTATTTAATTATCTTATATCATATCTCTATATCATGATCATGCTGTTTATAACACTCCACTACCATAGAGTATATACTTGAATATCTAGAGGACATTCAAGTACATATCCTATGAAAATGGCATGTTAGAGTAATTACATTCACTTACTTGGCATCATACAGAATAACATAATAATTAAAAACCTCAACTCTTCATCTCATTAGTTAGCAAAAGTTACATTGTAGCAATACGTTCATTTAAACAAATATGTACATTATCAAAGTGTCTAAGAGTTCACTACTCTTTATACAAAAGATATACATGAAATGAGAACTACATAAACACAATTACAACACCATAGATGCTAGCTGACAGACTTTTGAGTCATATCTTAATCCAAAATCTTCTTCTAGAGAATTGTAGGAACTAGGTCTCCACTCTCATACTTAAAAGTCACGTTGCAATTTTTGATGAGTTTTGTAAACTCAGTGAGTGAACCATCATTGATGATCTCACTCAAGTTAAATAAAAAAATATTTCAAAGTCACAACATTCCTCTTCCTAATAAGATATAATCAATGTCACACATTTCATATATTCTTACAAATCATGCATATCCCAATCAATCATATTATCAATAGATATACAAATATAGCATATCACTTTATCATCACAATTTCAGAAAATGGATTAAATTCGTAATCATGTACTAATGCAAATGCTTATGCGACTCCACTTTCGTTATTGTTTGTTGTGACCGAGTGCCTTCAGATACAGATACAGATACTATCCTATATTGGGCTCATTCAAATACAAAACTCACAGAGCTAGACTTTACGTGCAAAATTATGAGTTTAAAGCTCTTTTAGACTGGCTAGTCCTGTCATAATGCCTTTATCTGATCATGCATTTAATGTAATGCATCAAATCATAGAATATGCCATGAATAACATTTACTTATGATGCACAAACAGAATCTCATGTTCGTCGGGCCTAAGTCTAGCATTCAACTTTCGTTGAGTATTCAGAAATCATTCAGAATTTAGATGCAAACATAACACTTCCAATACATTCTCAAATATCAAACTCCTCGGACCATTAAAGTTCAGAATTAACACAACCAAGTCATTAATAGTTCAATATAAGGGAATTAAATAGAAATAAGACAATCCTAGTGAGAACATCTAGGTTACTCACAATATTGCCTGGATGGTCTAGCAATGTCGATATGATGGCATTTAACTTAAGCATTTATAAATCATACAATTCATACATAATTCAAATTACAAATTCGATCAATCAAATACATATTCAATCATGCACATATGTATGTGCCATATGCAATGCATGCTCAATGACTTTCTCGGGTATGTTACCTTATTCAAATTTCTTAACCAATCAACATCATATTTTGTATACTACCATTCTGCAATCAGGTTTGTATCTTTAAATTAGCTTGATTTACTCCAAATTCATCAATCATACTTTATACTTATCCTTGAACATTTCCTTGATCTCTAAAAGCTTCTTATAATACACACATAATTGGTACTTTACATCTGAAATTTTAGCAAGCTCAATCTACACATTCACCAAAATTTTTCCAGCAACATATACTCATACATTCATCCAATTCTCATTCATAAATACCCTATGTTCCTTAATACTCATTCATCCATCCTTATACACATTAGTCATGTCCTAAAGATCATATTTTCATTGAAAGAACTTATTTATTCCTTTAATAAATCAGAATTTCCAGATTTGAACTCAACATATCAAAACAGTCCATTCTTTAGATTATGACATCAATTAACTACATAAGCTTATCAAGATCTTATCCAATTAATCAAGCAACAATCTAGGCTCATTCCTAACGTTAATCAAGTCCAAATACACCAATTTAGAGTGAAATTTCCCAGCTGGTTCAACATGTACACAAGGCTGAAATTAAAATTCCAGAATTTGTCATCGACATCACTAATGTGTGTAACTTTTCTACCTTCAATATCTCACGAATTTAATAAGCTTAAGGACATCAATAACTTGTAAAATTTTCCAGATTTCATGTCCCTTAAGGTTAATTCATTTCAGGTTAATTAAACTTCCAAATTTACACTAAGGCTTACAAAATTCTGCTCACTTATGTCATTAACATTCATTCTTTTACAACACACCTACAGCTCAAATTTTTGCAGATTTGAAAACACCTTAATAACAAATATGTTTAGCATGAATTCCTCATCAATTATACGTCAATTCCCAACTTAAATCATCCATACAACGTTCCAAAAACTACCATTTTTGTATATCTAAATACAGACCAGAAAAGTATCCATTCATTAGTTTTCCAGATTTTATCATCTTTATACCAATTCCAAAACATCTACTTATTAGTCCTTCAATTATACCCTAGTTAGACCTTAATTATACTCTAATTCTCATCAATATCATCTCCAATTCCAGTTCAAAATCATTCAATTTATAGCTCACAAATCATTGTCTTTCATGCATAAAAAATCAAACCAGAAACTATTTTACATTGTCATGATATAGTCCTAGTTATTTCTCAACTAAAAAACACTTAATTATCATCTTTTTTTTAGCATCAATCCACCTTCATTATACTTCAAAGCCAGACCTAATTCATCCATGAAACAATCTATATCCCAAGGTTTCCACACCAACAGCAAGCACAAAAAACTTCTAAGTTCTATCAACATATTTCCAGCACATATTGTCACCAACATTATATGCTTTTCATTCCAATTCAAGCACGATTCCCATACTATTTAAGATATAAGGCTTTCAATTTAGCTCAAAACTCCAGATCATAGTAGCTCTCCATGTAACTAAAATTGATCATAAACTCAAGGTGAAGATGAGCTAGTTTCGATAAAAACACAAGACATCAAACAACTGGTTTCTTGGCTGTTTTCTAGGAGGATAAAATGTGAATGTCATGTACCAATTTAGCTAGAGTAAATACTAGAATACAGAGAAGATTTTGAAGCAATTTTGGTGGAGAGAGGTGAGGGAAATAGCAAAAGCATTGCCATTGGAATTTGCTTCATCAACTTGCTAGGTGTCATCAATTTTCAAAGACATATGTCTTAAGGCATGGAATCGATTATATGTTGTCATTAATCCACACAAAAAGTTACCCTATGTCACCAATTAATCAGTCCACATGTCCTATTATAATTAGTCCACATGTCACTCAATAATTGGTCCATTTTTTGCTCATTTAACTATGCCAAATGTCCCTCAATTGTAGGCTGAAGTCAGTAGCATCCAAGCCACGATTGTGCATCATGGACTATGAATATGATAGAGAGCGTCAGGTTAGGCCATAATTGTGGCAGGCAGGGCTACAATTGTGCCCTACATTGGGCTGACAAAAAAACTCAAAATTTGGGTGATTTTTTGGACTGTTTCGACCCTAAATTTGACCTAGGGCTGCTATAGAATAAATAAAACAATAACTAGTAACAACGAGGGAGGTTAAAAAGAGCCAAGAGCTGCAAAAAGAGAGAGATTCTGTCAAAAATCTGAGAGAAAACTTAGTTAGAGATCAATCGATCGAGGAAGGAGATGAAGGAAGAGAGGCACAGAGACACACTTGACATGACGTACTTCCTGGAACAGGTGGTTTCCCACAATCGGGCTTTGAGATCTATTTTGAAAGTATATTCTAGTCGTTATTTCGATTTCATTGATGTATGGAGTATTGAGATTGATTAGAGATATTTGTCGTTGATGTTGGAGTTATGTAAATATAGTGCCTTGGAAAGCAAGTGCATGGGAAACATGTATATTATTAGAATATAAATTAAATGATTCACAGTTGAATAATCAAGTTGATCGCTTGATTATGGTTTAGACTGTAGTGTTGCGATTTATCTCCACGTAAGTAAAGGAGTTTACTTCAAAGGAATGATGAGTTTCATATCATAATAGTAGTTGACTATCGATAATGACACTATTAAATGAATCTGAAATCACATATGTTTTAATGAATAAAGTAGGCCATTACTTTAATCTTAAAACATACATTTTCGCATTTGCTTATTATGAAAAACAAGCTTGATGAGTGGTGAACTCGTATGTGTTTCATTATAACTCTTGATATGATCAGAATGGATTTTTACAAACTATTAATCCAGTGTTTGCATGTTGAAATTATTAATTGAAATATGTATTAGGGAACATTCACTCAAATAAAGAGTTTACAGTGATATCATCACTTCTAGATGTTTTATGGAAATTGGTGATTAAACTAGCGCCAGGAGTTTGATGGACTAGCTACCCATCAAGTCTTAACACCAAGATGAGATCTTGTGTGTTAATCACCATATAGAGTAAAA
>JAOTAY010000009.1:3416711-3429650 GCA_025629805.1 Erythroxylum baracoense | reverse complement strand
CATCTTAATTGTTTGAACAGAAGGAAATCACTTCCTTGTCCTTGAGAATTACTCCTCTAAGATATTGCTTGCAATGACGCCCATTGACCTTGAAAGTTTCCTTATTAGTATTTTCCAGTTTGAGGACTCCATGATCGAAGACTTGAATGACCGTGAAAGGTCCACTCCAGCGAGATTTTAACTTTCCTGGAAATAACTTCAACCTTGAATTATGTAGCTGAACTACATATCCTAAATTCCTTTTGTTCAAGATGAGAATCGTGTAATTTCTTTACCTTTTCCTTGTAGAGTTACATTTTTTCATATGCATTATAATGAAACACCCCAAGTTCGTCCAGTTGCAAAAGTTACTTTTTGCCTGCTTGCTTCCCATCAAAATTCAACGATTTTGTCACCCAGTATACCCAATGTTAGTTCAACTACCAAATGACAAGTTTTTTTTGTACACAAGCCTGTAAGGAGTTGTTCCAATAGGTGTTTTGAAAGTAGTTTTATAAGCCCATAAGGCATTGTCTATCTTTATTGGCCAATCCTTCCTAGAGTTGTTCACCGTCTTTTCTTCTTAGTTGACAACTTGCACTTAGCCACTAGTCTGTCGATGGTAAGGTGTAGCAACATGGTGGTGCACTCTATATCTTTTTAAAAGGGCATCAAAAGATCTGTTGCAGAAATATGCACCTCCATCACTTATTATTGAACGTGGTACTCCAAACCGATTGAATAACCATTTGATCAAATTTTGCACCGCCTTTCCATCATTGGTTGGAGATGCCATTGCTTCAACCTAATGTGAAACATAATCCACATTCACTAGAATGTACATGTTTCTCATTGAAGATGGGAAAGGACCCATAAAGCCGATGCCTCGTACATCAAAGACTTCCACTTCTAAAATGTTGGATAAAGGCATCTAATCTTTTTTGGATATGTTACCTATTCTCTGTCATCAATCACATTGTGCCACGAAAGTTTGAGCAACCTTAAACAATTGTGGCCAATAAAATCCACTCTCGAGTATCCGAGCTTTCGTTTTGTTATCTTCATAATGTCTAGCATATTGATCTTCATGACATTGCTTCAAGATGTCCAACATTTCCTCCTCTAGAACACATCAGCGCATTAACCCATCAGCGCACAATCATGTAGGAATCTTTTCCTTTGTTGTTAAGGTAAATTAGAAGGAAGTTTACCATTACCAACATAATTCGCGATATCAACGAACCATGTTGTAGCTAAATTCTTGAGTAGCATTAGGGTTTCATTGGGGAAATTTTCATTAATATCTTCGCTTTACTTGCATTCCCCTCCTTCCAGGCTGGATAAGTGGTCTGCCACAACATTTTTTGCTCCCTTCCTATCTCTCACTTTTATATCAAATTCTTATAAAAGTAACACCCATCGAATGAGCCTTAGTTTTGCATCCTTTTTGTTGAAAAGGTATTTTAATGCTGCATGATCTGTAAATATGATTACATTTGCTCCCAAAAGGTATTGTCGAAATTTATCACATGCGTACACCATTGCGAGTAATTACTTGAGGTTTTACTTACATAGTAGATCGCATGCAACCTTTTATCTTTCCTTTGGCCCAATACATAACCTATAGCTTGTCACTTGCATTACACATAACCTCAAATGGAAGTGTCCAGTCTGGTGGTGGTAGAATTGGTGTAAATATTAATACCTCCTAAAGTTTGTTAAGAGCAGACATACACTTGTCATCAAATAGAAAAGGTACATCCTTGACTAAGAAATTTGTCAAAGGTCTAGCAATTTGTAAGAAGTCTTTGATAAAGCGATGATAAAATCCTGCATGACCTAAGAATCCTCGCATATCTTTTACATTACTTGTGGTGGAAGTTTATCGATAACTTTGGTTTTTCCTCTTTCGACTTCAAATCCTTGGTGTGAGATTTTATGCCCTAGCACTATCCCCTCTTGCACTATGAAATGAAAATTTCCCCAATTCAGCACCAAGTGTGATTCTTCAAATCTTTGAAGAACTTTGTCAAATTTGGTTAAACACATTTCAAAAGAGTCTCTAAAAATTAAAAAAGCATCCATGAACACCTCTATTATATCTTCGATCATATCGATAAAAATAGACACAATACATATGTAGTCAAGGCATTACATAGTCCGAAAGGTATTTGTTTGTATTTGAAAGTACCATAAGAGCAAGTAAATGTGGTCTTTTCTTGATCATTAGGGTATATGAAGATTTGATTGTATCCTGAATATAAATCTAAGAAGCAATGAAATGAATGACCAGTCACCCTCTCTATCATCTGGTTTATGAACGACAGAAGAAAATGATCGTTTTTAGTCACTCAGTTGAGTTTGTGATAGCCTATGCACACTTTCCATCTTGTGACCATTCTTGTTGAAATTACTTCTCTACTATCACTTTCTATTACCATCATTCCACCCTTTTTAGGTACATATTGTATTGGATTGACTCATTCATTATTGAAGATGGGATAAATTATCCCAGCATCTAAGAGTTTGATTATTTATTTATTAACTACCTCCTTCATGTTAGGGTTTAGCCTTAGTTGACACTTCCTTACCATTCTACATCCTTCCTTTAGTTTTACTTGTGTATGCAAACATTTGGGCTTATACCTCGAATATAAAAAATCTTCCATCTGATGGCTTTTATTTGCTTTCTCATAATTGCTACCAACCTTCCTTCTTGTTTCTCATCCAATTGATTTGAGATGATTATCACTAACGTTTGACCTTCACCTAGAAAGGTATATATGAGACGTGCAAGTAAAGGTTTAAGCTCTAACGTGGGTGGTTATTTTACGGATGATAGTATAGGTGCTTCAGGTCGGACTAATTTATCTTGATGCATTTGAATATCTGTGTTAGATTTCCATATCGATTGGAGAGGAAAATAAAGTAGGCCTTATAAGGCTATAGAAACCTCTCCCTCACAAACGCTTTTTCCTAAGGGTGGGAAGAGCAAAATCATGAGGGCTTGGTTGGGCCAAGGCCCAAAGTGGACAATATCTATGAGCAGGTGGTCTGGGCTTTTACAAATGGTATCAGAGCCAGTACCCGAGTCGATGTACCAACAAGGACACTAGGCCTCCAAGAGGGTGGATCTAGGCCTGTGTGCTAGCAAGGACGCTGGGCCTCCAAGGAGGGTGAATCCAGGCCTGTGGGCCAGTGAGGACGCTAGGCCTCTAAGGGGGTAAAATGTTAAATTCCCATATAGATTGCAGAGGGGAACGAAGTAGGCCTTATAAGGCTATGAAAACCTCTCCCTCACATATGCATTTTCCTAAGGGTGGGAAGAGCAAAACCGTTAGGGCTTGGCTTGGCCAAGGCCTAAAGTGGATAATATCTATGAGCGGGTAGTTCAGGCTGTTACAATTTGACTATTCCATCTCATCATCTTCTTTAGACTCAATTTTCTCATATCCATTATTTGTCTTTGTTGCCACTGACTATACTTTGGGGATGCAGCTCTTAACTTGTTCTTGTAAATATTGATCATAATTTCAACCTTCATGTACACACTGCTTGTTGTTGGGTTCTTTAAAGCCTTATTCATATTAAATTTGATATGACCTTTGCCTATTCGAAGTGTTAATTTTCTTTTGTGAACATCAATTATGGCTTTCCCTGTATTTATAAACGGTAGACTAAGGATCAGTGGACAATTCTTATCTTCTTCAAAATCGAGAACCACAAAATTTATAGAAATAATGAACTTGTCCATTTGCATCAGAACATCTTTCACTATTCCAAACGGTCTTTTAATAGATTGATCAGCAAACTGAATTAACATTGATGTTGGCTTGACCTCACTCAGCCCCAACTTCTTAAATATTGACAAAGACATAAAATTAATACTTGCACCTAAGTCACACAAGCACTTCTTGAATTCAAAACTACACATGGTATTGTGAAATTCCCTAGATCCTTCAATTAAATGGCATCTGACTAGTGATTATGAAACTGCAGGTGCCAGTTAGAGCTATCATCTGATTATCTTCCTGAGTACACTTTTTTTGATAATATGTCCTTCAAAAATTTTGTCTATTTAGGCATATGTTCCAAGGCCTCTATAAATGAGAAATTTATTTATAATGTCTTTAATTTCTCAACGAATTTTGCAAATTGTGCATCCATTTATTCTTTTGTAATTGTTGAGGGAAAGGAGTCTTGGGCAGATATGGTGGAGGAGTGACATAAGGAGGGTATTCGCTCATATTCACTTCTTTTTCCTTTTCTTGATCTTTCTCAATAGGAGGTATAGGCTCCTCTATTATCATTATGGGTATTTCAAGTTCCTTCCCACTTCTAAGTGTAATAGCCTTTAATTGCTCCCTTGGTTTTATTCCTGAAATGTTGGGTAGACTTCCCTTAATTTGCGTAGAGAAGTGGTTGAAAATTAATTTACCTAAACCTCTAGATTGTTGATTGAAGATGTATGGTTCTTTGTTACTTGTTTGAATCTGACTTCCAAACTCTTTTGTACACCATCTAGGGTTCCAAGCTTCTCTAAAATCCTATCTAGCTTAGATTCCATTGAGCTCAGTTTATCTTGTTGGAAGTGTGGATGTCTTTGAGGTCTGAACTGTCTTCCAGCATTGTTCGTCTATGAGAAGTTAGGGTGATTCTTCCACCCTGGGTTGTATGTGTTAGAATAGCGATTGTTTCCCCCCTCTTCATCCATATTGAGCTCTTATATAATTCGCTTTCTCTAGATCGCTTTCCTTCATCAAGAAACAGTCCATCGTATTATCGTCCATCTGTTCACAGAGTTCACACTTTATTTGCACTGCTTTTACCGAAGCTGAGGACTAAGCTTTTATATTGTTGAGCTATCGAGTCAAGTTCTCAATTTTTACTTCCATCTCCTTCATATGATCAACAACCACCATTCCTTTTTGTTCTAAAAAAGAAGTGGTTTGTTTACTCCCCTCGTTTATCCATAGGTAGTTATTACTTGCCATCTCCTCTATCAACTCTTCTGTTTCATCTACCATCTTTCTCATCAATGATCCTCCTGAAGCTGCATCAATTGTGCCTCTCGTATGTGGTGTTACTCTGTCATAGAATGATTGCAACAAGAATTCTTTGGGTAAGTTATAGTATGGGCATTTTCGTTGCAAATACTTATATCTTTCCCATGCTTTCACAGATCTATTCCCCATCACTTTGCTAGAAGTTAGTAATCTCCTTGATAATCTTTATAGTCTTAGTCAAGGGAAAATACTTGTCTAAAAAGGCAAGAACTAATTGATCTTAAGTTGTGATATTGGCTGGGTTATGATAATGATACCAAGACTTTGCTCTATCTCTAAGGGTAAAAGGAAATAACCTAATTCTTACTACATCTTTTGACATCTGATGGTACCAAAAGTTATCACAAATTTTGAGGAAGTTCACTATATGTACGTTGGGATCTTCATTTGTTAGTCCATAGAACAACATATTATGTTGAAACAGGTTTAGGAGGCTAGTTTAATTTCAAAAGATGCTGGTGGCCTAACTACTCCTTAGTTAGTCGTATTGAACCCTAATCTCATGAAGTCTATAACGGTTCATTGTTGACGTCCTTGGTTCAATCCGTGGTCCAAATCTTACTGAAATCCCTTGGCCATTATTGCTTTCGCTATTTCTTCTTCTTCACGCCGAGCTTTCCTAATTGACCATTCTAATCGAGTGATGTCTAACTCTAAGGTTTTAGCTGCACGACTCGATCTTCTTGTGACTCTTGTGTTATACAAGATCACGATTTCATAAATAGAAATAAAGAAAGAACAGAAAACAAGATCTAACTAAGTGCCTTAAATTAAAGAATTAAACTAATCATCTCCCAGGCAAAGGCGCCAAAAACTTGATCAGGTTGTTTAATATGTGTAAGTTTTAATTAATTAAACTCAATAATCCACAAGTGCATGGTTTATTCACGAAGTACCTAAGGTGTCGATCTCACGAGGGGGGATAATCTAATCCTAAAATCTATGACTAGAACAAATCACAAAAATTTAAAATGTAACGAACTAAAATGATAATTTAATTCACTCAAGTAAATCAATTCAAGAATCAATAATGAAAATATTAATAATTTGGCATTTACAACACGCACTCAAGAATCAACCTATAGGAATTACCAATTGAGAGAAAAGGAATTTTACCTATTCTTTAATGCTAACCTAATCGATTATGAATTATTGGATTATTAGTTTTAGACGATCCTAGGGTTAATTACTCTCTCTCAAGTTATAATCATTAAACCTAAATTTTAATCCATAATCAGATTATGAAAATTGCAATTTCTCAATTAATAGCCTATCTAAAATCCTAATTAGATCTGAAGTTGTCTAATAAACTATCGGAAACCTATGCAAGATCTCTCTTCACACAATTTATCGATTTGATTTAATTCTTATTTTATTAAATCACCTAACTCTCGTTAGCCCAATTTAGCTAATTTTCATTCGATTCACCCTCTTAGTTTATTATCGAATTCTGCGCGTCTAGAAATAAATCATAATAAATCCAAATAACATATAAACAATCAAATTTTATTAAATCAAAGATAAAACCCTAATGTGAGTTTAGAATATCATCAACATTCAAAAATCCTATCATTGATTGTTATTCCAATTCTGTACAATAATAAAACTGAAAATAGTAGGAAATATGACTTAAACAGACAATGGGAGGCAACGACATCAAGAAACTTTTGATTTGGGAAGTACGTCGAGTCGGCTTCTTCTCCTCTTCTTTCTTCCTTCTTCTCTTTCTTTATCTCTCGGTAATTCTCTCTAGGGTTTCTCTAAAAGTTGTTGATGCAAAAAGCTTCCCTCTACCTCTTTGTCTTATTCTTTTAAATACTCTTTATTTTCTGAGCAGCCCTAGGGTTTTTCCAAGGTCCAAAAAGTTTCAAAAAGCTCTCAAAACTTAACATTTTTTAGTTTCTGCATGTATTCCTGACGTAACCATGATCGTAGGCCACATCCGAGCCTTCTTTCATGTTCGTTCCATGCAAGCTGTGATCGTGGGCCATGTCATGGACTTTTGTCATAATCGTGGCCTATTATGCCACGATCGTGGGCCGTTATTTCAGCCCAAGTGTCTCCAAAATTTCTCCATTCTTCAATGTTGACCCTGAAATACTAACAAACACATCAAGGTACCTTGAAAATATAATAATTAAGCTCAAAGACTTGTACTAACTCATAAAACAATTAAAAACAATTGAATTAAAAATTAAATACATATCAAACTAAGCACTAAAACTTGATGCAATTCACACTTATCAACATCCCCACACTTAAAAGTTTGCTTGTCCTCAAGCAAATAAAACAACCCGCAAAATCACGTAACACACAATGCAGTAATGAGACAATGGCTTCAACTTCATGAAATAAATTTAATTTTAAACATAATCATTCAAGTTATATCAAATCATTAATAATAAAAATCCACATTTAGGGGCTTTTAACTAAATATACATATTAATCTAGATCCAAGTGTTATATTATTTACCCTTTTCAATTGCACACATATTAGTAAGTCTTTAGTCATTCAAACTTTGTAACTACTCCTAAGTATGTTCTTATAAAAAGTTAAGCTATTACAAGTTTGGTAGATTTTTATTAGAAAACATTTTTATTTTTATTTTTTATGAACGTAGACTTAGTCGTTTTATATGGAGGCAAACATTGGTGATGAATGTCGATCCGGTTACTCAACTAAGTCATGTTTTTTGGTTGGAATGTTATTATAGCCTTTTGATATGAAGGCACACATTTGTGATGCGTGTTGATTCGATTACTCAGCTACATCATGTTCTTAATTAACTACTAGCTCTATTTATAACCCGAAGGCCAACGGAATAGTATTTATTTAAAATTAACCAACAATTTTTTATTTCCTACCTTATTACTTAAGCTACTTGTTTTCATTAAAAAAATACTAGTAAAACTACTTAAGTTGAAAAACCTAAAATTATGAATGAATGTGACAATTTCAAAGGTGACAAACTCACACTAAATCCAATTTAACTTGCATACTTTGCCAAAGAGCCCAATTCACTAATTTTGTGAGCTAATGACTCTTCATAACCTAGTAGACTATATTTAAAATTAAATCAATTTCAATCCATCTAAGACATCGACACATTCACACAATTCATAAAATGTAACCTTACAAACTATCATACAATATGCAAAATTCACATTCAAAGTAAAACATATAACCCTCCCCACAATTGAACAACACATTGTCTTCAATGTGAGAAGGAGGTTGTAACATCCTACTATTATAGAGTATATACCTGAACATCTAGAGGATATTCAAGTACATATCCTATGACAATGGTATGTTAGAGTAAACATAATCTCTTAAATGGCATCATAAAGAATACACAATACTTAAAAACTTGAACTCTTCATTTCATTCATTCATAAAAGTTTACATTGTAGTCATTAAAACAAAATTTACAATACCAAACATGAGAAAGTTTTACAATCCGTTTACAATCCTTTATAACAAAAGTTCTACATGTCAAAGAAACTACATAATACAATCTATAAATCCTTAGATATTAGCTGATAGACCTTTGAGTCATATCTTAATCCAAAATGTTCTTCAAGAGAATGAATGTCACACATTTTACATACATTCTTTCAAAACATGTATAACCCAATCAATCACTTTATCATGACATATCACTTTATCATCACAATTTTAGAAAAGGTTTTATAATCATATATTTCATAATCATAAATATACAAATGCAGATGTATATGAGACTCCAAATTCGTTATTATTTGTTGTGATTAAGTGCCTTTCAGATACAGATATAGATACTGGCCCATTGGGCTCAGTCAAATACAGAAATCACGGAGCAAAGCTCTACATGTAGCATTATGAGCTTAAAGCTCTTTCAGACTGGCTACTCTGATCATAACGCCTTTATCTAAACATGCATTTTATGAAATGAATCAAACAACAGAACATGCCATTAAAAAAACATTTACTTATGATGCACAAACAGAATCTCAAATTCATCAGACCTCAGTCTGGAATTTAATGCACAGACAGAATCTCAAATTCATCAGACCTCAGTCTAGAATTCAACTTTTGTTGAGTATTCAGAAATCAGTTAGATCTCAAATGCAAACAGAATACTTACAATACATTCCCAAATATCAAACTCCTCGAACTATTAATGTCTGGGGTCATCATAATCAAGTCATTATCAGTTGAATAAATGAGAATTAAATAGAAATAAAATCAATCCTAGTGAAATCATCTAGGTTGACTCACAATACGCTCCAATCTAAGCTATTTTTTGGATGGTCCGACAATGTCGGGACGATGACATTCCACTTGAGCATCTATAAATCAAACCATTCACACAAAATTCACATTACATAGTCAATCAATCAAATACATATTCCATCATGCACATACTCAACAAATTTCCTGGGTATGTAATCGAAAACTTTCATTTTTTAAGTTTGTTCAAATTCATGCCCTAAAGATATGTAAAATAGGTCAAAAGAGGAAGATGAAATTGAAACCAAAATTTTGACCTACAGCTTTAATTTTCCAAATTTTTTTCTCAAGACAGATTTTAGGGCCAGCTTTGCATGGCCCTTTTGACATTAAAAATGAGATATTTATACTTTGACTAATTCTAGCTCTAAAGTCCCCAAAAATTTGGAAATAATATAAGGCTCCTGCATAGGGGTCTATCACAGGTAGTATTAAGAAAACAAGCATAACTCAAGCTCTAGTCACTATTGAATCAAGCTACTTTCACAGGGTAAGATCTAGATTTACAACTTTAATTCTTTGAGTTTCTTCATATTCATACCCTAAAGATATGTAAAATAGGTCAAAAGAGTAAGATGAAAATGAAACCAAAATTTTGATCTACAGCTCTAATTTCAATTTTTTTTCTCATAATAGATTTTTGGGTCCATTTTACGTGGATATTTTGACATTAAAAATGAGGTATTTAGGTAATACATTCTTCTAAATAAATGTTTCTATATGTCTTAGGTTTCTAATGACATCAAGCTTATACAGTTTGGTTTAGTATTCTTCAATTTATACTCAAAATAATACAGACTATTCTCACACCACAATAGCACCCAGTACTCAACTTCAAGCCAAATTTCAAAACCTTTAGAAACAGAATTAAAATTTGATTCCTTCATGAAAATTCTAGCCATATGTCTCTATTTTAATCTAAATTAAAAATCATCTTATTTGGATATCGAAAGCTCAAGATATGGCCAAAATACAGATGCATGTTCAGTGAAAACACTCCATCTAACATATTCCAGCACACATTTAACTCATCAATCTATCACCAACCATCATCATACATGTAACAAATCATGAAGAAGAATGCGTAACACTTACTTATTTTACTTAAAGCTCTTCAAAATATCACTTAACCCTAACTCCCAAGCATCATACAATCTTCATCATTAAAGAAGGAATAGGCTATGTTTTCTTTGTAACAAGAAGAAGATCACAAGCTATTTAAGTGGCTAGTGTAAGATTATGGCATAATTCAACGTGATGGAGGTTAGCGTTGATGGTAAAACCTATCTATTTGTTTTATGCTCAAAAATTGCAAGTGGACGGGTCGTGACTTGTAGCTTAAAAGAGCAGATATCGATCCCCCAGGGATTGATGCCTAGACACCACTTAATTTAGATAAAACTTTGTTTAAGAAATGAAATTGTTAAATGTAAATAATCTGGAAAATTAAATTAAAATTAAAAAACTAACTTGAAATAATAGATAATACAAATGTGCAGAAAAATATGAATTCAAAAATCTAAAGACTAGATATTACTTTTTCCCTATTTTGTCTCCCTCCTATTTTATTGATTGAATTGTTTCTCACTTTAGATTTTCGAATGTATTAACTACCGTCTCTTAAGGTGTAATTAACTATCCCTAATCAAATTTAAGGGAATCAATTGGACGATCTCTCAACCTACCCAATCACTCGACCTATTCAACTAGTTATTAAACTATCTTAATGGTGATCAATTGACTAGTCGAGATCTCTCTTCTAACTATTCAATTAATGTGATAATTGTAAGTCTACAGGTCACCAACTCTTATTGTACAATCCTACACAAATTTATCTTACTCACTCTCGCGATTTGTTGCAAGATAACAATTTAAAATAACAATTATCAAAGATAACTTCATTCAATTCAACAAAATAGGAGTTTTAAAAAAGTAGTACAAAAGCAATCCCTAACACTAAATCTGCCTAACATGGTCTCCATAATATCATCAACATTCAAATAAACCATTTTACAAAGAATAGAAGAAGTAAAATTGACAGAAAATTAAATAAAGGGACTCCTTCTTTTCTTTGCCAAAAATCTGGAAATTTTCGTGTTGATGTGTTATTTTCTCTAATCTTGATGATAATCCTTGACTTCAATCCTTCCTCAAGGCTTCAAACTTGTGTTCTTCACTCAAGGATGGTGTTTCTATAGAAAGATTTCATCTCTCCCTCAAGATGGAGGCTTAATTATGCTTTAATAACCCAAAAATCCTAAGTTTAATGAAGCCCTGCGTATTGTCTCAGATTGTAATTCCCATGATCGTCGGAATTGACCATAGAAAACTTCCTCTTTTCTTTTCCTCTTTGATTTCTAGCTCAATCTCCAAGTTACTCCATCTTCCTTCCTACATAAAAATAGTCAATTCTTAACCTAAATTAATATCAAAATGAATCCTAAACTACAACAATAATCAACAATTTTGCAAGAAACACATGCCAATTATGTAGAAAAACATAAACTAATGCACACCTATCAACATCTCCACACTTAAATCTTTACTTGTCTTCAAGCAAACTAAATATGACCAATCAATTCTATCACTTCATTTTCACAAAGATCAAAGCATACGATCCCTCAAAATTAAGCCAACTCAAATATCAAGTTAATACATATGTTATGACTACTTTTTCATTGGTATACATAAGTAAACTCAACAATTGGCACCATCACTCAAAGATAAGTAAAGATGAAAAATGAATTTTTCTCACGATTTTCACTCATTTCTCTCAAATGTTTGATGGTTAGTGTTTTACTCAAACTTCCTATAGGAAACTGCACTACCATAGGCTTGCTAATACACCAATTCTCCTCTATAATGATTGCATGCATAAATAGAACAAAAGGACTTGTTTAGGTTTATAATGTGGTAAGGGTTAAAGTGGGTAAAGAGGGAAAAAAGGTTAAGCACAAGCATTAGTAAAGTAAAAAGCGGATAAAAACGGGGTAACAAAACATAACTTCGAGGTATACAAATTTAGCTGATATTCTGCACTTATTAATGCTACTCACTTGTTCTTCTTTTTTTCTTTTCCTTTTCATTCATTTTTTCATTTTTCTTTCCTTTTTCTTTCTTTTTTTTAAAATACATGGAAGAACTATTAATCAAAATAACACTATATACAATGTAATCCACAGGCAGAAATATACTCAACTTATCTCGGTAAAATTTCACAATGATCTCAACTAATGTATTACTTAATACTCTACTAAGCTTGTGAATGGGTAGGTTAAAAAAGGTTTAAGGTTTTAAAATTTTAGGTGTTTTTAAGAAACAAAAGGTTAACGCTCAACAGGGGTAGCAAAGGATAGGTCATTTAAGCCAAGGGTTAACACAAAAAAGGCCTAAATCATCACTATTAAGCATGCATCCAGTAGACTCAAACCGATTCAAAGCAAGTTCTAAAGGGAATAACCTAAGGAAGTATCACTCAACAAAGAAATAGAATGACTATAGATGGAGTCATATAACTCAATCCTCACATTCGCTTAAATGAAAACTCATTATGCATCTTTACATTGCCTCATTGTTCAAATGTCAATTTGTGACTAAGCTTATGTAACCAACTATTTTTCATCA
>JAOTAY010000009.1:3397585-3416611 GCA_025629805.1 Erythroxylum baracoense | reverse complement strand
CCTAACTTCTCTAATTGGTCTCCTCGTAGACCCGTTTCCCTGATCCGACCCGTTATGTGGGAACGGGATGTTACAAACCATCTCAATATTTTTTGTGTTAATAAGCACCCACAAAATGACCATTCCATTTTTGCAATTAATATGATTGACCCATCAGCACATGATTGTGAATGGAAGTGGAGAGTTAAACTTGGAAGTAGCTTCAACTAAGGAAAAGACCAATGCTTTCAAAGTCTTGAGGAAAAACTTTATCATGGGTCAAATAGTGCTTCTTTATTATCATAAATATAAATTGTTTCTACATAAATTATGTCCTTATTAGGTCAATCCTTTTGTGTTCAATAATGTCTCTCCCCATAATGCAGTAGAGATTAAGAGTCTAAAAATAGGGAAGACATTACGTGTAAGTGGTTTGTTCTTGTATTTGTTTTTGTTGCTTGTGTGTGTTTGTTTATGTTGGTTTGTTTGTTGTCATTTGTTTTTGCTCTTACCTTAGCCGGGGGTTTATCAGTAAATAGTCTCTGTATCTCCATCAGAGATGCGGGCATGACTGCGTACATCTTACCCTCCCGATACCCTGCTTAAGCGAGAATTTGGGTATGTTTGGTTTGGTTTGGTTATTGTGTGTAAATGGTCATCGACAAGCCTTCAAATGGAGAATATTGAAGTTGTAATCCCTTAAGATCAAAATTTTATCACGTGATGAGGAGAACATAGAGTCGAGCTAATGAAAATAAACAAAGGTGCTGCTTGTGACACAACCCAAGTGAAGTTTGTTCCTTTTTCTTTATGTTTTCACATTTGTTGCTTTTGCTAAATGCTCCATTTCTTATATTTGACATTACATTGGGGACAATGTAAGTTTTTTTTAGGGAGGACTTATTGATTGTGTTTGTTTTAAGTTCTTTTTGGGTGTTTTAAAGTTATTTTTGCATGTTAAAAAAATTATCTCTTTGTTTATTGCTTCTAAGACTATATAGTTATCATTTAAAAGTATAATTAAGTAGAAAAAATCATAGCATTTTAGGAATATTTTTTCCTCTTTTTATTAGTTAATATATGTTTTTCTTTAGAAGAGTGACTAGTGGGTAGACATAAGCTAGTGAGATTTTGAGCCTTTTTGACTGACATGTCTATATCAGTCTCATTGTCTTTTGTTCATTTGTGGCCTTCATGATATATACATCTTGACTTTGCCGTTGTTTTCTATCTGAGACGACATTTTTATCCCATATATTAATATGAAAATAATACAAGCATTCTTCATTTTAAGAGATACATTTGTCAAATAGGCTACCTAATGATATGATTTTTTCTTTTGTTAAGACTCCGTAAGCTTTATTAGCCTTTTCTTTTTATGCTAACTACATTACAAGACTTTAACCTAACCAAATGTCTAGCCCAAACCTTAAAGTTAATGGAGCATTTGTAATTGATGATGTTTGTGGATGCACAAAAGCATAAGTTTAGGGTGTGATTATATGTGGGTTTGTTATAATTAATGGAATGTGATTTTATCTCTTATCAATGAAGTATATCATTGATGTAGTTTCTTTCAATTTTCTCCTAAAAAAAGAAGAAGAAAAATAGAAAAGAAAATAATAAAATACAAAATTTATTAAGGTAAAATCATTTATTTTACAAAGTAATACATGTTAGTCTTTCCTCCTAAAGTTGTATAAAATGGGTGAATTGATTGTGATGCAAATAAAGGAGAAGTTGATATGGGTCACTCTTTGTGGTTATAGTGTATTGTTCATCATTGTTTTTATAGGTGATTCCTCCTAATTCCTTTTGTTTCATGTGGTTTGTGGTGTGAAGGCCTGAATCTAAATTGTGAAATAGAGTTTTTGCATTCATCATAGCTAATATTACTCAGTTTTAAGTGGATGTTAATTTTTGCAATTGATACTCTATTAAGTATTTCTCCTACTTCACTAGTTTTTATAGCTTTTGAACTACATGATCCAAATACTTCTCACCTTAACCCTTAGTCCCACTACAACCTTGAAAATTCCTTTGATTCATGATTAAACATGTGAAGTTTTAGCTGTGGAGAATTGAAATGATATGCAAAGTCGTGGAATGTCTTGATCATGAATGGTGATTGAGTGTACCTATAGATCTATCTTATTTTTAAACACATCTTGTCAAAGTCTATCCCTAGATTGCACAGCTTTTAAAGAGAATGGTTATTGATTGATCATGAGTAAAAATATTAAAGGCTTAACTCTTGCCATCGTTATGAAAGTTATTCCTCTCTTTTTATCATTAACTATTCTTAGGAAATATAGAAAAGGAGGAAATGCTTTGTATTGTGATTTTGATTTTTAGTTTTGCCCAAGGACGGTCAAAATCTAAATGTGGGAGAACTTGATAAGAGCTTAAATGTCTATATATTTACTTCCTAATGCTTAGTGATTAATGTTATGTTGCTCTTAAGATTATTATTTTACTTGTTTTAGGTAAAATTTGGAGGAATAAGAACCAAAATGAGCTAAAAACATATCCTGGAGCCATCCTATTGATGTTCAATCTTATTTGCCTTGGTGGAATAAGAAGGAGAGGAATTAGGGTTAATATGGGACAAATAATGAAATAAATAAAGTTATTACAACTTACACAGTCTTGTATGAGACTGTGTAGCTCACTGGAATCATGTAGGAGTGCAAAAATGTAGTTTTAACCTCTCATGCAACCTGCATGACTGTGCAGCTCACCAAGACCATGTAAGTTCACAAATTTGGGCAAAAATGACACACACAGTCATTTACATACCTATGTAGCTGACTGTATTTCTTATAGAACCCTCAGTTTTAATATAAAAGGACATTTTAAGTAGCTAAATAAAGGGAGGAAGAGTTTAGAAAAACGAAAGGGGAAGATTTCTTGCCCTTTTGAGATCTATGAGGAGCTAGTCTTCTTCCTTTCGATTCAAATCACCAAGACCATGTAAGTTCACAAATTTAGGCAAAAATGACATACACAATCATTTACATGCCTATGTAGCTGACTGTATTTCTTGTAGAACCCTAATTTTCAATATAAAAGGACATTTAAGTAGCTAAATAAAGGGAGGAAGAGTTTAGAAACACGAAAGGAGGAAGATTTCTTGCCTTTTTGAGATTTATGAGGAGCTAACCTTCTTCCTTTCGATTCAAAGGGGATATCAAAGCCGACGAACACGTTTTGGCATTTCTTAATCTATTATTTTTTTTCTCACCCTCTTTAGGAATTGATTGTGTTATTTTTTGTTTTATTTTTTGGAATTATTATATGAATGATTATTGTTCTCACTCTCAAATGGATTATTCATGTATGAACCCATTGCCAAAATCTAGATTGCAATATGTAATCATTGTAACTCTAATTTATTTGTGGTAAACTAATGGTTATGCATCATTAGGGATAACATAGCATAGGTTTGGTTGTTGCCTAGATTAACCTATTTTCCTATTAAATAATGCATTTATCACACTAAATCTAGAGAGCTTATTATAGGTTGTCTGATAACTAGACCTAATTAAAGAGCTTATTGACCTAAGCGAAAACTGGAATTAATAGAGCTTATTGTTATTCTACGGTTGATATATTCAAGGAGAGCTATGATAGTTATCAATTGCATTCTGTTTTAAGGTTTAATTTGTTAAGTATTTTGTGTTAAATTAAGTGTTGAGTGTGTGTTTGTGTTAATTGTGTTAGTTTATGTGTTTAAGTATTTTTTATGGGTTAGTATGAGGCTTTGAGCTTAATTGTTATATTTTTTAGTTACCTTGATGGGTTTGTTAGTGTTTCAGGGTCAACGGTGAAGAATGGAGAAGATTTGAGAAGTTTCGAGCTAAAGACTTAGCCCACGATCGTGGCACAGCAGGCCACGATCGTGACAAAGAGGGACGAGCTAGTAGTAGCCAAGCCACGATCATGCACTTAGGGCACAATCGTGACAGAGAGCTTCCATCCAAGCCACAATCGTGATAGAAAGGTTTAGACATTGGCCACGATCATGGCAGGCAGGGCCATGATTGTGGCCTTCATCGGGTTAAAGCAAAAACTCAAATTTTGTAAGATTTTTCAGACCGTTTCGACCCCAACTTTGACCTAGAGCGCCTAAAGTATAAATGTAACATTATGAGACAAATGCAGCAGCCTAGAGAGTTGCATAAGAGAGTCGTCACATTAGCCAATTTCAAGAGAAAACCTAGAGAGAAATTGAGAGATTAACGAAGAAGACAAAGGAAAAGAGACACGGAAACAAAGCTAGACGCAACGTACTTTCCAGAACAGGTGATTTCCCACTGTCGCTACCTCCACAATTCCATTCCCAACAGTATTTTTTGTTTATTCAATTTTATTGATGTATGAAATTACAATATTCATTGAGAATAGGTTGTGTTGAATGTTGAGTTTTATCTATACTCACCCTCGGGGTTTTAATTCTTGAGATTAATAAAGTTTAATTGATTGTGTTATTGTTGATTTAATTGTGATTCAATTTCTATTCATAATAATTCGGTAATAAACTGAGAGGATGAGTTGAGTGAAAATAATCAATTTTGGGCTGACGAGAGTTAGGTAAATTGATAGATAAGAATTAGATCAAACCGATAGAATCGTGTCACGACAGATCGAGCATAGGTTCCTGGTAAGTTAATAGACAATTTAAAAACTATTTTAAGTTGTGGGTAAATTGTGAGTCGAGAGATCACAATTCCATAATTTAATTTAGGGATCATTAGTTAGGGTTAAGGATTATAATTCGAGGGAGAGTAATCTATCCTAGAACCCTCTAGACACATTAATTCGATAATTACATAATTGGTTAGATTTTTATTAGCTTTGGATTAAAATCTCCTTTCTCTCACTTGATAGTTTCTAGGTTGATTTTCGAACTAGGTTGTGTGATTTTGCTATTTTGTTGATATCTCTGCATTTTAATATTCATAATTGATTGTTTGATTGATTTATTTCCTGCATTAGTTTAATTCTTTTATATTATTATAGTTTAGTAGGACCTTAGATTTTAGGACTAGTTTAGCCCTCCTAGTAGGATCGATACCTTAGGTACTATGCGAATGACCCGTGCGCTTGTGGAATTACCAAGATTAATAAATATTAAAACTTATGTATAACCTTACGAACAAGCTATAAGAATAATAATAAATTTTATTTTATTCATTTTTGTGAAAGTTAAGATAGAATCAAGAACTGGATTTGAAACCCATTTTTCAATTTTATCAATTTTTTAATTTTTGATTTGATTTACCTTCAACACTTGAGTTTTACATTATTTTATTAATTGAATTCAACCAAAGCCCCCTCTAATCATAAACATCGATTCATTCACTATAAAAGCTAAACACGTACTCTCTGTGGATATGATCTCTACTCACCATATTGTGCAAATTTAGGTTTATTTCTTCGTATGTTCAATGTGCATCTCTCCCTCTATAAGATAACATCTTTTATAACTTGTTTAAAAGGGCTATTAAGCCCTTTAACATTAAAAAGAAATTAGCTTGAAGTATTGCCAAGCTTAGGTTTCCTAACCTTTCTAACAAATCTTCTTCTTAATAGAAGGGGAATAACAATGAACTCCCTTTTAGGAGAGTCCCTCACTTACTCTTCTTCCTAATTTTGGTTAGTAGTAGAACCTTCCATAGGTGGATTGTTCATCCCCTCACTAGACTAATATGTTCCTTCTGATCTTTGATTATAAGCTGAAATTCTAGAACCCTTCTCATAAGATAGATCTTGGATCCTATTAGTTTCTAGAGCTTTCTCTTATCTTGACATCATCTCTGAAGTATCCAAAAGTGAATCAAATGTGATGACTCCTTCCTTAAACAATTGTTTTTTCTCCTTAGTCCCCGTTAGTTCCTTATATAAACCTGTGGAAATAGCTTACTAGTAGGTTTCCAACATTTAACCTAATTGGAGGGTTTCTAACTATAAGATAGTGAAACTTCAACCTTGGTTACTTCCCTAACCCTATTCAACCTCATAATGGAAAAGGATTTTGGTAACTTCTTGTTCCTCTTAACCTCAATTAAAATCCTAACATATCCTAATATATCTAAGTTAACAGTTTAAGAGTCCATGCATAAGGGCTTATCTAAAGAGTTAGCCAAATAACTAAGCCCCTCAATTATTTTGTATTCTAGGGGTACTTTATGGAAATCGATCCACAATTTAGTAAATTATATTTGTCTCTTTCTAACTCCATTCCTGAGTACCATTTATGTAGAAATATAGATTAGTCACCAATATGTCGAGATTCTTGCTTTTGATTGAAAACACATCAGTATCTAGAAAAAATTAAATATCAAAGCTTTATCCTATGTAAGCAAGATTTTTTTTTGTAGACCATGCTTACTCCATTTAGTAGAAGCCCAATACTACACTTAGGGAAAAAGAAGGTATCTTACTAAAATTTTTTTTAAAAAAAGTATCAAAAAGGAAGACTAAGAAGCAACTCCTACTTATAACACCTCTATTAAGAGAGGGATGATTCCATCAACTAATGAGTTCTTAATGTGAGTGAGTTTATCTTTGGTAGAGTTTGAAGACATAAGTTTGTTTCAAGCTTTGGTAGTGAAAACATAACTTTTCTCAACTTCAAGCTCTGATGAATTATTCCTCCCTTAACTAGAGTTAAAGGTTGATGGCTACTAGCTTTAAGAGAATGTCCAAAATAAGCCTTCGTTACCATCTTGGAGAGATATGGGAATTCATCTTCTACTATGGAAACACATTAAAGAGGCCTTAGGAAAGGTCACCTAGAGTTTAAGCAATAGTACCAGTAGAGGTTAAAGGGGTGAGAAGTTTCCCCATAAGGCAAAGCCTTTAAACAAGAGAAGAGAAGAACCCGCTCGCCTAAGGAATCTTTACTAGAAATAGAAAACTAAATTACAGCAAATAAGGGTAGTAGCATAATTATAAAAGACCAAAAGCATAAAACAATATGCAAGATTGTAATGGTGATTATTTTTTTAGTTTAATTGATATTATATTAGAATTTATTGCAATTCTAATTAAAGTTTAATTTAAACTAAAGTTATATTTCAATTAAATTATCAATAAGTCTAAACCCTATTATAAATAAGTGGAGGCTCTAAATGAGTTCGCACTTCTTGTTTACTCTTTTTTACATCTCTTGTAGAGTTGTCTCAACTTGTTCACATAAATATTGCCAGAGGACAGACATGTGTACAACTATAGTGGTTTAAATGAACCATTTTTAAGAATAGTTTAAAGTAATATGTAAGAAAATGATCAAGTTTTATAATAAAGTATGACTTATAATTCATGCTTTATTATATGTTATGGGTCATCCATTTTATAAAATATAAAGTGATTTTGACTTTTAACAAATTAAATGAAAAGTTTTGTTTCTTTTCTACTACACTTGGATTGGATCCCATTTCAATTTTGCAATAATGCTATCGGAGTAATCATTAATTTTATAACTTGGTCAAAATTATTTAATTAAAAGACTTTCTTAATTAAATCTAAAAATTTTTATTTAATTTTAAAAGCAGTTTCTTTTAATATTATAACATAGTTTTCTAATTAAAAAATTATGTTTAAATAGATTAGAAATGATTTTCCAATTACATTAGAACATCCCATTTGTTATATTTAAAAAAGGAGTTTTTATAAACTATAATAAGTAAAAAGTTAAAACTTTAAAATTATTTTTAACTAATTGATATTGAAAGAATCAAGATAACTAGAAATGGTTCCAATTTGAATTTGAAAATTATTTTTAAATCAAATTTATTTTCTATTTTAATAGCAATTTGATAATTGAATAATCAATGAGTGTAATTTGGTTTAATAATTCAAAGAGTTGAAAATATTCTTTTAGATTATGAATATTAATTATTAGAATAAAAAAGGCTCAATTACTTATAGGCATATAATTTGATTATATTTGTATAATAAGTCGCATGTTTATATATATGTTTGATATATTATATATACATATTAGATTACATGTTTAAATGTATAACATTTTTCTTGTAATGTATATTTGATGAGATCATTTAAAATTAAAATTTTCGTTTATTTATTAAGTACGTGTTTAGAACATAATTGTTTCCTTCCACTGTTTCAAGTATAAGGCCAAAGTTCTATTTATTATAAGGCTTATCAAGTAACTCAAAGCCCCTTTAACCAAAATATATTTTATCTTAAATTAACAAGTCTTGCTTAATCAAATTTGTGTAATTTGGATAAGTAACTCAATCATATAAAGTTAAGGAAAAGTTAGGAATAACATATAAGATATGGTTTGGTAAGAGTTGTCACCTAATAGATCTAGGAGTCATATGAGATGTGCTTGATAAAGATGATATCTACCTAAATTAAGTTTATTTTATTTTTCGAGTAACTCAAGTTCAACCAAACTTGAATGGAGTCCTACCCTACTAGAGATATTAGAATAATCTTTTTGAAATAGTTATAAGAACTATTATCGTAGAAAAAATAGTTGGAGTAACCAAATATATTATTAAAATCTTGATCTTATGTGGTTGTCATAACATATTAATTGATTTCTTTACATTTATTTTTTAAAATAGAAATTGTTTATCTTTAGCATAACTAATACTAAGTTTTAGTGAACTAAATTTCTTAGATATAGGTTAGGTTTGAGAAAAGTTCTCAAAGTTAAAAAGAAAAGTTGTATATAATTTTTCTACAATATCAGTTGAGGATTTGATGAAAAAGTTTTAAAGATATTTCAATATCATATAGTTGACAAAATGTAATGACATTTTGAGTTGACTAATATCTCATAAACTTTAATGGAAACATATAAGATGAATGTTAACACTATGATAACACAATGTAAATAGTTGTATCAAGTATAGTTGAAAGGTATAGTACCTTAATAGAATTATTTCTCTCTATTTAGCTTATCAAAAGCATAAACATGGATACAGTTGAAGGCATTATTTTGGGTATAATAATATTTTTTATTAACCGAAAAATGATTGCGTAACTTTTCTTACCTATACAAGATATGATAGAGATCATATGTATTTCTAATTCATATGTTTGAGTATTTGATACTGAATTCAGATTCAACATTATTACAATGTTCAAACATGATAAGAAACATATTTTTGAGTAAAGTAGTTAATGTGAGTTTATACAAATAAATTGTATGTGTTGGATGAATGAAGGCTTACGCTTAACATAAGTGACAAGAATACATAGTTAGGTAATCAAGACAGTTAGGTAATTAAGACTATCTTTTTATTCTATATTGGTTAAATCAACATAATGAGAATCATAAAATTGCATAAAAGGATATATGTACCCTTTAATTATAAATCATATGGAATTTGTGAAACTTGTTAACCTTTAGTGAAAAGAATATTATGATATTGAACTATTAAATCTCTCTCTCTCTCTCTCTCTCTCTCTCTCTATCTCACATACACACACATATGATATGTTAGATGTAATAATAATTCATAAAAAGATGAATACTTGCATTTCATTAAATTTAATAATGACTCTATAAGATGTAGTCATATTTTTAAAATAAAATATTAATTTAAAATTTTGAAAATTTCAAATTATCTAAATCTAAGTAGAAATTAAGTATTGTGAATGCTAAAGTACTTTGATGAGATTGATTTCAATTTCTCAATTATCTATAAGAAATGAGATTCTATAATAAATACATTCACAACTGAATTCCATAATAGTATGGTCTTGTGTTAAGAGGAATATACAATGTGACATATTGTATAATTATATATAATATTGATCTCTATTATAGATAGGCCTAGTAAAATAACTTACCTTCGATCGTTCCAAATAAATTAATTAGCAAAATTTCACAATTGGTGTAAAATGGCAAGATTTTTTTTAAAAGTAAAAATTTTATTAACTTTAAAGGAGTTACAAGAATGTACATGAAAATTTCATTTATAATGGCAAAAACTAGATAGAAAGAAATAAGTACAACTCAGTCAATACGCAAGTAACCAATACATTTCCATCTGCGGACTTACATCAGTATCAATCTAAAACTAGTCTCCATATTCTTTTCAATGTTGTATTCATTTTTTTTAGGCATGAGTTTATAAAAGCTCCCTAATCCAGCAACAAACAAAGTGAGCTAGCTCATATTTATCTAATTTAGTTCCATTGAACAACCTCCTATGCCTTTATCTCCAAATTGAGTAAACTGAGCAATTTATAGCCAAACTCAAATATGCATGGTCACCACCCTTATTTTTGAAAAGTTTTTAAGCCCAAACAAGTATATTGAGCCACTCCTGGTAAGACTTTAAAAGAGTAAAATTTAATAATTTAGGATGTGATACTTAGTTGAAGCATATATTATCCAATAAATTTAAAAATAAATTGGATAGTATAAAGTTATGAGATATCCAAAAGGATTTCTATATGATCTTAAAAATTCCAATGAATAAAATGCTTGTTTCAATGAATTCTTATAGCATAATGGTTCTTAAGATAAGTAGTTAGAGAAAGAGTTTAAAAAGTTCAAATCTTATGATAATATAATTGGATTTAGTGCCTTTATTTATACATTTAAAGTATAGTTAAAATGTTATATAATGTTGAAAGGTTTACTTTCACGATATATTCAAAGATTTTATTTTGAAGATGATTTGTGGATTTATCATATCCACAAAAAAGTTAGTGAGAGCATATATTTTCTCTTTTGTGGAAGTATGTAATGACATATTGGCCATTGAAAACAATAATTTACACTTTCATAGTAAAGATATAATAGTCCAAGAACAATTTTATACTAAACATAAAAAGGTAATAACTTAGTTCTAGGAATTAAATCTACAGAGATTTACATAGAAGTTGTTTATCCATTTTAATCCAAGAACATAGATAATATAATAAAGGTGCTTAATATTTGATGTATTTGATACTTCATACCATTATTCTATATATAAGTTGATATTTTGAGTTCAATTCATATGAATATAAACTTTATTTTGATAGAAGTAAGTCTTAGTTAAGGTATATTTTACTTAGAATGGTATTATTTTGAGGTTAGAAAGGTTCCAATGTAGCATTAATAGCTAATCAAGCTATTATATATGTTTTAATTTAGTAAAATAATTATTTAGATTAATAACTGGTTGTTCTAATGAGACTAAACAATAATATATATTCTGTTTTTATTATGAAATAATATATCCTATATATTAAATTAAGGAGATACTTAAACAAATTTGTGGGTATTTATTGGAGAATAGGTTCACTAAATTGATATGAGAATTGTATTTGAAAAATTACATCTTGTCTATGAATATTTTCATTATGATGGTTGCATAAGTAATCTTTTGAATTAAGGTCTCTAAAGTATCTCATATAAGGATTGTTACTTTCTGTATACTACCTATGGCATATTCTTGTCAAGGATAGCTCTATTGGTGGTTATTGGATACAGTTTGAACTATTTAGAGTAGTTGGGTTATCAATATAGGATTTTCATTCTAAAGTGAATAAGGAGAATGTTTTATTGTTCTTTATTAATATTGATTTAGAAAAACCTTAGTTAAGATAAAATTACACTTTGAAATAGTTTTTATTCAGTTACTAATGGTTGAGAACCGTTGTGATTATACTTAAATAGTGTAGATATTAATTATACACTCAATGTCCCATTGAAACATTGTATGATAAAAATGTTGCGATGAACTAGTTTCAGAAACTATTTGAGGGAAACTGCATGAAAAATATCAAGTTTCATAATAATGTACAAATTATGATTTATGCTTTATCATGTTTTATGTATCAACCATGTTATAAAATTTAAAATGATCTTACATATTGACAAATTAAACAAAAAAGTTGTCTACCCATTACGAGTGGGATTGAATCTCGTCCTGATTCTTCAACTTCCTCTCATATTTTTTCCTTATTTTCACATTTTATACTTATATGCGTATTTTAAAGAGTTATTAAAGCTAACTTGTTAATATGATTTAAAATGTTACCATAAATATTATATAAATATTAAGGTTATCTATAACATATTTCCCATATATTATAAAGTTATAATTTTAGGTTCATTCTCACATAAATCACACGTTAATTTCTATGCGATTCAAAGTTATAATGTCTATATAGCCTTCTAATATACTAAAAACGAATTGATTTATGCATAACCTGTCATAGATCATTAAATATAAATTTTTATCAATGTAGAATCTCCTTTAAATTAATATAGGTTAATGCAATTTTATCTAATCATATTATGCCTAAAAAATTCAAGTATAACATATAAAATTCTTCATAAAGTCAACTTTACAATTAGTATATGCAACTTTTTTTCAGCTCAATATTTTTTGTACAACTATTTAGAATAAATGGAAGGAGATCACCTGTTCCAAAAATCCCTGCTCCTGCTGTTCCTCATGACATCCAACCATTCAATATCTTCGAGAGAGAAAAAATGAATGGGTTAGATGGTAGTGGGAACATGGGGCATAGGGATTTTCGGAGCAGGTGATTTCAAGCTAGAATAAATAATCAAATTGCTAGCTCAAATTGAAAATATTAATTGTGATGTGTCTCTTTTAAGATGCTTTTTCAAATTAAATTAAATATATTTTAATTAATTCATTCTTATTTCTAAAATTTAGGGACGAAAGAGAAAGTCTTTTTTTTATATATATAAAGAAAGAATAGCAAAAAGATTACGTATTGAAACGAGGGAGACAAATCTCTAAAGGGGAAAGTCTTTCCTTTCTTAAATTAGTGAACACTTCGTACTACAAAGTGTGCGCGTGTGCAAAGAAATGTTGTGCGCCAAGTCATCATTTGGGCTTTAGAGTCCACACATGCTCACTGCCACTCACTCGCTCTTTTCTTCACTTTGCTTTTGCTTTCAATTAATGCATACACCATCCTCTCCCTCTCCTTTAATTCGTATTCAATTCATCCTCCAAGGCCTCAACCTCTCTCTCTCTCTCTCCCTCCGTTTTGCTGTTCTGGACTTCTGATCCAGATGTCTTTAAAAACAGCTTTTGAACAAAGGTAAACTCTTTTATGTTCTTTTTCTCACTTGGAAAACCTTTCTTTGAATTTTGAATGCCCTCCATCACGTACGTTTAAAGAAGATCATGGCTCTCTCTCTCTTTTTTTTAACTTAATTTTGATCTAACACTCAACTTTTAGCTTTTTGGGTTGGTTAAAGTTCTTCTCGTCCCTCCATTGTTTACTTTGGAACTGAGGAGGAATAGAAGAAAAAAGAATACCGTTTCTATGAAGTTTTTGGTGTTATTATTCTTAAAATAGAAACTTTCACTTTAGTGCAACAATGGGTCAGAGTGGTTAAAAGAGCTCAGTCGCTTGGCTGATAAGTTTTCCTTTCCTTTCCTTTCTTTTTTCTTTTCTTGTTATTTGTTATTTGTTATTTTCTTCATCTGTTGTTCTTCATCACTGTACATTTTTCTAGTTTAATTTTATAAGTTGCCCTTTAGAGCTACCTTTTCCTGGTCGCTGAACTAGGCAACATAGCTTTAGTTAGTCTCTGCATTTTCTGATTTTTCTTTATCTCTCATGCTACTGATAATCACGAAAGAGTTACTTGACGTGTTGCTTTTCTTTTCTTTAAACGTTTATCTTTCATTCTGTTTTGACAAAATTATACCTCTCCTTCGTCGTTTTCTGCTTTATCTCTGATAAATGATTTACTCTTCTTTTTGGGGGGTACGTGAAAATCGGGGCTTGTTTTGTAACATTCAATAGCCTACAAATTTGAAACCTGTAGCTTTTTCTTCTTTTGTTTCCAGCGTTTACATGGACAACAATTTGTCACCAAGGGCATTTAAGTTAGGTTGATATGAAGCAATGAGTTGGAATACCCCCTAGGCCAACTCACCATTAAAGGTAGGAATTTAAGACCAACCCTTTTGTTTATCCTCTGTCTTTTACCCGCGCAATGAAGATGAGTTCTATGAGCTGGTTTTGAGGCTTGGATGTGTAACAGGAGGCTTCTTGTTCCTATCTTCTTTTTGTTTCTTTTATGTTTCGGATTCCCGTGTTTAATCCTGTCTTTAATACTCGTTTACTATTGGTACGTATAGATTAAGTTGGCCGCCTCTTATCAACTGCGCGTAGGTAAGGTGGGTGGAAATGAGGGAGGAAGGATTAGGACATCGTTTTATTTATATTATACTTAGATGTCACATGAAAGATTATAATATGTACTTGGCTAGAAATGATGGGTGTTTTTATCTATAAGCGGCATGTTCTGGATTCTAGCAATATGTCTCGCAAACAATTCATTAATTGATCTCTTCTTGTACGATTTCAGCTGGATTCACCGCAACTGGATTATATTTGACTAGGGTTAAAAGATCCCCGTTTTCTATATCCAGGTCTACTTCTAAAGTGAGCTGTGGTTACGTGTGGGGAATCTTTGATGTTTTGGATGGTCTTCTACCTGGTCACCTTTTTTTTAAAAATAAATTTTGTTAAGGTACAGACTTTCATTTGCGATCTGTTCTGGCTTAAGGTTGAAGCTTGCGGGTTAACTTAAGAGTAGATGCGTTCTTCTTTCTGGGTTTGATCAAATGGGGGCCTGTGTCTCAACTAGTAGTCGGAGTACGTGTAGCAAGAGTGATGAAGAGCCAATTCCTCACTCTTGCTTGGAAGTTGGTTTCTGTGGGCAAAAAAGAACCAAGAGAACATTCTCTGACCATGTAGTTGCACTGCAGCATTTAACTTCCATTCCCAACAGGGTTTTCAGTAATGGAAAGAGCAGAACTTCTTGTATATTCACACAACAAGGTCGAAAGGGAATAAACCAGGACGCCATGATTGTGTGGGAAGTAAGTTTGATTCTTTCGTGTCTTATTAGCTTCTAATACTTTTGGGTTTTTCTGGCTAATGATACTATGATACCTTTTAGGATTTTCTGTCAGAAGATGTCACATTTTGTGGAGTCTTTGATGGTCATGGACCACAAGGCCATCTTGTTGCTCGCAAGGTGAGAGATAACCTGCCTGTAAAGTTATTGTCGTTTCTGCACTCTTTTCAGCAAACGCAAGATGGATCGGGTAAAGCCTGTTTTAAACGGAATTCAAAGAAGTCAGACGGTGGATATTCTGAGAAGGATGACTCACCTGAGGACAAATTGCATACCCTGTGGAAAGAGGCATTCCTGAAGTCATATAAGGCAATGGACAAAGAGTTAAGATCCCATCCTAATGTGGACTGCTTCTGCAGTGGTAGCACTGCAGTCACAATTGTAAAACAGGTAACTCGGGATTGATAGCCAGTTCACTTGATGGCATTCCATTTAGCTTTAGTCTTATTGTTTGTGCTTATCTATGATTGAAGGGCTCCAATCTTTTCATGGGAAACATTGGGGATTCTCGTGCGATCTTGGGATCTAGGGACAGTAATGATTCAATAGTGGCAGTCCAGTTGACTGTTGATCTGAAACCTGATTTGCCAAGTATATCATTTACTATTTCAAATTGTCAGTTCTTTCAGTGGTTTGCCTATGTAAATGAGACAGCTTACGTAAAGCCAAATTATTACAGGGGAAGCTGAAAGAATTAAGCGTTGTAAAGGAAGGGTCTTTGCATTGCAAGACGAGCCTGAAGTTCAAAGAGTTTGGTTGCCATTTGATGATGCTCCTGGCCTAGCAATGGCTCGGGCATTTGGTGACTTTTGTTTGAAAGACTATGGTGTGATCTCCATACCTGAAATTTCTCACCGGTTACTTACAGAAAGAGATCAGTTTATTGTTCTTGCATCAGATGGGGTATGAAACTCTTTCCTTAATATTTTTCCCCATTACAGTACAAAGTAAAGAGATTGATATATTAATAATTTAAAGGTTGCGTATCTTACTAGTCCTTTGGAAAACATTTCCAAACTTCTAGACTAATGGTTCTGAACCACGTCCAGTAGTTACTTGACTGAGCAATTATGCTGTTGAAAGTCATGGCCACGGTAGACTATCACATTTTCAATTTCATTCCTAAATCAGCAGGCAATTTTGCTTGCTTCAAAGCCTATTAAGCATGAAGCTTTATGTGGTGGATATAGCTCTGTGCCTGGTTTGCAGTATTACAATGTGATCTTCGGAAAAGTGTAATAGTTTGTTGAACTGTTACTGCTTTGACACCAATTAACATAGACTTTGGCCAGTTGGTAGTCAATGAGAGGTAGGAGCAATAGAACCGTCATCGTACTACATTTCAGTTCTAAACATTTTTGGTTTGGATTAAAAACAATGATTATTCTTCATATTTCATATAGGACCCAAAATGATGCTAATAAGCAATATGGTGCCTTCGTTTTTTTTATTTGTCTCTTTATGTTTCCTGTTAAAGCTTTTTTATGTTGATTTTAGTGCCTCGGCTGCACATGTTTTAGATATCATCTTGTAAGATTTTGTGTTAACATTTATGTCTCTGACATTTATACATGAATTTAGTTATGGGCCTCTTGTTGGGTTGGCAAATGGTCTAAATAGATTAAACTGTGATGGGATGAATTGTTATCGGTAAAAGACTATGACAACTTAATCCAATCTGGCTACAGGTTTGGGATGTTTTGAGCAACGAAGAGGTGGTTGAGATTGTATCCTCAGCGCCAACACGGTCATCAGCTGCTAGAATTTTGGTTGATTCAGCAGCTCATGAGTGGAAGTTAAAATATCCAACTTCAAAGATGGACGACTGTGCTGTAGTTTGCTTATTTCTAGATGGAAAGATGGATTCAGAGTCTGATTGTGATGAACAATGCTTATCTTCAGCTACCTTTCAGAGCAATCATTCTGGAAATGCAATTGAATCGGATGATGGGCAAAAATCAGAGCCATGTTTGCGAAGAAATTTTACTGTTAGATCATCAGAAGAAAACGATACCTATGTTAGACTAGCAGCTGAAGTTGATGATAGTTGTGAAACAACCGCAGCTGAAGACCAGAGTTGGTCAGGTTTGGAAGGTGTCACGCGAGTTAACTCACTTGTTCAACTTCCTAGATTTTCTGAGGAAAGACTAAACTCATGATCTGCTGTAACAGTAGAGGTGCTAGGTTGATTGTTGTGATGTCTTTTTTTTTTTTTTTGGCATTTGAGCAAACATCAATTCCATGGAAGGTCATGCTGATATGTTGGCATGGTAATAAAATGTTGGTGCAAACAAACACTACTTCAGTGTTCATATTCTTTATGTGCATCAGAAATGTCGCAATGCAGCTTCAAGGAATTGATGAAGTGTTCATGAACGCGCAACGGGTCATTGACTCATTGTATATGATGCTGTGCTAAATTTGGTGATAGAGCAGGTCGCAAAAGTTCGTAGATTTAAGTTGTATTTGGCATTTGGCAGCTTTGACGATATGGAGTAAGGATACCGGACATGGAGCTATGGTAGGAAGGCATTCTTGGAGTGCTAAAACACCCTATCTACCCCATTTTTATTAGTTTAAAGTTGTAAGATTCTTGCATTTTGGAGCTTATATGATTTCGAACATAGCGTGACTTCAAAAGACCTGTTGCTCGAGAGGATAACGGTTGTGGCCTGTCAGCTAATTATTCATTTGGTAGTCATTAATAATAATAATTAAATATTTTATTTTATTAAAGTAATATTTTATTATTTATAATAGTAAAAATTATTAATAATCACTAAATTACAGCCATCAAAAGTTTTTCTTATAATTTAGCCTGGTGCTTATGGACAAAGAAATGCTGAGGAAGAAAAAAAGAAGGGACAAATCATTACATAAAAACAGCAAATAATCAAAAACTGAAGGGGAAAGTACGAAATTCATGCCTAGGACTACGTTAGGAGTATGATTTCGGACCATAGGAGGCCCTCTTTGTCTTTAGGCTAGATACAAGAACATGGTAGGCAGAGACCATCTTACATGTTTTATCAACAAGTAAACGCTATTCAGAGGCGCTCAGTTAAACGAAATTGACAAAAATGCAGAAAATGCGTTGATAGCATACAAAATTACCAAAGAAAATGCCAAAGTATCATGCTACTAAGTCGAACGTTGATTTTGGTATATAACGAACCAGGAGGATGTAACACCCTATGAAATAAACTGAGATTCAGGTATGGTATATTGTACAATCAAAGTCCCAACCATTATATATAAGAAAAGAATGATACTAAGTTTTCACTTTTGCGAGCAATAAAAGTTTTGTAGATATGTTCAACTTTACTAACTAAAATTTTATAAATCAAATGAACTTTATGTTACGGTTTGATCTAATTGTAAAATATATGACTTGAATCTTACATTGATTAAATACAAAGTTAGTGTAGAATTTATAAAGACTTTGAGCTCTCCACTCTCATAAGCTAGCTTTTGAGACGTGACTCTCCTAAAGTTCTTATCAATTGATATCAGAGCTAGGTTTAAAGTGGTGGTCAACGGAGTGGTGGGTTGAGAGTGTCAGTTGTGACCAACGTGGCGATGACCAACAAGAATCTCAGAGTGGTGACCTATAGAATGGTGACCTGGAAGTGTCAGTCGTAACTAACGAGAACGTTGGTCTTTATGAGGGTACTAATATTACAATTTTATCCAATTGTAAGGTATGAGACTTAAATCTCACATTGATTAAATACAAAGTTGAAGTAAATTTTATAAGAACTTTGAGCTCTCCACCTTCATAAACTAGCTTTTAAAGTGTGGCTCTTTTAAAGTCCATATCACTTTATTTCATAAATCGAACTTACGGACACGTAAATAATACTTAATAACCCGCCAAAAGTTCGTATTCCAAAGAACGTCGTTAGGATGTGGCTAATACTCTTAACCATCCTAACCCAGCACCTCAAAAATTCAGATGAACGTGTAGGGAGTCTTTCTTCTCACATATTTTTCCATGCCTTGGCATTCACTCACCGCACGAAGTCACCCAACATTGCGACATTTACTCTTCTTTGCCTTCGTATGCTCTTTTGTTATTTGACTACCCACCACTTCAATCACCGAATACTCCGCCAAACTGGTTGAATCTGACTTATAAAATGACC